>VZQC01001128.1:926889-1000757 GCA_009823505.1 Rhizomys pruinosus | reverse complement strand
GCTACATTTTATATTCAACACACACACACACACACACACACACACACACACGTGCACGCACACACACACACACACACACACACACACTATTCTGTGTCAAAGGTACAGAAGGGTTATAAGGGATTAAAGCTATACGTTTAGAGACCTTGTAAATTTGTTTACATTATAAACAAGCTGAGACAATGTTAAATGATCTTAGAATATAAAATTAGCTTTTTGTTTGCAAAGTAAGGTAAGTCATTTGTCCAGAAGTCATTCCCACACAAAATACTAAGATTAATAACAGTGATGCATGTAGAAGGTGAGGAGATAATAGAGTATGCCTGAGGAGATAATAGAGTATGCCTGAGTCATAAATTCTGTTTCTTAATCTCTGACCCTATGTAAGTTCTAAAATGCAAAATTCTAGGTTCAATCCCCAGTACAGCTAAACAAATAAATGTAAGGAGATACAGTTTGTTATATACTGATCACATCAAAAAAGGTAAAAATTATAGTAATGTTTCAGATTGGAAAGAAAGAAGCTTCACACTCTTCTAACACAAATGAGTTAATATAGTCTTTTATGAAGCTGTTTCTGAAGATTTAAAATGGTGATGCTTTGACCCAAGTTATCCCACCCATGGTGACTTATTCCAGACAAATTTACTTAGGGATAAATGTTTGGTTGCACGGTGAA
The DNA here is from genome assembly GCA_009823505.1 of Rhizomys pruinosus. Classification (NCBI taxonomy): domain Eukaryota; kingdom Metazoa; phylum Chordata; class Mammalia; order Rodentia; family Spalacidae; genus Rhizomys; species Rhizomys pruinosus. The sequence goes on along the minus strand of VZQC01001128.1, from coordinate 1,000,078 downwards.
TTCATGAGTACACTTTGAGACTTGGGCCTTTGGGAGCACAGAGCTCCAGTGTAGACTGTGTTTGCTCAGCACCTCATAGCACAAAGGATGGATTGTTGTTCAGTGAGGTCACAGCTGTGAGGCCTATTCTCTGCATGGTCCATGTCATTCATTATCCCGTAGTCCAAGTCATTCATAATCCCAAGTCATTCTTGTATCCCATCTAGCTAGAGGAAAGAAATCTGGTTTCCTGTCCTGTAGAGTTAGAAAGGTAGTGTTGTGTGTTTACGTGGCCTCTATTAGAACTTGAGAACTCATATTTGACATATCAGATCAACCAAATTCTTTTTAAATTATAATTATTTAGTTTTTATTTTATATGTATGAGTGTTTTGCCTCATGTATGTAAGTACATCATGTGTGTGCAAATCTGCGGAGGCTAGAAGAGGCCATCAGATCCCCTGGAATTGAAGTTACAGGTAGTTCTTAGCTACCATGTGGGTACTGGGAGCTGAACCCTGGTTCTCTGTGAGAGCAGCAAGGACTCTTGGATGCTAAGCAATCTCTCTAACCCCTCATTCTTTAAGGAATTGGACTAAAACATGAACATACATTTTCTTTTCTTTCTTTTTTTTTTTTTTTGTTTTGTCTTTGTTGCAACAGGGTCCTCCTTGTAGCCCCCAGCTATCCTGGAACTCACTCGGTAGACAGGCTGGCCTTGAACTCACAGAGATCCCCGCCGCTCTGCCTCCCAATTGCTGGATCAAAGGCGTGTCCACCACACCCAGCTAAAGATGGTTCTTAGCAGCCATGTGGGGGATGGGAATTGAATCTGGTCCTCTCAAAGTAGTTGGTGCTCTTAACGCTGAGACCATCTCTCCAGCCCTGGAACATATATGTTCTTTTTTTTTTTTTTGTGTTTTTTTTTTTATGAAGTCAATGATTTTTATTATCAGTTACATGCTTTGTAGAAAGAGGTGTTGAGGGGCTGGAGAGATGGCCTAACGGTTAAGAGCACCGACCGCTCTTGCAGAGGACCCGGGTTCGATCCCCAGCACCCACATGGCGGCTGAGAACTGTCTGAAACTCCAATTCCAGGAGAACTCCAGTTCCAGGGGAATCTGACGCCCTCTTCTGACCTCCGCGGCATTGCACAACACGGGTGCACAAACTTGCACGCAGTACATTCACACATACAGAAATAAATAAAATTAATAAAAAAAAAAAAACCTTTAAAAAAAAAGGTGTTGCGAGATGGGTCAGGATAGTAAAAAAACAAATCCAGGTTTGTACACATTGCTCTATTTACACGTGGTTTCGGGAATGAGCCCACATTAGGCGCAGCAGGTGCACTTGTCCGAAGCCTCTTTTTTGCAGACACAGCCCTGGGCACACTTTGCACAGCCCACAAGACAGCAGGCGCAGCAGATCTTCTTGCAGGAGGTGCATTTGCACTCGCAGGGGTCAGCGCAGGTACAGGATCCATCTGTGGCACAGGAGCAGTTGGGGTCCATGGTGAGTCAAACCAGGCAATAGGAGCTGCTACACAGCTTCAGGTGGACCAGCTAGGACGAGGCGTGATCATACATTTTCTATACACAAGTGTGAAATATTCTTCCTGCCTTTCTCTGGGTTCCTCTGCTGAATATTCCATGCCTCTTTGGTTAGTGTATCATTGGAGATAATTGCAGTAAGCAATCTTCATGTTACTGTAAAAGGCATTTAATTTAAGGGCATTCATTTACTATTTAATGCTGGGGGTCAGACTTGGAGCCTCTTGTATTTTAAGCTAGCACCCTAGCAGCTCTAATTAATTTTTTAAAGTTTTTTTGTCCTATTCTAGTCTAGTTTTTTCACATTTCATTTTATGGAGGAACCATTTGGAAACTATAAGGCCACAGTACTAAGAAGGTAGTTTGGATCTATGAAAGTATGATAGACAGAATAACTATAAAGCCTGTCATCTTCCAATAAGTGGAAGACTTTGTGTGAGGAAATTCACTTCTCACAAATGATCAGATTTAAATGATTATTTCCATGGCATTATTTTGAGAGGAGTAGGCCCTCTTTCTTTGACCTATGTACTTATTTGGAAAATGTCATTTAAACTGTAATTAACAGATGCCTTTATGTGCTCTCTACTGGTCTTGGACACGAAAACATAGTGATATCAGGAAAGTTCTTTTGCCATCTGCATAACATCAGTCTGAAAGTTTTGGACAATGGTGGTTATGTAACTTCTTTAAACTCTGTAGGTAATTTCTATATTCAATTCTTTTACTTCCCAGCCCCACATAGGGAAGTTCCAAGGAACCACTTGATTTTTAAACAAAGTCACAAGGTTCATTTTACCTAGACATTAGTTGAAGAGCCCCAATATTCCGGCAGGAGGCAAACACACATATATTCATAAGCAGTGGAGAGAGAGAGAGAGAGAGAGAGAGAGAGAGAGAGAGAGAGAGAGAGAGAGAGATTCTAGGACCTAAACTAGACAGAGCCTTGTATATAGCTGTATTACTGTACCACATCCCCAGCCACAACAGTGGTGTTTTTTTTGTTTTTGTTTTTGTTTTTTTTGTCTTTTCAAGACAGGGTTTCCCTGTAGCCCCAGCTGTCCTGGAACTGACTCTGTAGACCAGGCTGGCCTTGAACTCACAAAGATCTGCCTGCCTCTGCCTCCTGAGTGCTAGGATTAAAGGCGTGCGCCACCACGCCCGGCTACAACAGTGTTTTTATATCATGCCTTCATCAATGAAGAAAGCATGATGGTAACCTTGGGGTTGTTGAAACTACCGTTAGACCAGTTGGAGGGGGCTTTTCAAAGCTTACTGGTACTTCAGTATGCAAATGAACACTGAGACTTAGCTCAGTGGTAGAGCACTTGCCTAGTGTGCTCAAAGCCCTGGGAGAGAGAGAGAGAGAGGTGGAGGAGAGAAAAACAAGAAAGGGAAAGGGAGGGGGGAGATTTCATGAGTATGTTAAGGCCTAAATAACATTTCCAGAATCTACATGTGCGGGCAAGCAAGCCAAGTTCCCCTGCTTAGCAATGATCTCATCCTAGTACAATAGTGAACATTTCTTGAGGAGGGCCCCTTCTTAATCTGCCTTGCACACATTCGATGTGATCCACCACTGACCAGCAAGAAAGAACCATGCTGATGTCCATGTTGGTGGGCTGGGGTAGCTGGTAATCACAGGAAGCTGCAGAATACTCTGGAAGGCAGGCATATATGGTAATCACTTTGTCAGCTAGTACCTCTACCTTATTCCAGATCATGAAGTTGTTCTGGCAATGGAAAATGAAATGAAACAGCTTCCTTCCTGCTGCTACTTCCTCAGTGTGTCTGTATATGTGCATAATAAACACAGCACAGAGGTCACCCAAAGAAGGAAAGAGCATCCCAGGACAGGAACTCCTCTGCAAGGATCACTGCAGAGAGAATCATTGGCAAAGCAAGGCTGTAATTGGCTTTTCTGAAATTGATTTGCCACAGTGTAGAGCCCATGGCTGGGTCTGTGGGAATGAAGTCAGGAAAAGTAGATCAGGCAGTCTGGTAATTACAGTGAATTCCTCCATGAAATGTAGAAAACAGAATTGATATTTCAGAGACCAAGACGGCACTACAAGGTCCCTGGGGAATTCTGGACTCGTGGCAGCTGAGTCTCCTCATGGCTCCTAATCACATTGCCTCTCCTGTGTCTGATTGTCCCAGTTCAGAATTACTGTTGTCCCCTCCCCAGAGATAGAAGGTACTGAAGAAAATATTCCTTAATTTTGAAAACTGAAGATTCAGAATGAACTTGTACAGTACTTTAAACCTGCCCCCCTTAACTGGGAGTTCCTCCCCAGTATGACCTACTAGGTCTCTACCATATCCATAACAGCACGGACCTTCCTAAGGAAACTGAAAATTGTGATAATACCTGGATATAAGTAAAGAAAATGGCCAGGCTGGAGAGATGGCTCAGCAGGTAACAGTGCCAACTGCTCTTGCAGAGGATCCGGGTTCGATTCCCAGCACCCACATGACAGCTAAGAACCGTCTTTAAGCTAGGTGTGGTGGTGCACACCTTTAATCCTAGCACTCGGGAGGCTGAAGCAGTCGGATCTCTGTGAGTTCAAGCCCAGCCTGGTCTACAGAGTGAGTTCCAGGCCAGCTGGGGCTATATAGGAAGACCCTGTCTCAAAAACACCAAAAAAAAAAAAAAAAAAAAAGGCATCTCCCATAAGTTCTTGGAGTAAAAACTCCAAGAATTTGCTAGCTATTCTGAAGACAGTGTGAATCACCAGAAATCTGCTTTGGGTTAGTTCTGGGTTCTAATTCCAATTCTACCAGCTGCACTTCCTCACCTGTAAGAAGACAGTATATCCTCACCATGTAGTTACATATATTGTATAAGGAGCTCTATGTAAATTATTTTTGTTGTTGTTTTGAGACAGGGTCTCACTCTATAGCCCAGGCTAGCCTGGAACTCATTGTTTAGGATAGGCTAGCTTTGAACTGTGGGCACACCCCTAACCTTCGCCTCCACCACATCCAAACATGTAAATAAATTTTGTCTTTCAATAAATGTTTGCACTGTATGAGTTTTTGCTGGAACATCCAAGTTCAGTAGTATTCATTAGGAAACCAGGACAAGAGAGCTATATAAGCCTATTGGACAATTGATTCCAATAAAAAAAGGTAGAATGCCTTGATGATCCCAAAACCGAGTTCCTTTTCAGAATTGGAAAACAAGCTCTCTAAGATCATAATCAGAAGGGAACAGGAAGAACATTGTAAATGTAGTGGTTTTCCTGTTGAGCAAAAGCCAATTAATCTTGTTGTTGTTGTTGTTGTTGGGAGTATTGGCGTTTTATGTATAGACCTGGCTCCTCAGTTTGTTTTCAAAAGGTAAACATGAATTCTCTCTTCCAGATTTATTATTGGGAAGAAAGGTAAGGAGAGAGATATAGAGGTCTCCTTACAGCTCACCTGGCAGCGTGATGGGAAAGCATGCCGAGTAGCACACAGTGGGCTTGGGCTAACCGGTAGTTTGGTTTCCAGCCTGTTTCTGGGGTTGCTGGTTTTGTGTCCACGGTTTCTCTGCAGACCAAGAGTTTTGTGCATCAGTGGGTTTTTTTTTTTTTTCCTTTTTAAATCTCCTAGACTATGTAGCAAGCTGGGAGAAAGGAATGAAAGAAGGGAAAGAGGGAGAGAAACCTAAACAAGGCTTTTATGATACCTTCAAACTATTATGGATTACAGTTCAGTGTAGGCATCAAGTCTGATATTTGACATTACACCCAGATCTGTCTACTAGCCATGAGAAAAATAATGAAATAAATAGGCTATGTGGGGGCTGGAGAGATGGCCTAGCGGTTAAGAGCGCTGACTGCTCTTACAGAGGACCCGGGTTCGATCCCCAGCACCCACATGGCGGCTGAGAACCGTCTGAAGCTCCAATTCCAGGAGAACTCCAGTTCCAGGGGAATCCGAGACCCTCTTCTGAACTCCGCGGCATTGCACGACACGGGTGCACAGACTTGCATGCAGACAGTACATTCATACACATACAGAAATAAATAAAATTAATAAAAAAAATTTAAAAAATAGGCTATGTGGTATCATTATTTTCCAAGTTAAGCTGTACTTTCTAATCCAGGAGCTCTTACAACACTAATAGACTAGCTCCCTAGGCTGGAAAAGTCATTGAACTACCTTGGGGTTAAGCATGAGGAAAGAAAATCCATGTATTTGAAGGAATCCTTGGAGACTACTGTCCTGAGTTCTGTAGATCTGAAAGTATTATTAAAATAGTAATAATTTCCATGCATTGAATGCCTGTGCTCCTTTCATTTTTACAGCATCCCAGTGGCGTGTAGAAATTACTAGCCCCATTTTGTAGATGAGGACATTGAGGCACAGGGAAGCATTTAGTCAAGCCCAGGGCTGGAAGGATGGCACAGTGGTTGGGAGTACTGGCTGTTCTTGCAGGGGACCTAGGTTTGGTTTCCAGCACCCACATGGCAGCTAACAACTGTCCATAACTCCAGTTCCAGGGGATCCAATGCCTTCTTCTGACCTCCTCAGAAATTGCATGACGTGGGTACATTTATATACATGCAGGCAAAACATGTATACACATAAAATAAAATAATAAATTTTTTTACAAAAAGAATAGTCAAGACTTTTCAGTGAGCAAGTGGTGAAGCTTGGATGTAACTAAGTCATCTGATGCTGGCCCTAGTGTGATGGCAACCATGTGCCCAACCATGTGTTCAAGGGCCTTCTCATTTAGCTGCGGGGACTGGGAGCAGCCACAGCTTCCTAAGACCTTGTGAGGGCATTATCAGCTCAGAATTCGGTGTAGAAGTACTGGCCGCCTTATAGTTAGGGCTACATTGCAACTTTATTTATTTATTTATTTATTTATTTATTTATTTATTTATTTATTTGTGTATGAGTGTACTGTCTGCATGTAGGTTGGTGCACCCGTGTCATGCAATGCCATGGAGGTCAGAAGAGGGCATCAGATTCCCCTGGAACTGGAGTCAAAGATGGTTCTCAGCTGCCATGTGGGTGCTGGGAATCGAACCCAGGTCCTCCACAAGAGCAGTCGGTGCTCTTAACCACTGAGCCATCTCTCCAGCCCCAACATTGCAGTTTTCTTAAGCCATAGACATTTTGCCTTCCTGGGCTCCTTCTTCCATAAAAACATTATCAAAAGAAATTAGATATCATATTTTGATGATATTAGCATGAAAATGAGTATAATCCAGGCTGAATTTACTATATATATATATACATATATTTAGTATCTATTACATTGATAATAAATGAGTATAATCCAGGCTGAATTTACTATATATTTAGTATCTATTACATTGATAATAAATGAGTATAATCCAGGCTGAATTTACTATATATTTAGTATCTATTACATTGATAATAAATGAGTATAATCCAGGCTGAATTTACTATATATTTAGTATCTATTACATTGATAATAAATGAGTATAATCCAGGCTGAATTTACTATATATATTTATTATCTATTAATTTCATTGATTTTTCTCCCCCCGCCCCCCCCCCGGATCTTTTTTGTTTTTGAGACCCAGTCCTCCAGTGGTCCTTTATAAGTCCCATGGCCCTTAGGCTCTGCACTTGCTTGTTAACAGACAAATCTGAATGGAGTTTCTGGGCATAGAAATGTAGGAGGAGACTCAAGTTCTTGGAGTGTTCAGACCAAGGGTGCTGAAAACCCAAGGAGGCGGTGGTAAGAACAAAGAGAAGGGCCATGGTCAGTGCTGTTTCAAAAGTGAAAAAAAAATGGTTTGCGTGATGTAGTGATAGAAAAGTATTGTACAGTGTCATCCGACTAGCAGGACAAACATCACCACCTTTATCAAAGCACATGTATTATTTGCAAGGGACCCTTAGTTTCAGGCCTATCAACTATTGATGTTCCCTCATGGAGGGAAAGGTATGGGGGGAAGGTCATTGGACCTTCACCTGAGATCTCAGCCGGTCCCTCCTGCACCTCCTAGCCTACTCTATATAATTCTGCCCCAAATCCATGAAGCATCATGGCTTCAGGAAGTGCTCAAGTATAGAGAAAATGGAAGGTCAACTGGTATGGGGACTTGATGTGGGCACCTACTTCTGGGGAAGTCGTTCTCCATGCTGGAGTATTTTCAGTGATTTGGCTATTTGGAGGTCACTTGTGTTCCTGAAAATAACCCTTCGCCCCAACTCTTTAAGTAAGCCCAGTAAAGTCATTGGTTCACAGAGCTGGACTTGGGTGGAGTTGTATTTGGTCTGGTGTTGGTACCTTGTCTGGGGTGATAGATGCCTGTCCATGGCACCCCAGGAAAGGTTCTTGCAACAAGAGTATGAACAGCTTTGGGAAAGGAATGTTCAGAAGGCCTTAGAGAACTGTATTTCACTTCAGGGATCCTTTTAACTCGTTGCTTTGTGAAGCTTAGTAAATTCATGCAGATAAGGTACCAAAGAATTTTATGTTACCTTTAAACTTCAGTTGCAGGGAGTATAAACATTTCTATTGATTCCATATAAGTAAAGAAGCTTTCAAATTAAATTTTCTCATTAAAACTCCTCATGTAGAGAGGTCATTTCTAACTTATTTCCATTAAGTGTTATGATATGCACAACCCTGCTTGAATTCACATCATAGCATGGGAGTAACTCCTCTAATCATTAAGTTTTATCCTGTCAGTGTAATAAACAGACAAATACTGTGAATTTACTACTTGGGAAATAGGGGACAGTACCACTGGGGCTCATCAGAAGCTGGCAGTAAAAATCCAAAAATATGATATTTGTGGATATTTTCCCTCAGTCTTACCTAATAACCAAATAGAAGAGTTAAACAAATAATATGTCATTAAACCACAGTATGCACCAACAAGCAGCTGGATACTCCTGAGTACGGGAGAGAGGCTGAATCTGATCCCAACAGAAACAAATCATCACTACCCACCCCAGAGGTTGAGTAAGATGTTGTGGCATGTCTAAATGCCTGCCCTGAGCTCACTGCTGGTTTTTCTCAGCTTTCTACCAGCATCTAGAAGTTGCCCTTGACTCTGTGGCTGAGGGCTTTCTTTACTCTAGAAGGTAACTTGGCGATAGTGTGTTTCTCCTTCTTTCTTGGTTCATTGGTTGTACTAGCCACATAGTTGGCTTTATTAAGTTGGTCATGTTGATAACATTGGACACCCAGTATTTTAGTAGTAAACATGAGCCTGTGTCTATTTAAGAAATAAATATATAGGGGGCTGGAGAGATAGCCTAGCAGTTAAGATCACCGACTGCTCTTGCAGAGGACCTGGGTTAGATCCCCAGCACCCACAAGGCAGCTAAGAACCGTCTGTAACTCCAATTCCAGGAGAACTCCAGTTCCAGGGGAATCTGAGACCCTCTTCTGACCTCCGTGACATTGCACAACACGGGTGCACAGACCTACATGCAGACAGTACATTCATACACATACAAAAATAAATAAAATTTAAAAAGTATATATTATATTAGTACAGGAAAGCTCTGATATCAGCAATAAATTATTCTGCCTAGGAGATGTTGGCTAGGGGATTCAAACCCCCCAAAATTATAAAGGCCTTTTGCCTATAAGTGCAGGGAGAAAGGCAGTAAGTCCCTGTTGTCAAAGACCTGGTGTGAGCATGAAAAAATGTTTTGAGACGTCACTTGCTAATGTACAACTGGCCTCTGAAATGCCAGAGAGCATTACCAAAGGCCACTAAAGCAATACATCAAAATATTGGTCTCCCTGAGACAAGCAAGACTCCTCCATCAGTATCAGCTACACCTCAACTGCCTGGAGATACTGTGCAACAGTGGCAGCCATGTGTCTATATATATCCCAAATCTAATTGGCTATTAGCTCTCTCCTTGGAGGAATAACTCACAGCGGATGCCAAAAGCTTATGTCCTCTAGTGGTTAGGAGATGTTGTAAGCCACAATAAGAACTTGTCACCCTTTATAGAGAAACCACAGTTTCTGGATTAGCATACCATCCAAACATCTGTGTCTATGCTCACAGCTTAGCTTGCCATAATAATTAGTGCTGCTTAAATGCCTGTACACTCAATTTCTTGTGCTTTGTTAGTAGGATTAAAAAGGTATCACTGGATAAGCTGTCAACCCATGAAGGGGAACAACCTGAACAGACTAGAGTCCAAAATGACATCTCCAGAGAAAATAGACTGTTTTGCTTCTCACCCACTTGTGCCCCTTTCCCAAAGCCTAGGGAACAACTTGCGGAAGAGGAGGCGTGGTAGAATGTAAGGGCTGCAGAGAGATTGGGGTGAATCATGAGACTACAGCAATATAGACTAGACTCCTATTTGATCAACATGCTTGTGCATACAAGCTTCTCCAACTGGACTATGGGAACCTTGGGTTGCTCAAAATTTGGACATAGATACTGCAAATTGGTTTTACATGAATGTTACTTATATTCATTGCTTAAGCTTAATAATTTGGCTCACTCCAAAAAAATGCACCAATTACCTAATTGTACCACAAACTGAGTAATGTCAATGTTATCTGAAAACAACTGTGCTATTATATTGTAGAATCCCTTAAAAAAAAATAAGCAAAAGAGGGGAAAAAAAAAAGAAAGAAATACCAGCTGGGCATGGTGGCGCATGCCTTTATCCTAGCACTTGGGAGGCAGAGGCAGGCGGATCTCTGCGAGTTCAAGGCCAGCCTGGTCTACAGAACAAGTTCCAGGACAGCCAGAGCTACAGGGAGACCCTGTCTCAAAAAGACCAAAAAAAAAAAAAAAAAATCCTGTAATTCCTTTTGTGGTAAGGCACCTCAAGGTTTTCCATAGCTATGTCATATTATGAGCCTCAACTGAGCCCAGTAGTTTGTTGGTTGGTTGGTTGGTTGGTTTTTTTTTTTTGGGTCTTTTTGAGACAGGGTTTCCCTTTTATCCCAGCTGGACTAGAGCTCGCTCTGTAGACCAGGCTGGCCTTGAGCTTACAGTGTTCCACCCTCTTCTGCCTCCAGAGAGCTGGGATTACAGGCATGTACCACCACGCCCGGTGAGCCCAGTAGTTAAAACTTACTCAAAGTATGGGAAGAAAAGTTCAATTCGGCTGGGCATGGTGGTGCACACCTCTAATCCCGGCACTTGGGAGGCAGAGGCAAGTGGATCTCTGTGAGTTCAAGGCCAGCCTGATCTACAAAGTGAGCTCCAGGCCAGCTGGGACTAAAGGGAGACCCTGTCTCAAAAAGACCAAAAAAAAAAAAAAAAAAGAAGAAAAGAAAAGTTAATTCAGTTGAACTGGGACAGGAGTTTTGAGCACAGGTCAGCACATGTTCCTGGTTGCTTAGAAACTAACTCATTCTGCATAGCTTCTGTACTTTATGCTTGGCTTGCTTTTAGAGAACAGGAATTTCTAGAGGGACTTACCACCCTTAAGTTTGGGAACTTAAACTTTCTACTCCTGGATATGGCTTTTCCTATATAAATGCCTCCCAACTGTGACTCAGAGCTACACACCCTGGACAGGGCTCTGGTGTGTAGTCGTCAGATGAGTAAAGACTTTCTATTGGTCTTACTTTGTGTCTGAGTGGTCTTCTCTGGAGAAACCACCTTATTATACTTTCTCTAAATCCTTCTTTAAAAAAAAAAAAAAGAAAGAGCCGGGCATGGTGGCACACACCTTTAACCCTAGCTCTTGGGAGGCAGAGGCAGGTGGATCTTTGTTAGTTCAAAGCCAGCCTGGTCTACAGAGCGAGTTCCAGGACAGCTGGGGCTACAGGGAGACCCTGTCTCGAAAAGACCAAAAAGAAAGAAAGAAAGGAAAAGGAAAGGAAAAGGAAAGGAAAGGGAAAGGAAAAAAAAGGGAAAGGAAAGGGAAAGGAAAGGGAAAGGAAAGGGGAAGGAAAGGAAAAGGAAAGGAAAGGAGAAAAGAAAAGAAAAGAAAAGAAAAGAAAAGAAAAGAAAAGAAAAGAAAAGAAAAGAAAAAGAAAAGAAAGCTAAGCACAGCAACACACACCTTTAATCCCCAGCACTCAGGAGGCAGAGGCAGGTGGATATTTGTGAGATCAAGCCCAGCCTAGTTCATGTATCAAATTCCAGGCCTGGAGCCATAAGAAAAAACTGTCAAAAACAAAAGTAAGCAAGGCTATGTTTTCATGTCTTATTTCCTGAAGTTTCTAATGTATCTTTAACTGTGTTTACTTCCCACAGATAGTAATTCCTCAGGGAAGAAAAGAAAAGAAGAAAATTATATTTTTGGATCTAAGAGTAAACCAGGAAGAAGGGAGCACCCAGCCCCAGAGGCAGGTGAGTGTGTCCTGTATCAGTGAGATACACAGAGCCATGTGCCCTGCCTGGATGTCAGATGTAGCCCTGACAGCCATGGCTGCAGCAGTATTCCATGGACCACAAATGTTTTCTCATCTTCTAGGCTGCAGTGCTTCATGGTGTCTGTTCTAGTTTGTCTTCCATTGCTGTGACAAAACACTCTGACCAACACCAATTTGGGGAGGAAAGGGTTTATTCAGCTTACATCTCCTGAGTCACAGTTCATCACTCAGGGAGCCCAAGGCAGGAACTCAGGGCAGGAACCAGGAGGCAGGAGCTGAAGCACAGGCCATGGAGGAATACTATTCCTCCCCTGTGGCTTGCTCCCCTGGCCCATGCCCAGCCTGCCTTCTTGTACTGTACACAACCTGCCCAGGGTGGCACCACTCATTGTGGGCTGGGCCTCCCAAACTGCTCGACCATCAAGACAATACTCCACAGATGTGGCCACAGGCCAATCCAATGGAGCCAATTCCCCAATTGAGGCTCCCTTAACCCAGGTGTGTCAAGTTGACACTAAAGCTATCCAGCACAGTGTCCTTACAATAGCTGCCTGTCTTTAGATCTCAATTTGTCTTTCACATACTCTTCTAAGGGTGACACTGTGGAAAAGTCACACTTATGGCATAGAGGCTAAGAATACAGACTCTTAAGATCAGATACCATAGTTCAAATCCTCGCTGTACCACTAAATTCAATAACCATGGGCAGGTAGCATGTCTCTGGATCCCAGTTTCTTCACTGGAGAGATGATAATTACAATTTGTGCCTCATGGGGTTGTTAGGGAGGATAAATGCAATGCGTCTGTTCACACGGCTATATAGTTTGGTTGCAAATGATGGCCATTAAGACTGAGTATCTTAGCCAGACGTGGTGTTGCATGCCTTTAATCCCAGCACTCAGGAGGCAGAGGCAGGCAGATCTCTGTGAGTTCAAGGCCAACCTGGTCTACATAGTAAGTTCCAGGACAGCTGGAGCTACAAGGAGACCCAGCTCTCAAAAAGACAAAAAAAAAAAAAAAAAAAAAGATTGAGTATCTTAAAATACTTTATCTTTAGTACTATAGTGAATTGATTCTAAGTGGTGGTATAGAAGAGAGAGAAAGAGACTTAGAGCTTAGAAAGAGTATAGGAGGTGGTGAGAGAATTCAGTAAGTACAGAAAAGTACCATGTAGTAGAATAGCTCCATAATTTTGGATTTTTTTAACAGAAAAAATATACTTTGGACATAAACCTATAGAAAGCCAGGCTTTAGTCCTAAATCCCACAAACTATTCAGTAAAGACTTAGCAGAACAAAATATGATTTGTATAGATATAAACCTAGAGAAAGCTTTCTTTTCCCCCTAGAGTACCCTTTGTAATATCTGGACATATTATTCATTGTCTCTTTTATATCTAACAATTATCAAAATATAATTTTTAGCTGGGTGTGGTGCCGCACGCCTTTAATCCTAGCACTAAGGAGGCAAGAGTCAGGTGGATCTTTGGGAGGTTCAGTCAGCCTGGTCTAGGCGAGTAGGTGATTCCAGGACAGCTGGGGCTACAGGAGACCCGGTCCGAAAAAAATAATAAATAAAATAATAAATAAATAAATAATAAATAAATATAATTTAAATAATTTATGTCTGAGAGTAATCCAGAGGTCAAGTACCTTGCTGCACCCCCTCTGACTGCTGGCCTAGTAACTGTGGCTTGTCTCCGGATACTTAGATAAAAGAATCCTTGTCTCTCACTGATAAGGAGAAGCCCGCCTCCCTCTAGATCCCATGCCCAGATGTCTCTGGAGACTCAGTTCTAATTGGCTGGTGCTTATTCCAATTGTTATTTTGAGTGTCATTCCCACTTATATGAGCAGAATATATAATTCATTATCTTAGCTTTTTATGAAGCAAAGTTGGATTTTTTTTTTTTGAAACAGGGTCTCCCTGTAGCCCTAGCTGGCCTGGAACTCACTCTATAGACCAGGCTGGCCTTAAGTCAAAGAGATCCACCTGCCTCTGCCTCCCGAGTGCTGGGATTAAAGGTGTGCGCCACCATGCCCAGCCAAATTGAACTTTTCTTCCCATATTTTGAGTAGGTTTTAACTTTAATCCCAGTGCTTTGGAAACAGAGGCAGACAGATCTCTGTGAAGTCAAGGCCAACCTGGTCTACATAGTGAGTTCCAGGGCAGCTGGGGCTATTGGCAGATGCTGTCTCAAAAAACAAAACACAATGCTAGGTGTGGTTGTACATGCCTTTAATTGGGTGCCAGAGGCAGGTGGATCTCTGAGAATTCAAGGCCAGCTTGGTCTACATAGTGGGGTCCATGCCAGCTGGGCTACAGTGAGACCCTGTCTCAAAAAAAAATAAAAAAAAAAAAACAAGGGCTGGAGAGATGGCTGAGTGGTTAAGAGCACTGTCTGCTCTTATAGAGGACCTAGGTTCAATTCCCAGCAACCACATAGTAGCTAACAACCATCTGTAACTCCAGGTCCAGGAGAGGTAATGCCCTTGTCTTACCTCCGAGGGCACTGCATGACACTGGTACACTTATATACATGCAAGCAATACACATAAAATAAAAGTAATAAATAAAATATTTTAAAAACAAAACAAACCCCCAAACAAAAATAACCCAACTACAACAAAAGGTAAGGGGGAGAGACATAGTAGAAGATGCCTGATGTCAACCTCTGACCTCCACAGGCACATGTACCTACATGTACACACACACAGACACACACACACACATGCACGCACGCACGCACGCACGCGTGCACGCATGCACTCAGTAAGCTGTATAAGTGGCTCATGCCTATAATCTCAGTACTCGGGAGTGTGAAGCAAGAAGATTGCCACAAAATCAAGGCTAGCCTAGGCTATATAGTCAGATTGGGTCACAAGAAAAAGGAGAGTGGGGCTGGAGAGATGGCTCTGGTTAAGAGTACACCCCCCGCTGGGGGCTGGAGAGATGGCTTAGCAGTTAAGAGCGCCGGCTGCTCTTACAGAGGACTTGGGTTTGATCCCTAGCACCCACATGGTGGCTGAGAACCGTCTTTGACTCCAGTTTCAGGGGAATCCAACACCCTCTTCTGACCTCCTTGGCATTGCACGACATGGGTGCACAAACCTATATGCAGACAGTACATTCATACACATACAAGAATAAATAAAAAATTTTTAAAAAAGAGTACTGGCTGCTTTTGCAGAAGATCCAGGTTCAAATCCCAGCACCCACACAGCAGCAGCTAACAACTGTCTGTAATTCCAGTTCCAAGGAATCTGGCACTCTCTTCTGTCCTCCATGGGCATTGCACAACATCAGTGAATTTATATACATGCAGGTATAACACTCATACACATAAAATAGAAATAAATATATGTGTATATATTTTTTTGAGACAGGGTCTCCCTAAAGCCCAAGCTGGCCTGGAATTCACTCTGTAGACCAGGCTGGCCTTGAACTCACAGAGATCTGCTTGCCTCTGCCTCCTGAGCTCTGGGATTAAAGGTGTGTGCCACCACGCCGAGCTTAAGGACAGTTCTTAGCTGCCATGTGGGTGCTGGGAATTGAACACAGGTCCTCTGCAAGAGCACTCAGTACTCTTTAACTGCTGAGCCATCTCTCCAGCCCCCAAAATAAATATTTTTTAAAGAAAACGGATGCTGGGGAGTGGCTTAGTGGGTAAAGTGATTACTATGCAAGCATGAGGACTTGAGTTTTCACCCCAGCACCCTAGGTAAAAGCCAAATGTGGTGCCATATGGCTGTAACAGCAGCACTTGGAAATGGAGCCAGCCAGTGTAACCAGTTGGTGAGGTCCAGCTTCCATGTGAGATGCTGTCTCAAAAATAAGGGGGCAGCCAGGTGTAGTGGCGCACGCCTTTCATCCCAGCGCTTGGGAGACAGAAGCAGGAGGATCTCTGTGAGTTCAAGGCCAGCCTGGTCTACACAGTGAGTTCCAGGACAGCTGGGGCTACAGGGGGACCCTGTCTCAAAAAGACAAAAACAAAACAAAACAAAAACAAAAAGAATTTCAGTATTCTGCAAGTACTACTTTATAGATTTCATTTTTCTTGTCATCAAACCACTACACAGGGATCAGATTTGACATTTCAGCAACCTCATACCCGACCTAGCAAACAATTTTCCTAGACTCTGTGTGTGTGTGTGTGTGTGTGTGTGTGTGTGTGTGTGTGTGTGTGTTTTGTTACCCTAGCTATGTCTGAGGACTGGGATTGGAATTGAGATGGTCACCTGCAATTTGCTTCCCTTGTAGCGTAAACACTGATTTTCATCTTTAATCAATTCGGACACATTTTGAGGTCTGGTTGACTTAATTTTCCCTCCCTGAACAGGCAGAAGTAGGCCCAGGTATTGTTTTCCAATTTGCAGGAAGTGGTTTTAAGGATATTTGAGTTTCCAGGGGAGGTGAACAAAGTCTCTTTGTCGTGTTTCCAACATTCAGGCCTCTTAAATCTTTCAAACTTCTGCCATCAGGATGGCCACTAGGAGCCAGTAGTACCCACCCAAACCCCGAACTGTGAATGGGGAAGCAGTGATTTGGGATACCTTGGGGGGGGCGGCTGTGAAATATGGGACAGTTAAATGCCAGGCTGTGCATTTATTGCAAATTTTTTCACAATTCTTTGGGGGAGCAATGAATGGCCTCACCCTAAAAAGTAATACCCCATAAGACACTAAAGCAATTTCCATTCCTTCTTCCTGCATCCAGACACAGGCCCGTCCTTGAGAATTTTGTGCAAGTTTACCTGATGTTCCAAAACTGCCTTGTTGTTTGAAAAGCCCTGAGTGTGAAATGAGCTCCAGTTTTAGAAGGAAGTCAGGACTGTCTAGAGGGAACTTCTCAGCTACCTCCAAGGTAGAACCTTGTCTTTGCCCCACCCTCTCTTCCCTTCCTCCAGAGTAGAAGGGTACCCCTCTCTCCAAGGACATCTCTCCCAGATCTTTCTTGGTTTATTTGTTGTTTGTTTGTTTTTGTTTGTTTGTTTTTGAGACATTCTCCCTGTAGTCCCAGCTGGCCTGAAACTCACTATGTAAAAGGCTGGCCTTGCTCTCAGAAATCCTCCTCCTGCCGCCAAGTGCTGGGATTAAAGGTATGTGGCCCTCTCCCAGGACTTACTGTAGCCCCTTTTATTTCCTCAGGTGTGTTTCTCAATCATCTATTAATCTTCTCTCCACTGGCTCATTCCTTCAGTGGCTGCACTCAGGTCTCAGTGCACAAGAAAGAAAATAGCCTCCCTGCCTTCAGTGTACTGTAAAAGAATCTCCCGTTGCTAATCCAGTGAGCTTTTTCCCGGCTCTCCTGGGTATTTCCCTGGGCTCCTCAGGCTGTTCTCTCTGGGCCCTACTTCTCTGTCCTCTGATGCTCTGTCCTCTTGTCTGCCCACCCTCTGGTCTTTCTGTTTCCTAGAAGCTTGTTTCTGCTCTTCTTTCCTTCTTTCCTGTCTGGCAGTCTCACCCACTTTCATGGCTGCAGCCACTACCGTTAGGCTAATGGCTCTCACATATTTAGACCAGATCGATCATCCAAGAGCCCAGAGCAAGATTCCATCTAGATCTCCTATAGGCATGTTATCAGAAAGTGTCCAAAAATGTATGCATATACTCAAGAAAAGCATATATGCAATAAACATATATCACTCACCCCAAATGAACTCCCACATAACCTCCAAAACACTCTAACAACTCTTTCATATTTAGATTTCTCCATCATTTGAAATATGAAACATCTATAATAGTTCATTGCAGTGTTTCATTTAAAGGCCTATCTACTCAGAGTTATTATTCAGAAATGTCATTTCAGTGTTAGAAAAGACTCTGTCCTGTCTGGGGATGTGCAGCAAGCTCTCTACCACTTATGACACATATTAGACACCACAGTTCTTGATGCCTTAGTTTCCTTGTTTGTAAAATGGGACAACAGTACCAGCTCATGTGATTTTAAGAATTCAATGATTTTAGCTTTGAAGCTGGTACTCTTCAAATTAGCTTATCCTTGGGAATGAGTTTATTTTTAATTGATAGGTAAAAAAAATGCTTATTTTTGATTGCTAGCACTCAGGTCAATGATTGGCTCATTTATTAATGCAGAATAAATGACCAAAAAATAGTATTACAGAATCATGCTACATAAGGAGATGTTTATTCCTCTAGTTATTCCAGTTGCAAGTTGCAACTGAAAATAGTCCTACCATCTCATCTCCAAACCTGCCCCTGGTCTAGAGCTGGTGAGACTAAGAATAGCACCTGCTGAGCTTGACTGGAAGGCAGACCTGTGCACACTGTGCCACTTGTAGACTCTGGAAAGCTCTACAGGATACTCTGGTCTGTTGTCTAGGACCAACCCCAAAAGAGAAACTAGAGATGTTTTCCTTACCAGTGGCCAAAGTGATACAACACACTTTTTTTTTTTTTTTGGTGTCTTTTTAAGAGAGGGTCTTACTTTGTAGCCTGTCCTGGAACTGTGTAGATCAGGCTGCCCTCAAACTCAGAAATTCGCCCTTCCTGTGCCTTCTGAGTGCTGTGATTAAAGGCACACACCACCACACCTGGCATACTAGCATATTTTGAAGTTAGTTTTCAATAAATGTTCCAGTGGCTGACAAGTAGGGTCCTTGGATTTACAAAAAGAAATGAGTATTTTAAGCCCTAAGCAGAGCCAGAAATCAGGGTTAGTCTTATATCTAGAGAGAGTGATCATGTGTGAGTCCATGAATGTGACCCATGACTACAAAGAAAGAAATCTCCCATGACCACAGTACTATAGTCCGATAGGAGAGATCTCATTGCTGGGTTTATACCTGCTGATGCCATGCATATATTGTAGGAACCTGG
The DNA here is from genome assembly GCA_009823505.1 of Rhizomys pruinosus. NCBI lineage: Eukaryota > Metazoa > Chordata > Mammalia > Rodentia > Spalacidae > Rhizomys > Rhizomys pruinosus. Next base: position 981,416 of record VZQC01001128.1, on the reverse strand, counting down.
TATGGGATTTGGTTTTGAAGAAGTCTGGGTTTAAGACTAGATCTGAAGGCGGGCGTGGTGGCGCACGCCTTTAATCCTAGCACTTGGGAGGCAGAGGCAGGCGGATCTTTGTGAGTTCAAGGCCAGCCTGGTCTACAGAGTGAGTTCCAGGTCAGCTGGGGCTACAGGGAGACCCTGTCTCGAAAACACCAATAAATAATAAAATAAAAAAAAAAAAAAAAAAAGACTATAGATATCTATCAGTTGGTAAGACAAGCACTCAGGAGATTAACCTCTCTGCACCTTAATCAGAAAGTTGGTGGTGGGCTGGAGAGATGGCCTAGCAGTTAAGAGTGCCCACTGCTTTTGCACAGGACCTGGGTTCGATCCCCAGCACCACATGGCAGCTGAGAACCGTCTTTGACCCCAGTTCCAGGGGAATCCGATGCCCTCTTCTGACCTCCGAGGCATTGCACGACACGGGTGCACAGACCTGCATGGACAGTACACTCATACACAATATATATATATATATATATTATATTTATATATATATATATATAAAGTTGGTGGTAATACTTGTGCCAGTTTGTCAGATTAGGTGAGTGCATGCTAAGTGCTTGTTGTGTAGTGATGGGGTCACTGCACTGTTGCCAGGGACTGACCTTTGGTCTCCACCTCCCCAGGTGCAGTGCTCCCCCTGGCATTGGGGCTGGCCATCACCGCTTTGCTGCTTCTCATGGTGGCTTGCCGACTCCGACTGGTGAAACAGAAACTTAAGAAAGCCCGTCCCATTACATCTGAGGAATCGGACTACCTCATCAATGGGATGTATCTCTAATAAGTGTAATTCCAACAGCTGGCACAAGGATGTGTTTCACTTACAGTTTATTCTTATTTTAGGTTATTTACCACGTTTTGTTTTTAATTGGGTTAGAAGACAGTACAAGTGATAAACCTTGATTTGTGGAATGATTTTCCTTAAAACATAGAATTCGTGTGATTAAACTTATCTAGGTGTCCCTAGAAATAGAAGTCTATAGTTTGCTGAGACCATAAGGTGACCTCAGATAACACCCTTGTCTTTTGTTCTAAGACGCCAACCCCCGGCCTGCAGTTTCCAAGTGCTTTCTGGCCCTATTCTCCCTTATGTTCTCGTGATCTTCATTTTCTTTTCCCCTGCCAACATATCTGAAAACGGATCTTAATTTACACTTCCAGTGAGATGTTATCTATGTCAGGTATGTTATAAAAGATACGAGCAGGTCAAGTCCCACAGGGAGGAATATGGCTCCTTTCCCATGCTTCGGACCGTGCTGTGGTGGTGGATTCTGTGTTCAGCTGATGTTTGAAGAAATCCAGATTTTGATTAGAAGCTCTAAGATGGTTATAAAATGAGATTAAGATGGAAGAAGAGGAGTTAGCAAGCCAGAATGAAGAGAAACAGCAGTAGGTGGAATAAGTGAGAACAGGTGACACTTTTCATGCTGCTCGATGGTCCGAGCACAAGTAGCTCATTTCTATATGCACTGATTTCCAACATGCGCCTTTGCTGATGAAAAAGAAGAGTGCAGGCTGGAGAGATAGCCTAGCAGTTAAGAGCACCGACTGCTCTTGCAGAGGACCTGGGTTAGATCCCCAGCACCCACATGGCGGCTAAGAACCGTCTGTAACTCCAATTCCAGGAGAACTCCAGTTCCAGGGTAATCCAACGCCCTCTTCTGACCTCCGCAGCATTGCACGACACGGGTGCACAAACCTACATGCAGACAGTACATTCATACACATACAAAAATAAATAAAATTTAAAAAAATTTTAAAGAAAAAGAAGAGTGCAAATTAGAACATTGATCAGATGTCTAGGTACAGCTCTTGTAAAAATATCACCATGTTTAATTATCAGGTTATTTAATCTTATGGAAGAGCCAGATGTTTTCTCTGTGTGTTTTGCAGAGCTAGAGATAGACCCAGGGGCTTGCTTATGCCAAGTAAGTGCTTTATACCCCTGAGCTACATCTCCTGCCTTCATTATTTTTTATGTTATAAAATGTTAGAATGTACAATCAGCTAATGCCAGGATATATTTCCAGAGCAGAAAGGCACTTTTGCACAATTCAAATTCACAGGAAACTAGCATCTAGCTTAGCATCTTTCTTTTAAATCTGTAGATGGTAAATCTTTTCCATCATCTTAGTGCAGGGTTCTATACATTCTAGAAATTATTCTAATAGGAATGTAAGTGTAAGTGGGAAATGTTACAAAACACTGTAGAGGGTATTAGTTTATACTGAATCTAAAGTAGGTGGCTCCTTTAACAAGGGCGGGAGATATAATCTATCAAAATATATTAACAAATGGGTAGTTCTAGAAAAACAGATTACCATTTTTGTCTCTTGAGACACTATAGGCTTTTGCTGAGTGTTTAGAACTAAATAGTGGTTTAAATCACCCCATGGTATTTTGAGAGATGAACTATGTGAATGAACTTGATACCTGTACTCTCTGTGATGCTGTGCATTCATTTTTATAGACAATGTCACCTACAGCCATACCCAATAAAATAAAAACTGATAAGGCATGTATCTTTCTGCATATCTTTTATACACAAAGAAATTAAAATACAATAAATCTAGTATGGCTATGGTTTTGAAATACTTGAGAAAAGATGTCTTATATCTAATATTCCTTTAATAAACTGTATTTTGTTCTTATGCCTTTAAAAGCTTTTATTATAAATTGTAGGTTACTAATATTGCCTGAGCTGTTAACTATATTATTTGGATTCAGTTATACCAACTGAGTTTTTACAAAGGGGGAAATTGAGGATTACAGAAAAGTGAGTTGTCTTGCCAGGCGTGGTGGCACATGCCTTTAATCCTAGCATTTGGGAGGCAGAGGCAGGCGGATCTTTGTGAGTTCAAGGCCAGCCTGGTCTACACAGTGAGTTCCAGGACAGCTGGGGCTACAGGGAGACCCTGTCTCCAAAAGACCAAAAAAAAATAATAATAAAATAAAAATAAAAAACAAACCTGCAATGTGGGTTAAAAATGCCATAGGAGTTGTTCTAAGGTTGCCCTGCTCACCGCTTTGTAGCCCTCCACTGCTCAGTGCCTCTGTTCCATTCATCTGTAAAAAGGGATGGCAGTTGATCTTAGAGACTGATAGGGAGACCTTAGTACTTTAAACTCAGCCTGAGCCCAGAGCCAAGTTCGTACTGCAGGGTAAGGCAGGGTAGCCAGTGAAGCCTTGTAGTCAGAACCAGGGGCTTTGGTCAGTGATTACCTGCCCTGGGACAACTATCCTGACTGCCTGGCATCCACTTGCCTGTAGAAGAGAAGGGGCCTCCTTCCTGAGAGGCCTGTCCCTAAGCTGAAGTCACTCAAGTCCTCACTCAGTCCACACCAGCTACTTTGTAGGTATTTTGTGGGCTTCTGCAGCCAGCGTTCATGTATCTGGCTCAGGTCTGGGTGCTACTATGAATGTATAATTTTTTTGAAACAGGATCTCATATAGCCCAGGCTGGCATCATACCTCACCTCAAACTTGCTGTGTACCTGAGAGTCTGATCCTTCTGCATCTACCTCTAGAGTGCTGGAAGCACAGGCATGTGCCACTATGCCTGGTTTTGTTGCTGTTGTTTTGGTTTTTTTGAGACAGGGTCTCAACTGTAGCCCCAGATGTCCTGAAACTCACTATGTAGACCAGGCTGGCCTTGAACTCAAAGAGATCTGCCTGTCCTGCCTCCCAAGTGCTGGGATTAAAGGTATACACCACAAAGCCGGGTGTGGTGGCTACAAGGAGACCCTGTCTCGAAAAGACAAAAAAAAAAAGTGTACGCCACCACACCCGGGCTTACTATTCCCAGTTTTATGGATTGCTTTTTTTTCTTTTTATTTATTTTTGTATGTGTATGAATNAAAAAAAAAAAGGTTCTGTGCCTCTGATTCAGCTCTTTTGTCAAATTTTGTGTTTATTTTTTAATATTTATTTTATGTGTATGAGTGTATTGTGTGCAATGCCTGTGGAGGTCAGAAGAGGGTATTGGATCATCTGGAACTGGAGTTAGGATGGCTGTTAACCACAATGTGGGTGCTGGGAATTCAACCTGGGTCCTCTGCAAAAGCAGCCATCTCTCTAGCCCCATGCCTGCTTGTTTGTATCTATTCCATTGCATGCAGGTACCTGTGGAGGTCAGAAAATAATGTTGGAACCCCTGGAACTAGAGTTCTAGAAGGTTGTGACGTGCCTTATGTGTGGGTACTGAGAACTGTACACACAAGTCCTCTGCAAAACCAGCAAGTGCTCTTAACTGCTTAGCCATTTCTCCGGGCCCCTATAATGTACCTCTTAAACATGCTGCTTCTCGGAGACCCTGTCTCAAAAAGACAAAAAAAAAAAAAAAAAAAAAATGCTGCTTCTCACCTTTTTCCTAAGGCCCACCCTAAACTTAAAACTTTTCCTTTCCTGGGGCTGGAGAGATGGCCTAGTGGTTAAGAGGGCCGACTGCTCTTGCAGAGGACCCGGGTTCGATCCCCAGCACCCACATGGCAGCTGAAAACCGTCTTTAATTCCAGTTCCAGGGGAATCTGACACTCTCTTCTGACCTCCACGGCATTGCACGACACGGGTGCACAAACCTACGTGCAGACAGTACATTCATACACATACAAAAATAAAAATTAACAAAAAAACCCAAAACTTTTCCTTTCCTCCTTAGTACACATAGACAACATCCAGCCTTCCATAAGCAATGTGATATATCATGTCATTCAAGTTTCAAATATGTTCTCTTTAGGTCTGGCAAGGTAGTGTACACTTTTTTTTTGCGTGTGTGTGTGTTATATACTTTTAACCATAGCAACATGGGAGGGAGATGAAGTGGCAAAGGCAGAGGCAGGCAGATCTCTGTAAGCTCAAATAAACAAAAGCTCTCTTTAGTAGAAATCTTTTCTTTCTCCTGGTAACTTACTGGAACCTATCTGGCCTGGTTATTCGCCATCATACTTTTAGTCAATTATTCTGCTCTTCGCTGCTTTTCCCCTCTGTCCAAACAGAGGTCCATAATCTATTTGTCCTTCAACTTGGCTGTCCAAGGCAGAGGATTTCTCTGCTGAAAAATATCACACAGATGCACCCTCAAACCGAGGGGTACTTCCGGTTTCTTCAATAGACCAGTGACACTTTTAATAAGCCCCTTACCCTGAGCTTCTGTGATTTGGGGTGGGTGTAGTTGTAACATCTCTAAACACCCTAAGGTTTTGGTTTCATTTCCTCTGGGGTTATACTGCTTCCTTCCTAGCAAAGCTACTGTGAACATCTTTTCTTTTTGGGAGGGTCTTTTTAGGGTCTCCCTTTAGTTCCAGCTGGCCTGGAGCTTGCTATGTAGACCTGGCTGGCCTTGAACTCACAGAGCTCCACCTGCCTCTGCCTCCCAAGTGCTGGGATTTAAGGTATGTACCACCATGCCTGGCTGTGCTGGATAGCTTTAGTGTCAACTTGACATACCTGGGTTGAGGGAGCCTCAACTGGGGAATTAACTCCATTGGATTGGCCTGTGGCCACATCTGCGGAGTATTGTCTTGATGGTCGAGCAGTGTGGAAGCACCCAGCCCACAATGAGTGGTGCCACCTGGGCAGGTAGTTATGTATGATATAAGAAGGCAGGCTGGGCATGAGCCAGAGCGAGCAAGCCAGAGAACAGTACTCCTCCATGGCCTGTGCTTCAGCTCCTGCCTCCAGGTTCCTGCCTGAGTTCTTGCCTTGGGCTCCCTGAGAGAGAACTGTGACCCAGGAGATGTAAGCTGAATAAACCCTTTCCTCCCCAAGTTGGTGTTGGTCAGAGTGCTTTGTCACAGCAGTGGAAGACAAACTAGAACACTGGCTTAAATATGTTTTCTGGACTTCAAATTTTTTAATATTTTTTTTTATTTATTTCTGTATGTATATCAATGTACTGTCTGCATGCAGGTCTGTGCACCCGTGTCGTGCAACGCCGCGGAGGTCAGAAGAGGGTCTTGGATTCCCCTGGAGCTGGAGTTCTCCTGGAATTGGAGTTTCAGACGGTTCTCAGCCGCCATGTGGGTGCTGGGGATCGAACCCGGGTCCTCTGTAAGAGCGGTCGGCGCTCTTAACCGCTAGGCCATCTCTCCAGCCCCGACTTCAAATTTTTGTACATTTTTTTTTTCTGCTAAACCCCAGTGGGAATTTCTAAGAATAGCTCTAGCTATATACAAAGAGGGAAAAGCTTAGTTTGCTGTTCACAAATGTCCGCATGTCCCCATGTTGTGAGCATCTTGGCTCATGGCTTTATTTCCCTACTAGAGTCCAATATTCTACAGAATAAAGGAAAAACTTAAAAGTCTACTTCAGTGGCTAAACACTGATAGATTATTTTGACTAAATGTGAAACCATTAATGATGGAAATAAAAGTAGACATTGAAAAACTGGGTGTTCTCAAGAGATGGACTGTACAGTCAGAACTGAGCCTTCCACATTTGCTACATTTAGGTTTAAGCATTCCTGTTTAATTCTCACATCCTTCCAGTTTTCAAATATTATACATCATAGCACTACAAATTGGGAAGAGATCAACTTACATTACTTAAAGATTTTTTTCTTATTTATAATTCTAGGAAACCTCTCAAAAAAATTAAAAAATAACATTTACTATACTGAGTATAAAAATGTTTTAGTAGGGCCGGGCGTGGTGGTGCATGCCTTTAATCCCAGCACTCGGGAGGCAGAGGCAAGCGGATCTCTGTGAGTTCAAGGCCAGCCTGGTCTACAGAGCGAGCTCCAGGCCAGCTGGGACTAAAAGGGAGACCTGTCTCAAAAATACCAAAAAAAAAATTATTTTTTAGTGTTTTTTTTTTTTTTATTACTTTGTGTGACTAAAAATCCCCAATTCCAAATAAAATATATTGTTCTTACAGTTAAATAACAGTTCCATAGACAAAAACCAAATTGGTATCTCTAAATGTACAATACAGAAAAAAATCAGAACCATGAATTGAAACCATGCCTTCAGCTTTTTTTTTTTAGCTTTTTTTTTTTAATTTATTTTTGTATGTGTATGAATATGTGTCATGCAATGCCACAGAGGTCAGAAGAGGGTGTCGGATTCCCCTGGAACTGGAGTTAAAGACGGTTTTCAGCCGCCATGTGGGTGCTGGGGATCAAACCTGGGTCCTCTGCAAGAACAGTAGGCGCTCTTAACTGCTAGGCCATCTTTCCAGCCCGCCTTCAACTTTTTAGGTCAGTCAAGAAAGGTAGATGATACATCAATAGATGCTTTGTAAAACTTCTACCTTTAAGTTCCCAGCCTGTTTCCTCTTGCTTAACTGCCTACCCAATTGCTCACTGGAGCCAAGATCATAAAGAAAAGCAAGGGTTTCCTCTCTAGGAAATATCTTGCAATTGATTTAACACTTCGAGTATTTACACAAGGATTCTCTAGATTTTTGCTCCATAATATATATTTAAGGTGGTCTCATGTAGCCCAGGCTGGCCTTGAATTTTCTATGTGGTTGACAATGACCTCCACTTCACGAGTGATGGGACTGTAGCTACGTAACACTACTCTGGATTTATGCAGTGCTGAGGATAGAACCCAGGGCTTCATACATGCACTTTACCAACTGCCCTATCTCCAGCCCTCCAGAATGTAATTTATAGGTAAAATCTTCTTAAGATAATCATATGGGAGGCTGGAGAGATGTCTCAGTGGTTAAGAGCACTGACTGTTTGGGCAGAGGCCCCGGGTTTGATTCCCAGCACCCACGTGGCAGCTAACAGCCATCTGTTACTCCAGTTCCAGGGGAATCTAATGCCCTCTTCTGACCTCCACAGGCACTGCATGACATGGGCGTAACTACATACATGCAGGCAATATACTCATACACATAAAAATAAAAGATAATTATAATGGGAAAAATGCCTAAATAAATACTGATAGCAAAAGAAATTATTCCAAGTGATGTGATCATTTGGAGGACATAGCCAAGTGTATATGGTATGGAAAGGGAAACACAAATGCCTCAGCTGCTTCAAGCTCTCTCACATTTGTGTCCTTCGTATGTACGGTCTTACCTGACCTTTTGATAATTTTCATGTGTGTAATGCCCTTCCTACTGAAACCATCTAAGTGAGAATGAATCTTCAGATCCAGCAACTCCTGAATGTTAACTCACAGAAAGAAGGGAGGCAGAGAGCAAGGCAGGCAGACCACAGAGGCTCCCAGGGAGCCACCAGTCAGTAAAGCACCTCGTGGGTACTGAACAGACTAACAGGGATCACTCTGTTTTCTTGTCCACCCAGCAAGGAGGGAATTTCACAGAATCCTGGTGCACCCAAATCAGTTAAAAAGATGAAGTCCTGGGATTGGAGGAGAAGGAAACCAACTACTGAAACAACATGAGAAGAATTAAATGATTAGACTTGATTTTCATTTTATTATATTATAATGTACAAACACAAACTTCCTCAGGCCAAACCCGTTTTCTTCAAGTGTAATCCTTTTACTGACAGTCTTTAAGGACAGTAAGGACAAAACACTGTCATCTTTCTTAAAAATAGTAGAAGAAACTGGAGATGATAAATGATATCCAATAAGTGCATTTTCACTAAAGATAGTCTTTAGGGAGACAGTAAGTTGTAGAAAGTGGCTTATATGCTACAAGAATCTTAGTGGTTACCTAAAATAATCAGCTTTTTGAGCTCAAGAACATTTTCAAGAATCACCATGCTTGCTATTTATTTAGATTGGTAGTTGGTTACCGTATGTCCCATGAGTTCTTTTACTGCCACACCAAACTAATAGAAAATCTGCTTACAATGAGCTGAAGTAGTAGAGTACCTCTCTAATGAAAAAAATAAATCTCACAAACTCTAAGGAGTTACTTTCTGGCTGATAACCACACACCAACAATAGGCTTGAAGAATTTGTAAAGTTTTTACTAAAAGATTATTCCATTTTAGAATCCATTAAATTTTTATGACATTTTAGTATAGAGATACATATTGTGGCATCTTTTTAAAACTTCCAATTCTCTTATCTACACATACCAAGTTCTTGGATTACAGGCATGTGGCACCATGTCACAGTATGTGTACAAAGGTCAGAGGGCAACTTATAGGAGTTGGTTCTCTCCTATTATGTGGATTCTGGGATGGAATTCGAGTCATCAGACTTGGAGGCAAGCACCTTTACTCACCGAGCCATCTTGCTGGCCCCCAACTTGTTTTTGAACAATGAGCAGCTACTACGGGAATTAGGTTTTATGTATTTCCGTGAACGATGGTTATAAATTATCCTCTAAATGTCATTTTCTTCTAATGTTATTGGCTCAGAAAGAATTGTGACCCTTAACAAAAACTAAAATTCTGAATTAAGGCTTATTATGACAACTAGATTTGGCCTTTAATAAGAGCGAATCTGTGGGAAAACCTTTTTGTTTTTGTTTCAATAGATTATACTAGCCTAGAACTGTTCAAAAATATTTTCATTGTTGCCATTCATGTTATATACAGAAATTATTTCTATTACAGAAAATAAAATGCTAAAAATACTCTGGATATTATGAATACTAAATACTAGATATATTCTTATCTCTAGCCTACATACACACATAAATTCAACTCTTTTAAAGGGCTCTTAGACCCAGTTAAAATCTATTCTATCTCTGCCCACTTAGTAAGATGGCTCCATGAAGATTCACTGTTTATTAAATATTCTAAAATGTTACCTCAGAAAACTGTGAAGTGCAAGAGTGACGCTGAACAATGCCTGAGGCACAACACTTTTCTGTACAAACTAGGCTGGAGTTTATCTTGTCTGTTTATAAACAGTCTCCTCAATTAGACTGAAACTCCTTGAGAGCAAGAGCCTTTTTCTATTCCAAAGCATGATTTATAAATAATAAACTGTGCCTATACGAAGGACCCAGATAATGGATAATTTTAAAAATTTATTTGTGTTTAAGCCCTAAATAATATCTGACCTTTTGCACACAATTCAAATGGCAGTGAGTCCTGGACACCAGGGTTCATTGCCAGAATTCAAAAGCAACACACAGCTGCCAACTGAAGCTGGTAAGATTTTCCAGTCAAGGGGCACCAAAGAATGCCTATTTCCTGTGACTTCTTAGCCAAGGGGATACTTGTGAAAAGATGTCTGCATAACTTTATAAAAACAATTCTTAAAGATTTTAAAGATTGAAGAAGTTGGGGTTTCTCACATGTTAAGAATTTCCTTGTCAGAGTTACACGCCCTTCAACATAGTAGAAAGGCTTTGCTGGGGGTGCTAGCTCTGCTCATCAGGAGCTTGTAACACCTCAAGTTCTAGAATCTTCACAAAAACTAAGGTTCTTATAAAATAAGTGCCAGCACCTTCATAGAAACACATTTTATAGTTATTCCATTAGTACATCTATTTATAGATGAGAGGCAAGGTTTATGCTTATTCTCTGCCATGTATTCCCTGACATTAAGTCAATTCACTTACCCACTCAGTCACTGGGCATTTATTATAGAGCTAAGAAGGATAAACCCTGGGCTAGGCAGGCAGAGAGAAACAATGAAAGGATAGTCTTTGTCCTGAAGAAATGCAGTCATGTACATAGACTAAGGATATTTCTATTTACCTACTAGGATTCAAAAAATACAACTGTAGAGAAACTTCCTTTGTGATCGTGGCCAGTACTGTGGATCTAGCAGACCTGCCATTCTTCCTTCTAGATTCAAACACTACCAATGCTTCTTTTACTTTTAACTTTATTTGGCAAAGCAGCACTGCATAAACTGTGCCGAAACTAGCACACAGCTTACACAGCATGTTAGATTCATATACATTATCAGCAGCAAACTAGAAACAAAAAACAATATTGAGCTACAAGTCTCCTATTATTTTTAGAGAGAGAAAGGAAGAACTACACCAGGTATGTCCAATCTGAACAGCTAAGTGTTTACAGGACATCACCTGCCATCATCTTAAGTTTCAAATTTTTTTTTTTTTGTCTTTTCGAGACAGGGTCTCCCTGTAGCCCCAGCTGTCCTGGAACTCACTCTGTAGACCAGGCTGGCCTTGAACTCACAAAGATCCGCCTGCCTCTGCCTCCCAAGTGCTAGGATTAAAGGCGTGCGCCACCACGCCCGGCCTTAAGTTTCAATATTTACAAACACCTAGTTTAAAGGTAACAAAGCAGCTGATTGTATCTACAACATGCTATTCTATGACACCACATCAAAGCTTTAAAAAGAAAGCTCATCTCTGTTTTCTTAGTAGCAGCTAACAGATATCGAACTACCAAGAATCTTAACTTGTGAATGGTGGTGTTACCTGATGCATAAGAGAAATCTGATAAATTAATATTGGAACAGAATTAAGTGCCCAAGAAAAAGAACAGCCACTCATCAAAATTAATTCACAAACTAAGCTTTTTATAGAACCTTTTTAAAAAATATTTTTAAAGTAAAATGTGGGCATGTTAAAACAACGCAGAAAGATACTTTGCATCCCTCCTACCAATTTGGCTTTGTGCCTCTTTGAAGAATTATAAAACCCTACCAAACCACACATTTTCATGCTGGAAATAATAGTGTAACAAAGTCCAAAACAAGCTGTGATGCTGTTGGTTTTCAAATGCTTTATGGACTGAGATGAGCAATCCACTGTAATATTATAGACTGATCAACTTGATGTTGCTTTTACAGTTCATCCCTGGAGAAGAAGAAAGAAAAATGTAAATAAGAGTTACATGTTGTAAAGGCTGGTGCTCTCACAGTTTAGACACGACACTAGTCAGAACTGATCTCCAAAGCAATGTATTAAAAGAAATCCCAAGCCAAAGCAAAAATGGACACCAATCATTCCAAGGATCTTTCATGCTACTCCAAAATGCACTACGAAATCTAAAAAAGCACAAGCTGTGTTTTAACTCTGTAGGTATTTTATACCTGTCAGGTATAAAATACCTACAGAGTTAAAAATAAAATCATCTGTAGGTATTTTATACCTGTCAGCTGATTTCATAAGGCAGCTTATCAGCTCCAAAAGAAACCATTCGCTCAGCCAGGTACAGCACTGGGCCAGCAGCTGCCAGTGAGAGGAAGGGAGGAGTGAAAACACAGTCTGAAGTCAACTGTATGGCATACAAATTCCACCTCAGTAAAGCCATCAAAACTGGAAAAATAAATAGGACTACCAGAAATATATATATATGAAGAGAAAGAAAGGGAGGCCAGCAGAAAAACAGTAATCGCTGTGGCTCTGGAAGAAGATCCGGAGCAGTCTGTACTGTTCTACCAACCTGTCTCTAACAAAAATATGTTTTAAAAAACCTGCTAATAGAACTCACAGATATCTACCTGTTTCTGCCTCCTGAGTGCTGGGATTAAAGGCATGTGCCACCACACCCGGCTATTTTTATTTTATGTGAGTGATTGCCTACATGTTGATAGGTGCACCTATGTCATGCAATGCCCATGAAGGTCAGAAGAGGGCGTTGGATCCCCAGGAACTGGGGTTACAGATGGTTGTTAGCCACCATGTGGGTGCTGAGAATCAAACCCAGGTCTTCTGCAAGAGCAGCCAGTGCTCTTAATGGCCGAGCCATCTCCCCAGCCCCACAGAAGCCCCTTTTTAACATTACAGTACTAGATTATCTCTGTGTATGTACGTGGTGTATGCATGTGTGCACATGGAGAGGCCAGGGGTTGATGCTAAATATGTTCCTTAGTCACTCTTAACCTTTAAAAAAAAAAAAAAAGAGGGTGAGGGGGGTTATCTCATTATGTAGCCTTAGGTGGTCTAGAACTTGCTATGTAGGTCAGGTTGGCCTGGAACTCACTGAGATTCACCTGCCTCTGCCTTCTGAGTGTTGGGATTAAAGGCATGCACCACCCCACATTAAGCACCCCCCCCCCACACACACACCTTATTTTAGATACAGGATCTATTACTGAATCTGGAGCTTGTTCTGGCTAGGCTGGCTAGCTAGTGGATCCATGGCATCTTCCTGTTTTAAAGTGGGTGCTAAGAATTTGAACTCAGGTTGTCATTCTTGGAATTTGAACCCAGGTTGTCATTCTTGCAGAGCAAGCAGTTTGTTTGCAGAGCCATCTCACAGTACTAGATTCATTCTCTCCTCTCTCTCTCTCTCTCTCTCTCTCTCTCTCTCTCTCTCTCTCTCTCTCTCTCTCAGACAGGGTCTCGCTTTTGTCCCAGCTGGCCTGGAGCTCACTATGTAGACCAGTCTGGCCTTGAACTCACGGAGATCCACCTGGCTCTGCCTTCTGAGTGCTGAGATTAAAGGTGTGTGCCACCATGCCCGGCCCAAGATGGTTCTTAAGCCGCCATGTGGGTGCTGGGAATAACTGAACCCACGTCCTCTGCAAGAGCAGTTAGTGCTCTTAAGTGCTGAGCCATCTCTCTAGGCCCTAGATTATCTCTTTTAATTGATAAATTATCAGTTTTTCTTCTTTATATAGTCTTTTTTTTTTTTTTTGGTCTTTTTGAGACATACGTAGCCTTCTAACAATATTATAATTCTCACAGAACAGCTTTTACTGTGACTCATGCAAGCAATAACTAGTATACAAAGGATTCACTTGCTCTAGTCACAAAATTCACCTGTCCCTTTAAAAGCATGAACTAAAGATACTAAATGGTAAAATGTAGGTCTTATTTATTACAAAGCACTAAATAAATAATAAATATAAAATCCTAACATCCATCAACAGCATAGTGCACTTATAAATAAATCTCTTTTCCCTTAGAGTTTCTCTTTGGGGCAAGAGTTGCTAGAGAACAAAGTCAAGGCTTTGCTCATACTAAGCAAGTGATCTACAATTGATCCACATCCAGATTCTGTCAACATTTTCCCAATAAAGGAAATTAGTTCTGTAGGCTTGAATTTTAAAATTTAGAGTGCCAAGAGAAGCCAACATTTGCTGTGAGAACACAGACAACTTTCACATATTCCGGTCCTCCCTAATTGTCAGAGTTCTACATAACTTTATCTGACTTACATGCACAGAACTTTTACAATAAAAATTAGTGTGTGTAAAACATTCAGAAAGGCTCTCTTGGGGCTGGAGAGATGACTCAGAGGAGAACACTGACTGCTCTTGCTGAGGACCAGGGTTTGATTCCCAGCACCCACATGGTTGCCGACAACCATCCGTAACTCTAGTTCCACAAAATCCTACACCTTCTTCTGACCTCCTCCCAACATTGCATGACAGGGGTGCACTTACACATGTTCAGGCAATACACTCATACATGTAAAAAATAATTTTTTTAAAAAAGAAAGCCTCTAAACTGCCACAGATTTGTTAGGATCAGTAGTAGATTACAGCCATATGAATTTTTTATATTAAGGTTTTTTTGTTTTTTTTTTTAAATAGGGTTTGGAGTGGGGGGGGGCAAGATACACTATCAGGAAATCAAATCCAAAAAATTTTCCAGACAGTTTAATGGATTTTTCAAATGTAATACAAGTTTTGTATAAAGCTGGGGGTAACAGCATGTGCTGTTCTTAGTGGGTTCCATTAAATCATGTCCTTTTTCCTCATTAGGCTTGAGCAGTAAAAGCTTCCTGCTACTACTCTGGGTGTGCCTGGCCCCTGACTATTTGTTTGTAAACACAAATAGAAATAAAAAATTTGTATTTTTGGTGAACTGTTGATATTGTACCCTCTTCAAGAGTCTATATGCCAACAATGGTTTAGGGCATTTTTAATTTGTGGGTTTTTTTAATTTATTATTTTTATTTTATGTGTATGAGTAGATTGCATGTGTGTAAATGCATCTATGTCATGTAATGACCATGGCAGACAGAAGGGGGCATTGCATACCCCTGGAACTGGAGTTACACAAGGCTGTTGTTGCCACGTGGGTGCTGGGAATGGGACCCCGGGGTCTGCTGTAAGAGCACCCTAATGCTCTTAACTACTGAGCCATCTTTCCAGCCTCTTAGGGCATTAAAAAAAAAAAATTTACTTTTTATGTTTATGAATGTACTGTCTGCATGTAGGTTTGTGCACCCGTGTCGTACAATGCTGCGGAGGTCAGAAGAGGGCGTCAGATTCCCCTGGAACTGGAGTCAAAGACGGTTCTCAGCCGCCATGTGGGTGCTGGGGATCGAACCCATATCCTCTGCAAGAGCGGTTGGCGCTCATAACCGCTAGGCCATCTCTCCAGCCCCCTTAGGCATTTTTTAAATGTAGCAGATTATTATTTTTTTTAACCAGTTTAGTGTCTAGATTTTGTTTTATAATAACTTTTGGTTATTTTCGTTATTCCATTAAGCTTTGAGACTTGCAATCTAGTAAGTGAGTATTTGTATAATTAGAACATCATCTGTGGATATATAGAACTATATTTTCACAAAAAGAAAATCTTCAACAGAAAAATTAGTCTTATAAACATTTGCCAATCACATAAATATGAAAAACTGTAGTTTAAGAATTATCTTCATTTTATGTTTATGAATATTTGCCTTAATGTATGTATGTGTACCACATCTGTGCCTGGAGCCAGCAGAAACTAAAAGATGGGCTTCTCATCTCCTGGAACTGGGGTTACAGAGGGCTGTGAGAGGCCATGTAGCAGCTGGGAACTGAACTTTGGTCCTCTGCAAGAGCAGTAAGTGTTCTTAACTGCTGAACCATCTCTCCAGTCCAATTTTGGCTTTTTTTTTTTTTTTCTTTTTTTGGCTTTTTTCAGACAGAGTCTCCCTATAGTCCTAGTTGGCCTGGAACTCGATATATAGACCAGGCTGGCCTTGAACTCCCAGAGATCCAGCTCCCTCTGCTTCCCTAGTGCTGGATTAAAGGAGTGTGCCACCACACCCAGCTAAAATTCCCATTTGTACTTACTATGAAAAAAATCTTAAGAACCTGGTCAAACTGAAAAAGAGTTCAAGACAAAGAAACTAAGGCTATTCTTATTTTGGCACCTAAGGAGTCTAGCTGATGGCATTGCCATGCACTGCTGTCACTTTTCACCGCAGGGAGAAGGGAGGGGAGGAAAGGTGAAGAGAAATGTTGGCCTCAAACACAATATTCAGATTATGCTGTGACACAACAGAAGCAGCTGATTCATTTCTAAGGAGCCATGCTCTGTAAGAATAGTGTTGTGCTGCATGCTATAGGCCCGCCAGGCTGGCTGGTAACTCACTGGATAGCTTCCCTTTCCTCCCCAGGAACTGTCAGACTAGCTCCAAAGTAAGTAGCCTACTCATGGTGGCTCTGAAACGGTCACAGGCTGTTGGACACCTAAGAATTGACTGAAAGACATCAACTCAAAAGCTAGAATGTCCTCTCTGGGATTCTGGCATTTTTGAAAAGAAGGATCTTTCCTCCTTTAACCTGTCACAGGGGTATAAAAAGGAGTGAACATGGCAGGAAGTGATGGCCTTTTGTTTTCCAGAACAAAGCATTTATTTCAACTCATGCAGCAGCAGTAAAAATGACTGGTAAGTATATAGGAACACAGAGTAGCTAATAATGAGTAGAATATTCTTACTAAACTGTGACTGAAACACTCTTTAAAAAAAGAAATACCAGCAGGGCTTGGTAGTACATGCCTTTAAGAAATACCAGCAGGGCTTGGTAGTACATGCCTTTAAGAAATACCAGCAGGGCTTGGTAGTACATGCCTTTAAGAAATACCAGCAGGGCTTGGTAGTACATGCCTTTAAGAAATACCAGCAGGGCTTGGTAGTACATGCCTTTAAGTTCAGCACTTGGGAGGAAGAGGCAGGTAGCTTTCTGAGATTAAGGCCAGCATGGAACGGTCTACCCATAGCAAGTTTCAGGCCAGCCTGGAATGGTCTACCCATAGCAAGTCTCAGGCCAGCTGAGGTTACAGGGAGACACTGTCTCAAAAAAATCAATAAAAAAAAACAAATACAAAATACCATTGTGCCAATCATGTCTCACTTTCCCTTTCTCAATGAAGATTTGAGTTAAACTGAAAGGGCAGAACATGCAGAATTTTTCACAAATTTAATGTCATGGATTCCTGATATTTTAATGGAGTAGCATGAATAGCAACCAAAAACAGCTCTTGCAGTTTAATGTCGTAAAATCCACACCCTTTCACCTTGCATGTGTGGAAGAAGAAAGAGCAGAAGAGAAAATCACTTCCACCTGGACCACTGCTTTTCTTTATCTGTTAAAGGCACATATATCACCCCCATCAGAGGCTTCATTTTGACACTGCCATCTTGTAGCTTGTCATACTGCTCCAGCATTTGGTTTCCACCTGCAGGACCAACTGGCAATATCAATCTTCCACCAGGCTTTAACTGGTCTATTAGCTAAAAGAAAAAAAGAAAATCCCCACATACACAACAGTTAAAGGTTTTATACATTAACAGTAGTCTGACAGCACTGTAAAGAATGCTCAGTGTCAGAAGGCAGAAATACACTTCATTTAGACACTTCTTGGTATCCTTGGGGATTGGTTTCAGGACCTCTGGAGGATAACAAAATCCACAGCAGCTCAAGTTTCTTACAAAAACGGTATGGTATTTCCATATAGCATATAACTCATCTGACCACACACTAAACCATCTCTAGGTTCCTTGTAACTTCTAATAGGAGGCCTAAGCATAGCTCTTATTTGTACAGATTCAGAACAATATTTAGTGTACAACAAATTCAGATTTTGCTTTCAGAACTTTCTGGACTTTTCTCACAAATATTACTCATTCATTATTGGTTGAATGTAGAACCTGCCAATACTGTACAGACTGAGTGCTACAGAAGCCCAACTGTACAGACTGAATGCTATTAATAAACTCCCCACTTACTATCAGCCTCCCCCATTAAACTACAGCTTCTGTGAAGATGGAAACTGTATTTTCTTTGTGCTCATAGCATCTTACAGAGTATTTAGTACAACTAGAGTTCAACAGGTTTGGACAGAACCACCTGATACAGAGAATTCTGCTGCCTGCTTGGTGTGTTCCAGAGCTTTCAGACTGGAAGGGAAAGTGGAAGAGAGAAGGAAAAGTAGAGAAAATGTGCAAGAAAACGCTGTGTTGTCACTACCACATCTAAGGCATCAGTGAAACAATGATACAACTGAATTAGGGTTACTGGCATCAGGGGAGAGGGAGGGCTGGACTCCTATGTTGGAACAGTCTGAGGACATTCCTATGAGTGCAGAACCAAGACTACTCAGTGAAAACCCTTCCAGTCAGAAAACATTTGGATTGTGTGTTATTATTTGAATATAGTCTTATATTTTGCCATTATTGAAAAATGAGAAAGACACCTAACTTGAGATAGTATTATTCCAGGGAAGGTGCCTTCAGTAAAAATTTGATCACCAGATCTTACTTTTTCCATTTTAATTTTTGTCACCATTTTTGTCAGTACTGAGTTGCCCTGGATTAGTTTTCGGCACTTTAACTCTGAGAATGAAAAAGTGTAGACCTCTTCTCCCAATCTTGCTCTCTAAATCCAGTCACTTAAAAACCTAAGCTGGGCATGGTGGCGCACGCCTTTAATCCTAGCATTTGGGAGGCAGAGGCAGGTGGATCTTTGTGAGTTCAAGGCCAGCCTGGTCTACAGAGTGAGTTCCAGGACAGCTGGGGCTACAAGGAGACCCTGTCTCGAAAAGACAAAAAAAAAAAAACCTTTTAGGTATGTCTTCTTAGTATTATTATCTTTATATTTCAAATTGGATGCTAGATAAAAATATGCAGTCTACTTCTATCCCCAGGCCAACCAATCACAATTTTTATTAAAACCATGTTCAGATGAGACAGGGTGCATTTAGGGTGGTATGGCTGTAGACTAAAACCATGTTCAATTAAGAATATATAATCTGACTACTAAGCTAAGAAGTATCCAATGATTCTTTAAAATTCAGTACAAGTTCCATCTTTATATAATATATCCTTGACTACTTTGTGCAAAATTCTCCCTTATACAGATATTTTTTCTAATATACAGCACATGCTAATTATATGCTATCACAGTATTAACTAAAATGCATGAAAGTCTAAATATATTCTGAACATCATTTGGAAGTCATCTCTACATAAATCTTTTTAATTTTAATTGACAAATCACCAAAACAGAGAAAAATAAAAATCCCAACTCACTGCCTGGGGCACAACTGGGGCAGCAGCTCCCACATGAATGGCATCATAAGGGGCTTCTTCGGCATAACCCATTCTTCCATCACCCACTGAAAAAGAGAAGTTATGCTTTGAAAATCTTTAAAGATTACATTTAGTGTGAAGAATGATAACTCAGAAAGTTGGAAATGAAGAAATAATTTTTTGGGGGGGTCTTTTTGAGACAGGGTCTCCCTGTGACACAGCTGTTGAACTCATTATGTAGACCAGGCTGGCCTTAAACTCATAGAGATCCACCTGCCTCTGCCTCCTGAGTGCTGGGTTTAAAGGTGTGAGCCACCAAGTCCATCAAAAGGATACATTTTTAAGTACTACTGTGACAAATATTTTATATGGAAAAAGATAAAACTGGACCCTAATTTTTACACAAACACAAAAATCAATGTCAGGAGGATCAAAGACATAAACATGAAAAGATAATGTAATGAAGAAATAACAGGGCTAGGGAGATGGCTCAATGATTAAAATACTGGCAAATAAGAAGACCAGAGTTCTGATCTCCAGAGCCTACATGAATGCTGGGTGTGCATCGTAGCCAGCCTGTGGTTCTAGCCTCAGAAGGAAGAGACAGGATTCATGGTGGGCCAGTGGCATACACCTTTAACCCAGTACTCAGGAGGCAGAGGCAGGTGGATCTCTGTGAGTTTAAGGTCAGCCTGGTCAACAGCAAGTTCAAGGCCAGCTGGGACTAAAGGGATGTGGGGCTGGATGGATCCATTATAGTTGAGTATAAGAGAGCTGGCTTCTTTCCCCAATAACCTAAAAGGTGGGTTTCACCCCTGAATACCTAGAAGGCCAACAGAAGATGGGAGCCACTTCCACTCATCATATGGACATCAGGCACCTATAGCCCAGCCCCCAGGGGAGTGTAGCTTGAAGAGTAGCATTCCCAAGCCTTATCCCTCTTGAGGCATGTCTGCCCTCTCCTCTGAAGGCAAATGGTGCAAGCCATAAGCTTATCTCAGGGGGCTAGTTTTCCTGTCAATTTTGACAAAATCTGTTGAGTTAAATTCCATCTCAGCATGCTCAATTAAGATATAAAATGTTGGGCTGGAGAGATAGCCTAGCGGTTAAGAGCATCAACTGCTCTTGCAGAGGACCCCGGTTCGATCCCCAGCACCCACATGGCGGCTAAGAACCGTCTGTAACTCCAATTCCAGAAGAACTCCAGTTCCAGGGGAATCCGAGACCCTCTTCTGACCTCCGCGGCATTGCATGACACGGGTGCACAGACCTACATGCAGACAGTACATTCATACACATACAAAAAAATAAATAAAATTAAAAAAGAAAAAAGAAAAAAAAATATAAAATTTTTTTTTAGCCAGGCGTGGTGGCGCACACCTTTAATCCTAGCACTTGGGAGGCAGAGGCAGGCGGATCTCTGTGAGTTCAAGGCCAGCCTGGTCTTCAGAGCGAGTTCCAGTCCAGGACAGCGGGAGCTACAGGAACCTCGTCTCGAAAAGATAAAAAAAAAAAAAGATACAAAATTTTTAATTAAAAAAAAGTAACCCCCACAAAACATTTTAAAATAAAATATGTACACAATTAATATATATTTTAAAAAGTCAATAGGCATTAACTTTGGGTTTTTCAGACAGAAATTTTCACCTTTCAGGCTTTACTCAAAATTTAACCTTAATCATAAAAAAAATTACTGGGGAAAAGGTTGTTTTGTTCATAGGTTCCAGACCACGTGGTTTATAGCTGACCCACCTGCCTGCCTGCTGTTTTACATTACCAGCCACTGAGCTAAACACATGGCTTCTTACTAACAATTTATCCTAAATCAATGTTTACTTTGGACCTTTTTTATTTTTTTTTTTTTTTTTTGGTCTTTCGAGACAGGGTCTCCTTGTAGCCCCAGCTGCCTGGAGCTCTGTAGACCAGGCTGGCCTTGAACTCACAAAGATCCGCCTGCCTCTCCATCCAAGTGCTAGATTAAAGGCGTGCGCCACCACGCCTGGCTGGACTATTTTTTTTTTTTTATATTTTTCTAACAGCACTCTTGGAAGCACCGGAGAAGAGACGTGGATTTCTATGGGAATTTACAGGCCAGCCTGGTCTGACAAAAGCTCTAACTCTAATAAATTGTTTCTTAACAACTATTGGTTTATGGGTCAGAAACAAGCATTTTTCAGAGCAGAGATATTTGGTGTTAGCATGTCAAGCATTTTGCAGGGAGCGAGGTTGGCTATATTTAACCACATAAGAGACTTTTCCTTTAAGAGTGGGCCTTTGGGGCTGGAGAGATGGCTCAGTAGTTAAGAGCGTCAAATGACTCTTTGCAGAGGCCCCAGGTTTGATTCCCAGCACCCACATGGATGGCTAAGAAACCGTCTTTAACTCAAGTTCCAGGGGAACTGACGCCCCTTCTAACCTCTGCAGCATTCCCTGACATGGGTGCACTGGACCTGCATGCAGACAGTACACTCATACACATAAAAAAATAAGGTAAATGAAAAAAGATGTTCACCAACTCTTCTTAAAAAATTTTAAAAAAAAGTGGGCCCTGAATCTGTGACCTGGGGCCACTCCAGAGAATCCCCTGGACCTGCCAGGTGGACCACACCTTTGTTCCCCATATGCCTTCAATCCTAGCACAGCAGAGATTTAAGTTAAGGTCAAAGGCAGTGATTCTCTAAGAAATGGAGTTTTTCTAGCCACCAAATGGGTCCGGCCCAGGCCAATTTCCATCTCTTAAGTTGAAAACCCAGGTTAGGATATTTACTACATTTCTAAAAATGCTCTAAGGTTTTGGTTTTAAAATTAGTTTGTCGGGCGCTGAGAGATGGCCTAGTGGTTGAGCACCGACTGCTCTTGCAGGGGACCCAGGTTCGATCCCCAGCACCACATGGCGGCTGAGAAACGTCTTTAACTCCTGTTCCAGGGGAATCTACATGCTCTTCTGAACTTCCACGGCATTTGCACAACACAGGTGTACAAACCTACCAAGAACAGTACATTCATACACATAATAAAAATAGTAAATAAAAACAAAAAAAATTAGTTTGTCATGGCATTGTGCCTAACCATAGTATTTATATTTTTGGTGTTACTTAAATGCTCTTGCTTACTGCTAAGGACATACGGTTTAAATGCAGTAAAGGCTAACTAATTCTAGAGTTAAAGCTGACACCAAACTCAGGTCTGTTAAATAATAATCAAACAAGATTTTTTTTTATTGTATTTTGAGACAAGGCTCCCTGTGTACCAGCTATCCTGGAACTTGCTCTGTAGACCAGGCTGGCCTTGAACTCACAGAAGATCTACACTGCCCCTAAGTGCTGGGATTAAAGGCAATGTGTACACATTATTTATTAAGGGTAGGGTAGCAGGTTGCGTCCTAGGGTTCATAGTTCAATCCGTGATTTTAAAAAACACATGATATGTCTAGTCAGGTTTATTAAATAATGTGCATTTTTGCCCAAGTTTGTTTCATATACTTATATGGTATTAAATACTTAGAAAGCTGGGCATGGTGTGCACGCCTTTAATCCGACTTGGGGAGGCAGAGGCAGAGATCTCTTTGTAGTTCCAGGCCCAGCCTGGTTCAGAGGGAGTTCCAAGGACAGTGGAGCTACAGGGAGACCACCTGTCCTCAAAAAGACCAAAAAAAACAAAAAAAAAAAGAAAAAAAGAAAAAAAGAAGAAGATACAGGATCCCTAGAACAACAAGCTGCTAGAGAGACTGCTTGTATTAAGAATTAGGGTAGTAGAGCAGGAGAGTTCTCAAATCACCTCTGCAGCTGTGAAAGCCAGACCTATCACAACTCTCCAGCAAGGCTGACATGTTTAAATAAGGTGTCAAATAATTTTTAGAATGAAGAACAGTACATGCAGACAGCACAAGAAGGGAACCAACACAATGAAACAGAAGCAAGAGACCAAGAAGAAGAATGAATGGGAGGGAGTGTGGTGCCTCCATCCACAGGGCAAGGCAATTTCTCCCTCCTCCACCAGGGTTGCACAAGATCCGTTTTGTTAAGTGTGATACGAAGGTGATGGAAAATGCAGGCCTGTCTGTGACATAACCCATCTATCTTTGTTCCTGCAAAGGATATTTTGTGAGCAAATGCACAGTGAAACCAAGAAAGGTCCCGGCTTCTAAATGTTGAGTGCACGAGAGCTCTTGCTTTTGCCTGCTGCAATTTAAAAGGCTAAAGACCTCATTTCAAGCCAGTAAAATTCAAAGTGATAGAAACCTACAAATTTTTATTGCTGTGCATTTAATAAAATTTACATTTACCAAAAAAAAGAGAATAGGGTAGAAGAACAACTGAGGAAGATTCACAATATCAACCTTGGGCCTCCACACATGTGCACACTTGTGCCCACAAATCGAACATGCTACATACACCACCCATACCCCAGCACAAGAAGGGGCATGAAAAGAAGAAAAGAAAAAAAAATAAAGAAAAACAATAGGGGGGGGCTGAGGATATGGTTCAATAGTTGAGTACTTGCCTACCATATATAAAACTTTGAGTTCAATCCCCAATATGACCAATGTAAAGAAAGAAAGAGAAAGAGAAAGAAAGCAGGGGAAGGAAAAGGAAAGGAGGAAACCAAGACACATGAGAGGAGAGAGAAGAGAGATGAAGAGAGAGAGAGCTGTTTCAATTTTGACTTAAGATATCCTTAAACAAGACATAGAAGGCACTGTGGGAAGAATGGTAAACCTACCTATAAGTATTTCTATTTAACCAAAGAGCTGGGATATAGGTCATGGTACAGCATATACCTGGATGAGTAAGGCTATGGGTCTGATCAATAGCAGTGCAAAAAAGGGGGAGGAGGCATAAAATGAAAATGCATACCACTTGCCGGGGTGAGGTGGCATGCCACCTTTAATCCTAGCACTTGGGAGGCAGAGGCAGGGGTAGTGCAGGAGTCTCTGTGGTTAAGGCCAGCCTGGTCTAGGAGAATGAGTTCCAGGACAGCTGGGGCACAGGGAGATCCTGTCTTGAAAAAGACTAAAACGACCAAAAAAAAGAAGCAGCATACCTCACCAAGGGGTGACAAAATTTATAGTATGTATAAAGCAACAAAAGGTAGTATCAATTAAAAATAAATAACAAATAAAAATACAAGCGACCTGAAGAAAAAAAAATAAGCAAATAAAACAACTAAGCAAAAGATAATAATGAAAATTGGTAAATACCAACCAAGTTACTTAGCCTTTAAGTCTGTTCCACTTACGTATAAAACAGAGCTTCTGAAAATAAGACTTCTCTTGAAAAGACATTTTTAACTCTCTGATACTCACCAACCAGTTGTACTCTCCCTGAAGACAGAAGTAATGGATCATCCTTTCTAACGTTATTTATTGAGTCATCTACCAACTCTTTAATGTGGTCAATTCCTATGACTTTTCCACTGTGTCCAACCTGAAAAACAGAGAAGAATTCAACAGTCCATTGGGTTAATTTGCTTTTCTGAAGTGTTAAAATGCTCCCTTAATAAGTCAGATTCTGGGATGGGAAAGGTGACAATAAACAGCATACGCCTTCAATTAGCCTATTACCTCTCAGTTTTTATAACTGCCATAATACAACACTTTTGAAACTTATTCATAATTGTATTTAAGAGCATTATAAAGTATAAAATAAATTACAAAACATTATATACTGGGGCTCGAGAGTTGGCTCACAGCCGGTTAAGAGCACCAACTACTCTTGCAGAGGACTCAGTTTGCATTCCAGCACACCATATGGAGCTCAAAACCCTCCATAATTCCAGTTTCCAGGAGTCAGAGGCTCTGGAGACATTTCACAACATGACATGCCCATGTATACACATCTAGGTTATATCTAAATTACCGAAAATATATACAATTTTTCCAAATATTATCCTAGCTCCTAAAACGGTTGTTTCTAGCTTTAAATAATTTTTAAACGCATATTTTTTACCTTTCAGTTTATTTTTTGTGTAGGAATGTACTGTTGCATGGTGGTTTAGTGCACCCCTGTTCGTGGCAAGCTGCGAGCGTCGGAGAGGGCATCACAGATTCCCCTGGCACTGGAATTAAAGAACAGTTTTCTCATGGTTCCGCCATGTGGGTGCTGGGAATCGACCCCGAGGGCCGCTGCAGAGCGCAGTCAGGCGTCTTAACCCACTAGGCATCATCCCGAGCCCTCGATTTATAATTTTTTTCTTTTTTACTATTTATTTATTTAATTTCTTTATTTCTATATTATTTATTTTCTTTATTTTCTTTCATTTTCGTTTTTGTCCTTTTCCAGACAGGGTCTCCCTGTAGTCCCCGCAGTCCTGGAACCCACTCTGATCAGCCACACGACCGGGCCTTGAACTCAAAACGATCCGCCTCCATCTGCCTCTCAAGTGCTAGGACTAAAAGGCGTGCGCCACCAACTCCCGCTTAGATTATATAATTTTTAATCCGGACCTTTGAATAGGAATTTTAACTACCAATATTTAATGATAGTATAATGATTTTTATAAACTCAATCTTAAAGTATAACTTTAAACATATTAAAATGTTACATAAAAAATTTTACCAAGTCAGGCATCATGGCATTTGATCATATATAATCCCAGAACCTGTGAGGCTGAGGTAGGAGAATCAAATCCAGGGCTAGTCCTGAAAGCTAAGCAACATGAATTCAAGTCCAGCCTGGCTGCAGTGTTGAGAGTATCCTGGTTTACAAAAACAAAAACAAAAAAAATTGGATAGATTTCTATACCCAACTGTATTGCTTTTAGTGGAAAATATTAAAATATATAACTACATAAAAAGGACTTAAATATCAATACTAATTGCCAAAATTTTACCAGAAAAAGGCCCTGCCTAAATAAACTATCCAGGATCCCATCTGAATTTTATCACCCATTTAACAACCTTAGGTCCTTAGGCAAAGGACCGTGATTCCTTCCTTATTTTTTTTTATTTTTTTTTTAAATTTTCCCTGTATGTGTAAAGGAATGACTTTCTGCATGCAGGTGTTAGTGCACCTGTGTCCGTGCAAATGCTGGCGGAGAGTCAGAAGAGGGTGTCCGGAGTTCCCCTGGACTGGAGTTCTCCTGGAATGGAGTGTTCACAGTCAGGCACGTTTACTCCACCACCCGAACCAGTCGAATTCCTCTAAAGAGGCTCCTCAACGATAAAATAAGAAAGGCCGGTGTGGTGGCCCCACACCGTTAATGCCAGCACTCAGGAGGCAGAGGTAAGCATATTTCTGTGAGTTCAAAGCTAGTTTGGTCTATATAGCAAGCTGCTAGCCAGCTGGGACTAAAAGGAGAAACCCTGTCGCAAAAATACCAAAAAAGACCAAAAAAAAAAATAAGAAAAAGGAGGAGGATGAGAATTAAAAATATTATATTCAACCAAAATATAGGATATGAGAGTTAACTCAAAGACCATATAACAAGCTCTCAAAACAAGGCTGAGAGTAGTGGAATAAAATGTTTTGAAAAAATATTAGTACAAAAGACCAAAAAAAGAAAAAATATATAGTATCATTGTAAAAAGATAACTCACAGACATAAGTGCATTGCCATAAGATTTTATTACACGTCTTTGGGAGGGAGGCACAAATGCCATGGGCACACATTGTATCCAAGAGGACAACTTATATGGGAATTGGGTCATCATTTCAGTACATGAGTGGATTCGAGATGATCAATCTGTAAGGCTGGGCAGCACTCTGCTTTTTAACCTGCCTGAGTTATAAGCACTGGTGCCCCCAATAGGAGTTTTTTAATAACATAAACACTCATCTAAAATCAAAACAAATCAAGTACAGAGAACCATTCATTAATTAAATGCTATTTCCAATAAAAAAAAAAAAAAAAAAAAAAAAAAAAAAAAAAAAAAACAACAAAACCCAAACCAAACATAAACCTGAAAAAAAGACATTACACCCGTACCCTGTGTGCCAGGCACTATTCTAGATGTTTAAGACACTTAAAAAAATGTTTAGGCAAAACTCCCATCTCTCTGGAGATGGTCTACTGATGGTTTTAAAAAGCATTTATACAAACTCTAGTCAAGAACAGAAACCATCAACATCATCACTTAATTAGACAAGACTTGCAATTGGCCAATGACACAAGATAGAAGGCTCAGAAACAACTTTGATTATTGAGAACAAATGACCTTAGCCATGGGACTGTTAGGTAGTCCTAGACTGTCCTTTGGACAGCCCCTCACCAGATATGCTTCTGGTGAGAAAAAACAAACTTTTCTAATATAAACAGTCTACTTTCACTTACAGAAACACCTGAAAACCAGGTCCACTTTATTCTAATATTTATTCGTGTCAGATGACATCAATTGAAGATTGTAGGTTTGATGAGCAATAACTGTACTGCCACCTTTGGGGCCATCACAAGGGATGCACGGCTCGGTGCACCCTGCCGCTTGCACAGTGTAGAAGACTAGGAAAGGAAGCCAACACCAGAGAGAAACCAGTCACCCACAAAGCCTGGTCTCCTAAGTCCAGCCACACAAGAAGCCAGTGTGCCCACAAGAAGCCAGTGTGCCCCTAGGCTTATCCACTGGATAACCTAAATAAAATTTCCTTTGAGATCTGATGGGTCGGGTTAAATGTTCTGTCATTTGTAATAATACAAAATCCTAAATGACCATATTAAATTTAAAAAACAACAACAACAGGGTTTTACTCCAGATTCCCCACTGCTATTGAGCGCAGAAGCTGCTGGACGCTGTCCCCTCCCAAAGGCTGGGGATTAAAAGGCACTGGCCATCACAGCCACTAGAATTGTGATCATTAATGAACAACAATAAGAAAATCAAACATGGGGCATGGAGAGATGCCGACCTAGCGTTTAAGGCACCGACTGCTCTTGCAGAGGACACCGGATCGCTACCCTATCACCCACATGGTGGCTGACGAAACCATCTGTAACTCCAGTTTTTCCAGGGAATCCTGAGACCCTCTTTTGCTGACCTCCGTGGCATTGCACAACACGTGTGCAACAAACTACATGCAGACAACTACATTCATACACGCATACGAAGAAATAAATAAATGAAAAAAATAAGACTTAAAAAGTCAAAACAAGTAGTGAAAAAATTACAGCCAAATCAGGGATAATCATTCCCTTTTAAGATACAATGAAATAGAACAAGCCTTTACCAATACGCGGCAAACATGCGGTGAAGGAGATACCCCTTCCGAGCCCAACTCCAGGGCCTTAGCCAAATGAATTCAGCTGATCAACAGAGTTTTCAGAACATAGCGCATATACTGCTGCCAAAGGATAAAAAGTCATTTTTACAGACTCTAGAATACACCAATTTTATAAATAGTGAGCTCTGTTGAGGGCTTTCTAGACAGGTTGCGTTGGAGTATATGAAAGGAAAGAGAAAAAAGAGGTTTCTCTCGCCTTACTAGTCTTTCCTGTTCTCTCCTCTGTTCTCTCTCTTCTGGTCTCTCCTCTCTATTGTCTTTCTTTCTCATCCCTCTGTCTTTTTCCCCTCCTGTTCTCCTCTCTCTCCTCTCTTCTCTCTCTCCTTTTTTTTTTTTTTTTTTTTTTTTTTTTTTTTTTTTTTTTTTTTTTTTTCTTTTCTCTCTATCTCTCTCCTTCTCTTGTTCTTCTCTCTCTCTAAATAAACTTCTGTTTTAGATATCCTATGAATTAAAATTACAAGTCAAAAATTTAAAAAAGTTGCATCAAAAGGTCCTCAATCCACTTCCCAACTGTCTGGTTTTACTCTCTAAAGGCAACCAATGTTTCCTGTTTCTTGGATTTCTTAGAAAAGGGCTGGCTGTGGTGGTGCACAACTTTAAAATTATTTTATTAATTAAAAAAAAAAAAAAAAAAAAAAAAAAAAAAAAAAAAAAAAAAAAAAAAAAAAAAAATCCGTATTTAATAGCATTGGGACATATTCGGATGTATTCTAATAACAAATATCACATAACTGAAGAACTTTAAGTTAAGCTGCAGTCTTCTTACAACCAAAAAAGGAGGGTGAAAAGGGCTCATGTTAAGAGTTCGTGAGTGATTTTTTCCAGTGGGGTTCGTTCCCACATTTAATATGAGCAGGACTCACACTGCACTGGAACTGCTAGCTCACGGGATGCAAACACCAACTTCGTTCTAGCTTCAGGCACCAACACTAGTAGTGGTGTAAGGAACAAGAACCCATGCCGCTCCAATCACTCCTGTCCATAGCACCCATCTATTTCATTTTTGGATCTATTTTTTTCTTTTATTAAAAAAAAAAAAAAAAAAAAAACATTTTTTTTTGTCTGTGTATGAATGGCCGGTCTGCCTGTAAGTTCCATGTGCACCCGTGTGTGTAGGCCTCGGAGGTCGCAAGAGGGGCGCTCGTTTCCCCTGGCCTGGAGTTAACCCGCTGGTTTCCCGCCGCACCATGGGTGCCAGGGACCAACCTGCGGCCTCTGCAAGAGCAGTCGGACGCTCTTCCCTAGCTAGGCCACTACAGCTACACCATATTTTTACAAGACACATCCCCTTGAGGCTGGAGTGATGCTCAATGGTTAAGAGGAAATGGTTAAGCACAGTTACAGAGGACCTCGATTCATTTCCCATCACCCACAGGGGCAGTTTACAACCATCTTAACCATAGTTCCATAGGTGCAGATCCCTTTTCCTGATCCTGTGGGCACTGAGCAACATGGGTGCACTTGCCATATACATACATGCATACATTACATAACACATAAACATAAAAACTATCGAAAATAGAATTGGGTAAGATAAACAATCTTTATTAAAAAATACTATAAGAGATGTATCTCTATGTTAAAGTTTCTTAAAGCAATTAAAAGGATAAAACTTTTTTTTTTTTATTTTTGTCTTTTTGAGGCAGGGTCCTCCCTTTGGTCCCAGCTGGGCTGGAACTATGTAGACCAATCTGGCCGTGAACTCACAGAGACATCTGCCTGCCTCTGNGCCTGTTTTGCATGCATGACAGGCACTCCACAGCGTGGAACTAACCACACTGTATTTCATGCACTCAGCAAAGCGGTTACTGTAGGTAGAAAATTAACAGTACAGTGAGAGAGCTCACTGCCATCCAGAGGCAGAGCTCAGCCAGGAGAAACAAAAGCTTCCACTGCCCTCCACCCCGCAGACTTCATCCCAGACTTCATCCTACGCCCCAGGCATTTCAATGCATTCTTAGCAACACTTAACCATGCAGGGAAGGGTTACAAATCCCAGCACTGGGTAAAAACAAGTCCCCTACAGCTATGCCTGCCCATCAGACCTGGACAGGCACATCCAGGCTTTTTTTGGTCTTTTCGAGACAGGGTCTCCTTGTAGCCCCAGCTGTCCTGGAACTCGCTCTGTAGACCAGGCTGGCCTTGAACTCACAAAGATCCGCCTGCCTCTGCCTCCCAAGTGCTAGGATTAAAGGCGTGCGCCACCACTCCTGGCTGGACTACCTTTTAAAATCAACCTGAGATAACATCATCTTTTAATTTCAGCACTCTGGAAGCAGAGACAGGTGGATTTCTATGGGAATTTACAGGCCAGCCTGGTCTGACAAAAAGCTCTAACTCTAATAAATTGTTTCTTAACAACTATTGGTTTATGGGTCAGAAACAAGCATTTTTCAGAGCAGAGATATTTGGTTAGCATGTCAAGCATTTTGCAGGGAGCAGAGGTTGGCTAATTTTACCACATCATAGGACTTTTCCTTTAAGAGTGGGCCCTTTGGGGCTGGAGAGATGGCTCAGTAGTTAAGAGCGTCAACTGCTCTTGCAGAGGACCCAGGTTTGATTCCCAGCACCCACATGATGGCTAAGAACCGTCTTTAACTCCAGTTCCAGGGGAATCTGACGCCCTCTTCTAACCTCTGCAGCATTCCCTGACATGGGTGCACTGACCTGCATGCAGACAGTACACTCATACACATAAAAAAATAAGTAAATGAAATAAAAGCATGTGCTACCACACTCTTCTTAAAAAAATTTTAAAAAAAGAGTGGGCCCTGAATCCTGTGACCTGGGGCCACTCCAGAGAATCCCCTGGACCTGCCAGGTGGACCACACCTTTGTTCCCCATATGCCTTCAATCCTAGCACAGCAGAGATTTAAGTTAAGGTCAAAGGCAGTGATTTCTCAAAGAAATGGAGTTTTTCTAGCCCACCAAATGGTCCGGCCCATGCCATTTTCCATCTCTTAAGTTGGAAACCCAGTTAGGGATATTTACTACATTTCTAAAAATGCTCTAAGGTTTTGGTTTTAAAATTAGTTTGTCGGGGCTGGAGAGATGGCCTAGTGGTTAAGAGCACCGACTGCTCTTGCAGGGGACCCAGGTTCGATCCCCAGCACCCACATGGCGGCTGAGAACCGTCTTTAACTCCTTTTTCCAGGGGAATCTGACATGCTCTTCTGACTTCCACGGCATTGCACAACACAGGTGTACAAACCTACATGCAGACAGTACATTCATACACATATAAAAATAGTAAATAAAACAAAAAAAAATTAGTTTGTCATGGCATTGTGCCTAACCATAGTATTTATTTTATGGTGTTACTTAAATGCTCTTGCTTACTGCTAAGGACATACGGTTTAAATGCAGTAAAGGCTAACTAATTCTAGAGTTAAAGCTGACACCAAACTCAGGTCTGTTAAAATAATCAAACAAGTATTTATTTATTTATTGTAATTTTTGAGACAAGGTCTCCCTGTAGTACCAGCTATCCTGGAACTTGCTCTGTAGACCAGGCTGGCCTTGAACTCACAGAGATCTACCTGCCTCCTAAGTGCTGGGATTAAAGGCATGTGTCACCAGCTTTAATTTATTAAGGGTAGGTAGCAGTTTCTCTAGGGTCATAGTTCAATCACGTGATTTTTAAAAACACAATGTATGTCTAGTCAAGGTTTATTTAAATAATGTTCAATTTTTGCCCAAGCTTTGTTTATACATTATATGGTATTAAATACTTAGTAAAGCTGGGCATGGTGGTGCACGCCTTTAATCCTAGCACTTGGGAGGCAGAGGCAGGCAGATCTCTGTGAGTTCCAGGCCAGCCTGGTCTACAGAGGGAGTTCCAGGACAGCTGGAGCTACAGGGAGACCCTGTCTCAAAAAGAAAAAAAAAAAAAAAAAAAAAAAGAAAAAAAAGAAAAAAGAAGAAGATACAGGATCCCTAGAACAACAAGCTGGCTAGAGAGACTGCTTGTATTAAGAATTAGGGTAGTAGAGCAGGAGAGTTCTCAAATCACCTCTGCAGCTGTGAAAGCCAGACCTATCACAACTCTCCAGCAAGGCTGACATGTTTAAATAAGGTGTCAAATAATTTTTAGAATGAAGAACAGTACATGCAGACAGCACAAAGAAGGGAACCAGCAACAATGAAACAGAAGCAAGAGACCAAGAGAAGAAATGAATGGGAGGGAGTGTGGTGCCTCCATCCACAGGGCAAGGCAATTTCTCCCTCCTCCACCAGGGTTGCACAAGATCCGTTTTGTTAAGTGTGATACGAAGGTGATGGAAAATGCAGGCCTGTCTGTGACATAACCCATCTATCTTTGTTCCTGCAAAGGATATTTTGTGAGCAAATGCACAGTGAAACCAAGAAAGGTTCCCGGCTTCTAAATGTTGAGTGCACGAGAGCTCTTGCTTTTGCCTGCTGCAATTTAAAAGGCTAAAGACCTCATTTCAAGCCAGTAAAATTCAAAGTGATAGAAACCTACAAATTTTTATTGCTGTGCATTTAATAAAATTTACATTTACCAAAAAAAAGAGAATTAGGGTAGAAGAACAACTGAGGAAGATTCACAATATCAACCTTGGGCCTCCACACATGTGCACACACTTGTGCCCACAAATCTGAACATGCATACATACACTCACCCATACCCACATGCACAGAGAAAGGGGCATGAAAAGAAGAAAAAGAAAAAAAAAATAAAGAAAAACAATATGGGGGCTGAGGATATGGTTCAATAGTTGAGTACTTGCCTACCATATATAAAACTCTTGAGTTCAATCCCCAATATGACCAATGTAAAAGAGAAAGAGAAAGAGAAAGAAAGCAGGGGAAGGAAAAGGGAAAAGGAGAGACAGACAGACACATGAGAGAGAGAGAGAGAGAGAGAGAGAGAGAGAGCTGTTTCATGACTTAAGATATCCTTAAACAAGACATAGAAGGCACTGTGGGAAGAATGGTAAACCTACCTATAAGTATTTCTATTTAACCAAAGAGCTGGAGATATAGGTCAGTGGTACAGCATATACCTGGATGAGTAAGGCTATGGGTCTGATCAATAGCAGTGCAAAAAAGGGGGAGGAGGCATAAAATGAAAATGCATACCACTTGCCGGGTGAGGTGGCATGCACACCTTTAATCCTAGCACTTGGGAGGCAGAGGCAGGTGGATCTTTGTGAGTATAAGGCCAGCCTGGTCTAGAGAATGAGTTCCAGGACAGCTGGGGCTACAGGGAGATCCTGTCTTGAAAAAAGACAAAAAAGACCAAAAAAAAAGCAAGCATACCACACCAAGGGGTGACAAAATTTATAGTATGTATAAAGCAACAAAAGGCTAGTATCAATTAAATAAATAAATAACAAATAAAATACAAGCGACCTGGTATCTAAACAGGCACTTTACAAAATTGGAATCCCCAGTTCTTGCCTTTAAGTACTGTTCAGCTTCTATACAGAGCTTCTGAAAATAAGACTTCTCTTGAAAAGACATTTTTAACTCTCTGATACTCACCAACCAGTTGTACTCTCCCTGAAGACAGAAGTAATGGATCATCCTTTCTAACGTTATTTATTGAGTCATCTACCAACTCTTTAATGTGGTCAATTCCTATGACTTTTCCACTGTGTCCAACCTGAAAAACAGAGAAGAATTCAACAGTCCATTGGGTTAATTTGCTTTTCTGAAGTGTTAAAATGCTCCCTTAATAAGTCAGATTCTGGGATGGGAAATGAAAAATAAACAGCATAAGCCTTCAATTAGACTATTAAACTCTCAGTTTTTCATAACTGCCATATACAACCTTTTGAACTTATTCAATAATTGTATTTAAGCAATTATAAAGTTAAAATAAATTACAAAACATTATAATACTGGGGCTCGAGAGTTGGCTCACCGGTTAAGAGCACCAACTACTCTTGCAGAGGACTCAGGTTTGATTCCCAGCACCCATATGGCAGCTAAAACCCATCCATAATTCCAGTTCCAGGAGATCAGAAGGTATCTGAGGACTTCACAACATGAATGCACTTATACACATATAGGTAATATACTCATATAAATAAAAATATTAATAAATTTTTAAAAAATATTATAATGCTAATAAAATGTTTTTTCTTAGATTTATAATTTTTAAAGCATTTTTTTAAATTTTATTTATTTTTATGTGTATGAATGTACTGTCTGCATGTAGGTTTGTGCACCCATGTCGTGGAATGCTGCGAGAGTCAGAAGAGGGCATCAGATTCCCCTGGAACTGGAGCTAAAGACAGTTCTCAGCCGCCATGTGGGTGCTGGGGATCGAACCCGGGGCCTCTGCAAGAGCAGTCAGTGCTCTTAACCACTAGGCCATCTCTCCAGCCCTAGATTTATAATTTTTATTTTTTTATATTTATTTATTTATTTATTTATTTATTTATTTATTTATTTATTTATTTATTTATTTTTGTCTTTTCAAGACAGGGTCTCCCTGTAGTCCCAGCTGTCCTGGAACTCACTCTGTAGACCAGACTGGCCTTGAACTCACAAAGATCCGCCTGCCTCTGCCTCTCAAGTGCTAGGACTAAAGGCGTGCGCCACCACGCCCGGCTTAGATTTATAATTTTTAATCCTGAACTTTGAAATAGGATTTAACTACCAATATTTAATGATAGTATAATGATTTTTATAAACTCAATCTTAAAGTATAACTTTAAACATATTAAAATGTTACATAAAAAATTTTACCAAGTCAGGCATCATGGCATTTGATCATATATAATCCCAGAACCTGTGAGGCTGAGGTAGGAGGATGACAAATCCAAGGCTAGTCTGAGCTACACAGTGAATTCAAGGTCAGCCTGGGCTGCAGTGTTGAGATATCCTGGTTCAAAAAACAAAAACAAAAAAATTGATGATTTCTATACCCAACTGTATTGCTTTTAGTGGAAAATATTAAAATATATAACTACATAAAAAGGACTTAAATATCAATACTAATTGCCAAAATTTTACCAGAAAAAGGCCCTGCCTAAATAAACTATCCAGGATCCCATCTGAATTTTATCACCCATTTAACAACATTATATCCTTAGGCAAGTTAACCTTGAATTCTCCTTTTTTTTTTAATTTTTTTTTAAATTTCTGTATGTGTATGAATGTACTTTCTGCATGCAGGTTTGTGCACCTGTGTCGTGCAATGCTGCGGAGGTCAGAAGAGGGTGTCGGATTCCCCTGGAACTGGAGTTCTCCTGGAATTGGAGTTTCAGACGGTTCTCCACCAGCCCTAACCTCGAATTCTCTAAATGAGGCTCCTCAACTATAAAATAAGAAAGGCCGGGTGTGGTGGCCCACACCTTTAATGCCAGCACTCAGGAGGCAGAGGTAGGCAGATATATCTCTGTGAGTTCGAGGCCAGCCTGGTGTTCTAGGCCAGCTGGGACTAAAGGGAAACCCTGTCTCAAAAAGACCAAAAAGACCAAAAAAAAAAAGAAGAAAAAGGAGGAGGAGGAGAAGAAAAGGAGTATATATCAACCAGATAGAGGATATGAGAGTTAACTCAAAGACCATATAACAAGCTCTCAAAACACTGATAAGTATTGGATAAATGTTTGAAAAATATTAGTATCAAAAAGACCAAAAAAAGAAAAATATTAGTATCATTTTAAAAAGATAACTCACAAATATAATGATTGAAAATGTTTTATTACACTTATTTGGGGGAGCACATGCCATGGCACACATGTGGTATCAGAGGACAACTTATGGGAATTGGTTCTCCCTTTCAGTCATGTGGATTCAGAGATGGAATTCAAGCTGTTAAGGCTTGGCAGCAACTGCTTTTACCTGCTGAGTTATATCACTGGTGCCCCCTAATGATTTTTTTAATAAAATGAACACTCATCTAAAATCAGAAACAAATCAAGTACAGAGAACCATTCATTAATTAAATGCTATTTCCAATAAAAAAAAAAAACTGATACCTAGTACTAAGGAGTTGAACGCTACAAACCAAACCAAATACCTGAAAAGACATGACACCTCCCTGTGTGCCAGGCACTATTCTAGATGTTTAAGACACTTAAAAAAATGTTTAGGCAAAACTCCCATCTCTCTGGAGATGGTCTACTGATGGTTTTAAAGCAATTATACAAACTCTAGTCAAAGACAGAACCATACATCTCAACTTAAGTAGACCAGACTTTGCAATGTGGCCAATAGACACAAGATAGAATTCTCATAACCAACTTGATTATCTGAGAACAAATGAACCTTATCCATGGTACTTTAAGGTATCCTAGCCTGTCCTTTGGACAGCCCCTCACCAGATATGCTTCTGGTGAGAAAAAACAAACTTTTCTAATATAAACAGTCTACTTTCACTTACAGAAACACCTGAAAACCAGGTCCACTTTATTCTATTCTGTCAGATGACAGCTTGAAGATTGTAGTTTGTGAGCTACTGTACTGCCACCTTGGGAATCACAGGGTGAAGGCTATGTGAACCTGAAGATAACGTGTAGAAGACTAGGAAAGGAAGCCAACACCAGAGAGAAACCAGTCACCCACAAAGCCTGGTCTCCTAAGTCCAGCCACACAAGAAGCCAGTGTGCCCACAAGAAGCCAGTGTGCCCCTAGGCTTATCCACTGGATAACCTAAATAAAATTTCCTTTGAGATCTGATGGGTCGGGTTAAATGTTCTGTCATTTGTAATAATAACAAAATCCTAAATGACACATATTAAATTTAAAAAAACAACAACAACAGGGTTTTACTCCAGATTCCCCACTGCTATTGAACTCAGAGATCTGCTGGCCTCTGTCTCCCAAAGGCTGGGATTAAAGGCATGGGCCATCACAGCCAGCTAAAATTGTTATCTTAATAGAACAAACAATAAAAAAGTCAAAACATGGGGCTGGAGAGATAGCCTAGCGGTTAAGGGCACCGACTGCTCTTGCAGAGGACCCGGGATCGATACCTAGCACCCACATGGTGGCTGAGAACCATCTGTAACTCCAGTTCCAGGGGAATCTGAGACCCTCTTCTGACCTCCGTGGCATTGCACGACACGGGTGCACAAACCTACATGCAGACAGTACATTCATACGCATACGAAAATAAATAAAATTAAAAAAAAAAAAGTACTTAAAAAAAAAAGTCAAAACAAGTAGTGAAAAAATTACAGCCAAATCATATAATGCATTCCTGTTAGGATCACAATGGAAATGAAACATCCCTTACCATACGCGCAAAACATGCGGTGAGGATTCCACTTCCAGACCCAACATCCAGGGCCTTAGCACCTTCATGCAGCTGATCAAACAGAAGTTCTAGCGCATATGCGTGCTGCCAAAAGATAAAAATCATTTTTTACAGACTCTAAATACACCATATTGTATAAATATAGCTATGTTGATAACTTTCTAGCAATGTTTCTGTTGTCTTTATGAAGACAATGAAAACACTAATATTCACATAGGAATTACATAAAATACTTCTGTTTGATTAGACTTATGTTATATTTAAAGTGTTTCAGAAATTTTAGATATCTATGAATTAAAATTCAAAGTCAAAAATTTAAAAAGAGTTTTCAGTCAAAAGTCCTCATCCCTTTCCCAACTGTCTGGTTTTACTCTCTAAAGGCAACCAATGTTTCCTGTTTCTTGGATTTCTTAGAAAAGGGCTGGCTGTGGTGGTGCACGCCTTTAATCCCAGCAAGAAAAATATTCACTCTGTGCATTTTTTCACATTGCATTTTGAAGGAAAAAAAAAATCCGTATTTATAGCTTGGGACTATATTCTGGAATGTATTATAATAACAAATATCAATACTGAAGAGATTTAAGTTAGCTGCAGTCTTCTTACAACAACAAAAAAGAGGGCTGAAGAGATGGCTCAGTGGTTAAGAGTTCTTGGTGTTCTTGGGAGTTCAGTTCCCAGCATTAATATGGCAGCTCACACTGCCTGTAACTCTAGCTCCAAGGGATTCAACACCATCTTCTAGCTTCCAATGGCACCAGACATAGGTGTGGTGTAATTACATGCAGATAAAATACTCATGTACATAGAAAATATTTATTTTTGTCTTTTTTTTCTTTTATCATTTTTTGTTAAAATAAATATTTTTTTTTGTATGTGTATGAATGTACTGTCTGCATGTAGGTCTGTGCACCCGTGTGTGTAATGCCTCGGAGGTCAGAAGAGGGCGTCGGATTCCCCTGGAACTGGAGTTAAAGATGGTTTTCAGCCTCCACATGGGTGCCAGGGATCAAACCCTGGTCCTCTGCAAGAGCAGTCGGAGCTCTTAACTGATAGGCCCTAAAATAAATATTTTTAAAAGAAAATAACCTTGAGGCTGGAGTGATGGCTCAATGGTTAAGAGAAATGGTTAAGCACTTACAGAGGACCTAGATTCAATTCCCAGCACCCACAGGGCAGTTAACAACCATCTGTAACCCTAGTTCCAGAGGATCAGATGCCCTTTTCTGATCCCTGTGGGCACTGTACAACATGGGTGCACTTGCATATACATACAGGCAATACATTCATACACATAAAATAAAAACTTATCAAATATAGTGGTAAGATAACAATCTTTATTAAAAAATCATAAAGAATTATCTCTATGTTAAGTTCTTAAAAGCAAATTAAAAGGATAAAACTTTTTTTTTTTTTGTCTTTTTGAGGCAGGGTCTCCCTTTAGTCCCAGCTGGGCTGGAACTATGTAGACCAGGCTGGCCTTGAACTCACAGAGATCTGCCTGCCTCTGCTTCCTGAGTTCTGGGATTAAAGGCATGTGCCACCACGCCTGGCCATAAAACACTTTTTTGTTTATAGTATATATAAATTAAAAATAAAATCATACTGGTTATGCTCTATACCAAGTCAGAAAATAAATCCTTCCTCACTCAATTTGCTTTATAAACCTGTATTTCAGTAATTTTCCAAACTAAAAGGGGAAAACTTTAATATTAAAAGCTGACCTTAAATGCCTGGCATATTTCATTACTAAAAATTATTAAGCCTATGGGCTGGAGAGATGGCCTAGCGGTTAAGGGCGCTGATTGCTCTTGCAGAGGACCCAGGTTCGATCCCCAGCACCCACATGGCGGCTCAGAACCGTCTTTAACTCCAATTACAGGGGAATCTGACATCCTCTTCTGACCTCCACAGCACTGCACGACACCAGTGCACAAACCTACATGCAGACAGTACATTCATACATATGAATATAAATATTTACTACCAGATTTCATTGACACATATGTATAAATATGTACAAGGGAACACTGTGCCTAAGTAATAAAAAGAAAGAATAAACTTACAGCACAGTGTTTGGGTAATAACTGACTGAGGCAAAAAAAAACAAAAACAGCTACTGGATATGGATATTAAAGCAGTGGAATTAGTCAAGCATAGTGGGGCACACCTTTAATCCCAGCATTTTGGAGGCAAAGGCAGGCAGATCTCAGAGACTGAGGCCAGCCTGGTCTACATAGGGAGTTCTAGGCTAGCTGGGGCTACAGGGAGACCCTGTCTCAAAAAAAAAAAAATACAACAAAAAGTAGATTAACATCTGATGATTAACAAGATATTTAAATAATCTCAAAGTAGTTACTAATTACAGTAAGAAGAATAACTTTAGAATAAGATTTTTTAAGAAGTTTTTCATAAATCTTTTATTTTATTTTATTTATTTTTGTATGTACATGAATGTACTGTCTGCATGTAGGTCTGTGCACCCGTATCATACAATGCCACAGAGGTCAGAAGAGGGTGTCGGATTCCCCTGGAACTGGAGTTCTCCTGGAATTGGAGTTACAGACGGTTCTTTTTTTTTTTAATTTTTTTAAAATTTTATTTTTTTATGTGATGAACGTACTGTCTGCATGTAGGTTTGTGCACCCGTGTCGTGCAATGCCACGGAGGTCAGAAGAGGGTCTCGGATTGCCCTGGAACTGGAGTTCTCCTGGAATTGGAGTTACAGACGGTTCTTAGCCGCCATGTGGGTGCTGGGGATTGAACCCGGGCCCTCTGCAAGAGCAGTCAGTGCTCTTAACCCCTAGGCTATCTCTCCAGCCCCAGAGAAGTTTTTTAATGGGGTAATGTGACGGTACCACCAATAATGGAGTATACTGACATGAAAGCCTCTGTTGTGATACATTACTCTAGGGATATTCACACACACACACACACACACACACACACAAAAGGCACAACCCATATAGAATTGTGAGGGAACAACAAACCCAAATGGAGGGATGGCATATAAAATATGCCCTGTATTTATACAAAATTTCAAGGGCATAAAATCTAAGAGTGAAAAACTGTTTTTTTTTTTTTTTTTTTTCTTTTTCGAGACAGGGTCTCCCTGTAGCCCCAGCTGTCCTGGAACTCACTCTGTAGACCAGGCTGGCCTTGAACTCAGAAAGATCCACCTGCCTCGGCCTCCCGAGTGCTAGGATTAATACGTGCACTACCACGCCCGGCTTGAAAAACTGTTCTTTTTTTGTTTTGTTTTATTTTGTTTTCCAGTTTTTATTGAAGCTTCGTGGATTTCATACAAAATTAGAAACCATTTCTTTAAAGGTGCATGCTCCACAAAAGAGAGAAAAGCCAATAAAGAGGAGGAAAAGGGAACTTTTGAAAACAGTAGCCGGGGAAGAGAAACGGAAAACCTGGTCCAGACTCATTGTTAGTCCGGAGCCAGGAGAGTCAGAGCTGAGGGAGCAGTCACAGCACAAATGGCTCTCCACGCTTAGGGTGGCATCCCACTGGCCGAAGAGTGGATGGGAAGGAAAGCCTCCTATAGGCTGGAGGGTCACTCGATGTTCTGCAATGATTTTTTTTTTTTAATTTTTAATTTTATTTATTTTTTTATGTGTATGAGTGTACTGTCTGCATGTAGGTCTGTGCACCCATGTCGTGCAATGCACGGAGGTCGGAAGAGGGTTTTGGATTCTCCTGGAACTGGAGTTAAAGACAGTTCTCAGCTGCCATGTGGGTGCTGGGGATCGAACCTGGGTCCTCTCCAAGAGCAGTCGGTGCTCTTAACCACTAGGCCATCTCTCCAGCCCCTCTGCAATGATTTTCACACTACTGGCGGGTGACCCTGAGTAGTTGACCACCTAGGTCAGAGCTGGATGCCTCAGGAAGGAAAAGGGGTGTCGCCAAATGTCCAATGAACCCTGGATCCACTGGGCTGGGGTTTTAATCCCCTCCCGGGTTCGGTACCAAAGAGGGTCACAAGCAGAGTGAAGAAAGTGAGAGGTGTGAAAAACTGTTCTTTAATTACTGATATTAGAGGTCTAGAGAAATGGGTCAGCAGTTAAGAGCACTAACTGATCTTGCAGAGGATGGGGGTTCAATTCCCAGCCACCATATGCAGCTAACAACCATCTGTAACTCCGGTTCCAGGGGAATCTAATGCCCTCTTCTGACCTCTGTGGGCACTGTATGACAAGGGTGCAGTTATACACATTTATGCAAAACACTCATACACATAAAATAAAAATAATTTTAAAAAGAAATTAGAAGGATTTAATAAAGAAAGGAAACTTATGCCCTACAATTGTCTTTAGCTATAAGATACATTAGAACAATTGATGAATTTTATTTTATTTTATTTTATTTATTTATGTGTATGAATGTATTGTCTGCATGTAGGTTTGTGCACCTGTGTCATGCAATGCCGCGGAGGTCAAAAGAGGATGTCGGATTCCCCTGGAACTGGAGTTCTCCTGGAATTGGAGTTACAGACGGTTCTCAGCCGCCATGTGGGTGCTGGGTATCGAATCCGGGTCCTCTGCAAGAGCAGTCGGCGCTCTTAACCGCTAGGTTATCTCTCCAGCCCCCAATTGATGAATTTTAAATAAAGTCAATAAATTGGCTCATAGTGTTGTACCATTTTGTTTCCTGATTTTGATAACGGTATGATGAAGAGTATAGGAGAATATCCTTATTTTTAAAATATTTTATTATTTTTATGTGTATGATATACTGCCTGCATGTATATAAATCCATCTGTGTTGTACAATGCCCATGAAGGTCAGAAGAGGACATTGATCCCCTGGAACTGGAGTTAGGGACAGTTGTTAGCTGACCTGTTGATACTCAAAACTGACCCACGTCCTATGGAAGATCAGCCAGTGCTCTTAATTGGTGAGCCATCTCTCCAGTCCTGAGAGTATCCTTATTTATTTATTTATTTATTTATTTATTTATTTATTTATTTATTTATTTCTTTTCTAGACAGGGTCTCCCTGTAGCCCCAGCTGTCCTGGAATTCACTCTGTAGACCAGGCTTGCCTTGAAATCACAAAGATCCACCTGCCTC
The DNA here is from genome assembly GCA_009823505.1 of Rhizomys pruinosus. Taxonomy (NCBI): domain Eukaryota; kingdom Metazoa; phylum Chordata; class Mammalia; order Rodentia; family Spalacidae; genus Rhizomys; species Rhizomys pruinosus. The sequence continues at coordinate 938,795 of VZQC01001128.1, read as the reverse complement.
TGCCTCTCAAGTGCTAGGATTAAAGGCATGCGCCACCACGCCCAGCTGAGAGTATCCTTATTTTTTATTTATTTTTAATTTTTATTTATTTTTATGTGTATCAATGTACTGTCTGCATGTAGGTGTGTGCACCCGTGTTGTGCAATGCAGCGGAGGTTAGAAAAGGGTCTCAGATTCCCCTGGAACTTGAGTTCTCCTGGAATTGGAGTTACAGACGGTTCTCAGCCGCCATGTGGGTGCTGGGGATCGAACCCAGGTCCTCTGCAAGAGCGGTCGGCGCTCTTAACTGCTAGGCCATCTCTCCAGCCCCAAGTATCCTTATTTTTAAAAGGTTAAAAAGCATCATGCCAGCAGCTGACTTCCAAAGAACTCAGAAATATTACCAAAAAACATGAAGACTATTCATCCCAGTAAGTAAAAGTAGAGGCTCAGATATCAAGGTCCTCCTGATGTGTGCCAAGAGAAGGAGACATTTACATGTTCTTGGAAAAAGGGTTTTTAAGGCTGGGCATGGTGACAAACATATGATCCCAGTACTCAAGAGGTAAAGGCAGGAGGATCAAGAGCTCAAGGCCAGAATTGGGTACAGAGCAAAGTTCAAAGGCAGTATAGACTACCTGAAACTCTGTCTCAAAACAATAAACAAAAAACTTTAAGGAACTTGCTAGGTGTGCGAGCCCACAGCTTTTTTTTTTTTCTCCACAAGGTTTTATTTTGTAATTTACAAACTAAGGGTTGTCTTCCATTTTTTTTTAAACTTACATTCCTAAATTACATAGCAAGTTGATGTATGTTTTAATGTACTATTTTTTTATTTTATTTTTTATTTATATTTTTAGCAATTCGCATTTTTCCCCTTAATTACTCTAAAATATGCATACATACCCTCTACCCATAAACCAATATTACAAAGTCTGAACATAAGTGGTAGGTTAATTCTAGAGCCCTTAAGGGATTCACCTTTTTTCTTTTTCTTTTTTCCTTTTTTTTTTTTTTTTGTATTTTTGAGACAGGGTCTCCCTTTAAGTCCCAGATGGCCTAGAGCTCACTATATAGACCAGGCTGGCCTTGAACTCATAAGATCTGCCTCACTCTGCCTCCTGAGTACTAGGATTAAAGGGTGTACCACCACGCCTGGCCAGGGATTCACCTTTTATTTTTATTTATTTATTTATTTTTTATGTGTATGAATGTACTGTCTGATGTAGGTCTGTGCACCCGTGTCATGCAATGCCGCGGAGGTCAGAAGAGGGTGTCGGGTTCCCCTGGAACAGGAGTTCTCCTGGAATTGGAGTTTCAGACGGTTCTCAGCCGCCATGTGGGTGCTGGGGATCGAACCCGGGTCCTCTGCAAGAGCAGTCGGCGCTCTTAACTGCTAGGCTATCTCTCCAGCCCCGGGATTCACCTTTATTTTTTTTTTTTAATTTTTTAAATTAATTTTATTTATTTCTGTATGTGTATGAACGCACTGTCTGCATGCAAGTTTGTGCACCCGTGTCGTGCAATGCTGCGGAGGTCAGAAGAGGGTGTCAGATTCCCCTGGAACTGGAGTTCTCCTGGAATTGGAGTTTTGGACGGTTCTCAGCTGCCATGTGGGTGCTGGGGATCGAACCCGGGTCCTCTGCAAGAGCGGTCAGTGCTCTTAACCGCTAGGCCATCTCTCCATTCACTTTTTTTTAAATATTTTTTTTTATTTTTATTTATTTCTGTATGTGCATGAATGTAAAGTCTGCATGTAGGTTTGTGCACCCGTGTCATGCAACGCCGCGGAGGTCAGAAGAGGGTGTCGGATTCCCCTGGAACTGGAGTTCTCCTGGAATTGGAGTTTCAGACGGTTCTCAGCCGCCATGTGGGTGTTGGGGATCGAACCCGGGTCCTCTGCAAGAGCTGTCGGCGCTCTTAACCGCTAGGCCATCTCTCCAGCCCCTCCATTCACCTTTTAACTGTACTGCTGCTTTCATATAAAAAAGAATTATTACATTGATGATGCTTAGTATGCTTTACAGCTAGGGATTTGGTGCTAGCATCCACAAATGAGGGACACCATGGTGGCCCACACCTTTAATCCCACCACTCGGAGGCAGAAGCAGGCGGATCTCTGTGAGCTCATGGCCAGCCTGGTCTACATAGGGAGTTCCAGGCCAGCTGGGGCTACACAGAGACCCTGTCTCCAAAAAGACAAAAAAAACAATTTTTTTTTTCAGTTTTCTCAAGCCTTTCATTACTACAAGTAATCTTTTTCTGGATAAGCCATGCTTATTTCTAAGTCTAAAAGCAGATTTTAATGGTTAATTTTAGTTTATGAAGAATTTCAAGCCCATAGAAAAACTAGAAATACAATATGCTTTTTTTTCAAAGCCAATTTTTTATTGAAGCTTTGTGCATTTACAATATGCTTTTTTCCTGACAAATTATCATGTTTATATTGTGCAATATCTTTATCAAATCATCTGAAAATAGACTGCAAATACCATAATTATAATTATTACTCACTCCTCCATCCTTCAAAATGAACCCTCCAAAAACTAGGACGTCCTCCTTCACACCCAGATCACTCTGCCTCGTAACAAAATTATTAACTCAGTGTCAGCCAAATTTCTTTCACGGTCCCCCAAATGTTATTTTTTTTTTAATTTTTATTTATTTATTTTTGTATGTGTATGAATGTACTGTCTGCATGTAGGTTTGTGCACCCATGTCGTGCAATGTCGCGGACGTCAGAAGACGGTCTCGGGTTTCCCTGGAATCCCCTAGAACTGGAGTTCTCCTGGAATTGGAGTTACAGACGGTTCTCGGCCGCCATGTGGGTGCTGGGGATCAAACCCGGGTCCTCTGCAAGAGCAGTCGGTGCTCTTAACCGCTAGGCCATCTCTCCAGCCCCCCCCCCCCAAATGTTCTTTACCAATGCCTCCCTCTTGGTCCTTTCAAAGTTCATGTACTGATCAAACTAGAAAGTTCTCTGCTCAGTTTTCCTCCACTCATGTCTAGGTTCTGTTATTCGGAACACTGACTTTTTTTTAGAGTCCTATCCAATCGTCCCTATATTCTAGATGGAAGACTCCTAAGAGGAGCACTCTTGCTGTGCACTGCCCATCATATCACAATAAGGAGGCAGGGAAGGGCCTTCTTACTTACTAGACACTCCAGAAAACATGGTGACCTATATTTTATTTTTAAAGACTATTTTTTGTAATTAGTAATAAAGACCAATAATTAAAGTACATGAATATTTTTGTTCCTTAACTATTTGTTAAGTTTCCCGATGCTGAGAGGAAGGCCAAGTCAGTCTGAATTAACAGAGGGCAGGCTTTGTTAAGGGAAAGGAAAGGGAATACTAAAGGAAGGGAAATGCACCCTTGGGAGAAACCCAACAGCCCCAGGGGTGAAGGAAGTGAGAAGGGGTATAGAGTAAAAGTGGAAGGGAACAAAAAAGAGAAAGAGGCGGAAGTGAAGGGCCAAAGGAGATATAGGGCTGGAATAAGCCAGGGGTCTCTTCTTATAAAGAGAGGAAAGATGGTTAAGTGTTAGAATCTGGCCAATTTAGGCCAGGTCAAAGTTCTGAAGGTGAAAGCCCAATTCCGTGATTGATGAATGCCCTGCAAAGGCTTTCTCCTCCCACTTTTGCTAACTCGGGGACCTCACAGTCCACACCATCCCAGTTCCCGTCTTGGGGCCTCCAACCTAACACTGTCTTCCATTTAATGGTTTTGGAGTCATCAATAATCTTTGCCTAATTCAATTATTATATTGGTAATTCCAAAAATGTGTTCTAAAACTTATTCCTTTCTGACATATTAACTGGCATTTTTGTTTTGCTATTTAAAACATGGTTTTCATGAGCTGGAGGTGCTTACCTCTAACTCCAGCAACTGGGATGTAGAACCAGGAGAACTGGTGATTCCTGGCCACCTGGACAACACAGGGATACCCTGTCTCAAAAAGGAGTGGGGGTAGCCCTAGGTATGGCTTAGTGGTAGAGTGCTTACCTAGCATTTGTGTGCTACATTAAGGCAAAATTGTAGATTTTCCACTTATATGAATACCTACCGTACTTAAGTCCATAGAGACAAAAAAATAAATAAATAAGAGCTGGGAGAAAGAACAGGAAGCTGCTGAGTGGATATGGAGCTTTCTTTTTTGAGATGAAAAGACTTGTGGAGACAGGTTACCTAATAACATGAGCATGCTCACCACCACACTGAGTGCATACCTGAAGTCTGGGTAAGATGGCAATTTTTGTTGTTATTGTTTTGGGGGGTGTTTTGTCTTTTTGAGACAGGGTCTCCCTGCAGCCCCAGCTGGCCTGGAACTCACTCTGTAGACCAGGCTGGCCTTGAACTCACAGAGATCCACTTTCCTCTGCCTCCCAAGTGATGGGATTAAAGGCATACACCATCATGCCCAGCCCCCAATTTTTAACTATTCCACTATTATATGACTACCAATTTACTGTTTTCAATAGAAAATATTAAAAACTTTGATCTCTGGTATTTTAACAGTTGAAAATGGTCCTTTGCTGCAGCACTAATTTGAAATTTACTCAATTTACACGAAGATGACATCCTTTTATTTATTTACCAGTCAGTATCACTTACATTCCTTTCTCAGTGAAAAAATCAATCCTGTCCTTTACCCATTTTTTTCTGTGCCATTTACTGGTCTTTTACTAATATTAGTTTAAAGGATACACAAATATGTATGCATTATATATACAATGAAATTTGCCCTATTTTGTCTGATGTATTCAAAAAATTCTTTTTTTTTCTTTTAACTTAGCCTCTAATATCTTTCTTAACACAACTTCTAATTTTCTTTTAAAAGTCAAAGCTTTGCTACACAGCTCAGGCTGATCTTGAGGTCCCTATGTAGTTAAGGCTGGCCTCAAATTCATGAACCCTGCCTCAGTCTCCTCATTGCTGAGATTACAGGGGTGTGCCACCTTACCCAATTCTAAAAATCCTAATTTTTTATGTTTTAAGATATATTAAGCACAGGCAAGATGGCTCAAGAGGTAAAGGTACCTGACATCAAGTCTGACAACCTGAGTTTGGTCTCCAGTATACAAAAGAACCAACCCTCTCAAGTTGGCCTCTGACCTCCACACATGCTCCACATACAAAAAAAAAAATAATGTATTAAAACTTTCTTTTTGTCTTTTTGTTTGCTTATTTATGTTTTTTAAAGCCATATGGTGTTCAATTTTTAAAAAATCCATTTTCCTTTAGTTATTATCAGTACATTAGACATATATTTATTTAGAAATTTATTCATATACATATGTATTTATTAATATATATACAGAGAATTTATTTAGGATAAAACTTACACATGAGCTTTTCCCAAATACCTGAAAAGAATCACAAAGCTATTGTTTTCTTTACCAAGATCTAACAGAGTGGTCATTAAAGGAACTTATGGTATTTTAAAATGCAAGGAATTTCCAACAGATTAAAATGTTAGATCATGGGGCTGGAGAGATGGCCTAGCAGTTAAGAGCGCCAACTGCTCTTAACTGCAGAGGACCCGGGTTCGATCCCCAGCACCCACATGGCAGCTCAGAACCATCTTTGACTCCAGTTCCATGGGAATCTGAGACCCTCTTCTGACCTCCGCAGCATTGCACGACACGGGTGCACAAACCTGCATGCAGACAGTACATTCATACACATTTAAAAAAAAGTAAAAAAAAAAAAAATGTTAGATAATTACCAAAAAAAAGGCCAGGCATGGTGGTGCATGCCTTTAGTCCCAGCATTTGGGAGGCAGAAGCAGGCGGATCTCCGTGAGTTCAAGACCAGCTTGGTCTACAGAGCCAGCTCCAGGCCAGCTGGGACTAAAGGGAGACCCTGTCTCAAAAAGAAAAAGAAAGAAAACAAAAGATCATTTTTTTTAACTTATTTTTTATGTGTATGAATGTACTATCTGCATGTAGGTTTGTGCACCCATGTCGTGCAATACTGCAAAGGTCAGAAGAGGGTGTCAGATTCCCCTGCAACTGGAGTTAAAGACGGTTCTCAGCCACCATGTGGGTGCTGGGAATTGAACCTGGGTCCTCTGCAAGAGCAGTCGGCACTCTTAACCACTGGGCCATCTCTCCAGCCCCAATCTAGATCATTTTAAATAGGGCTTTATGAATTTCTGTATCTTTAGACTAGCCATACTTAACTATTCCCCAAAGATCTTTCCGATAAACTGTGAAGCATTTGAGATTTCTTTTCCTTTCTTTTTGGTGTTGAGACAAGGTTTCCCTGTAGCCGCGGCTGGCCTGGAACTTGCTCTGTAGACCAGGCTGGCCTTGAACTCACAGAGATTCACCTGCCTCTGCCCCACCTCTCCCGTGCTGCCCCCCCCTCCGCTGGCCCCGCGGCCCCCAGAGTGCTGGGATTAAACATGTACACCACCACACCCAGAGAAATTTCTTTATCATGGTGTTGTATAGCCACATCCTGTGAACTGGAACATTACCTACTGGATGAAATGGGAAGCTCAGAAAGTTAAAAAAGACTCTTGTGGCCCCCTCCTCAAGGTTATATGAGCAGCGAACAATTGCTGGTGAAGAGACTGGTAGAATTGCCTATTTATGAGCTGTATAAGAACTCTGGTGAGGCCGGTTTTCTGGGTCATGACCTATGCTGCGGTGACCCTTTCAGCAATGCAATGGCCTTTGAGTCACTCATGCCCCTATAAGTGACCCAATAAACTCACCTGTTCATGTGCCTGACTGCAGCAATTGGACAACTGTTCACATCTTCCCAGGCAGTCATTGTACTATGTACAATATTCTCTCCTTAATTAACTTGCTGCTATGCTCAATTTTTACATGTCATAGTGGTAAAACAGGCATTGAAACCTTTAATAATGACAACTTTCAACAAGAACGGTTCCTTTAAATCTTTTTAATTCTATTTTATGTGTATGAGTATATTCCCTGAATGTACGTTAAGTGCACCCATGTCATGCAATGCCCAGCAACAACAAAAGAGGGCATCAGATTCCCTGGAACTGGAGTTACAGACATTTATTAGCCACCATGTGGGTGCTGGGACTTGAACCCAGGTCCTCTGCAAGAGCAGCCAGTGCTTTTAACCTCTGAGCCATCTCTCCAAACCACAAGCCTGGTGGTACTCACCTTTAATCCCATAACTCAGGAAGCAGAAGCAGGCAGATCTCTTGAGAGTTTGAGTTCAGCCTGGTCTACTAGGGAGTTCCAGGCCACCCAAGGCTACAAACTAAAACCTTATCTCAAAAAGTAATATTAATAAGATGTTCATTACTACTTTGTATAATTCATAGATAAAACTGTATCACTAATATTTTTGTGGGGTTTTTTTTTTTTGTTTTTTTTTGAGACAGAGTCTCCCTGTACCTCCAGCTGGCCTAGAACTCACTATGTAGACCTGTAAAGGCTGGCCTTGAATCCACAGATATCCACCTTGCCTCTGCCTCCCAAGTACTGGGATTAAAGGCATATACCACCACATCTGGCCAATATGACTAAATATTTTAAATCTTTTTTTTTTTGCCTTTTTGAGACAGGGTCTCCCTGTAGCCCCAGCTATCCTGGAACTCACTTTGTAGACCAGGCTGGCCTTGAACTCACAAAGATCTGCCTGCCTCTGCCTCCCAAGTGCTAGGATTAAAGGCGTGCGCCACCATGCCCGGCTCTTTTTTTTTTTTTTTTTGGTCTAGATTTTTTAAATCTTTTAAAAGACTTTTTGTCTAGGAAAATGATCATAAAGTAAATTATGATCTGTTTGTGAACAAATGAACAAAGTTAACTTACCATGTGTGGAGCACTGATCGTGGCTTGGAAACCTGGAAAATAAGAAGAGAACTACTGATACACTTGGCTGCAAAAAACAAACCCAGAATCTCATGTAGCTCCTTTTCTAACAAACACTGCTTTTCACCATTTTTTTTCAGTTTTTATGATCTTAAGAAAACAAAATTTGTTATAAAATCGATGTAAAGTGAAAATTAGGAAATACAATCATTCAAAAAGCTAGTGTGCTCATCTATCATCTAGTAAGTCAGTTCTATTAGTTTAAAAATACCTTCTAACTAACAAATTACCATGTTATTAGTTAGGGAAGGAAAGATTTTTTTTTTAATCTTTCCTCTGCTCTCCTCCACTTTGTTGTGGTTTTTATTGTTGTTGTTGTTGTTGTTGTTGTTTTTGAGGCAGGGCCTTACTGCCAAGACTGGTCTCAAATGAGCTCTGAGCCTAGGCTGGCCCTGATCATGATTCTTCTGCTCTCAGCTCCTGAGGACACAGATCACAGGCATGTGCCATCATGCCAGATTTCATTCTTTTTAAAAGGGTCTCACAATGAGCCCAGGCAGGCCTTGAACTCAGCATTGTCCTGCCTCAGCCTCCCAAGTATCTGGGATTATGGACAGGCTCAAGAAGGGCTTCAGTACACTGAGAACTGATAGATTTTTTTTCATTTTTTTTTTTTTTTTTTTTNAAAAAAAAAAAAAAAAAAAAAAAAAAAAAAAAAACTAAGTCACAAAAATTGAATTTAATGGAGTAATAATATACATTGGGGGCTGGGAAACAGCACAGTGTCAGAGCACATGCCTAGTAAGCATAATGTCCTGCCCACCATAACATAAAAACAAACGAGCCAAACAACATAACACATAGCAATTTACTGTTCTTTTCCTATTTACAAAACTACAAAGTAACTGAAGGGAAACTGACTTTTCAGAAACCTAAAGCTTACCTATTGATTGTGGAGAATCCATATAAGGGTTAGATTTTGCATAGTGGGAGCGGTCTGTAGCTAGCATCACGTCAAATACTTTATCTGTCTTGATGATTCCATTTTCTGAAATGAATGAGACAAATATTTAAGCAAGTGTGACATTAGATGTATTTCAGAATTCTTATTCTGGCTTCACTGAAAACAATGGCAATACTGGAGGCCACTGCCATGGTCCAGTTAAAAATAACCTGATCTTTAATGACAGCAGTCAAGATGAAGAAAAGGATTTCAGGTACATTTAGTATATATGTATACCTGGATTTAGGGGGGAAATGGGTGAGAGGCAGTGGTCACTCAATGATCTGAAAAGACCTGAAAAGGAATCAGGATTAAGGAGGGAAAAGGTTATTTATTAGGAGTTCTGAATCATACAAGTGGAGATATTCAGCAATCAGTTGGATCTAAATCTCAGGAAAGAGATCATGGTAAGAAATACATGCTTTTACTTATACAGATGGCAAGTAAAGAAATCCAAGTAAATTTAAAGTGGACAGGAAAAGACACATAGAGAAGGTAAACAACAGCCAACATTTAAGAGGATACAACATAAAATACAGCCTTCAAAATGATAAGGAGCTATGGGGGGGCTTGTGCCTACAAATCCCAGCACTAGGTGGGAGGCCAGCCTGAGCTACATAATAAGGTCCTGTCTCAAAAAAGCCAAAAAAGCACAACAATCAAAACATAAGAAGGAAAACAGGCAGAGTTACAGAGTCCAAGAGAATAGAATCTGTCACGAAGGAAAAAAAATAAGGTCAATTACATATACCATTTGTTTTCCCCAGCAGTTAGTTCTTTGGCATTTAATGTTAAAATCACAATAACCCTCATGGTATCATGCTTATAGCTATTCAATAAATAATTTATTTCTTCTTGCAGTAAGTCCACTCACTGTGACACATACTAGCTAGACCCTTACTGTATGCTTACATAAGACCAAACACAATAGCCTAGTTACAGGTCTTAAAATCGGAGTAAATGGAAGGCCTCAATTTTAAAGCCATCTCTCCTACCCCTTGTGCTTTGTTAACACAGGGCCTCACTATGCAGTCTAGAGTGGCCTCAGGGGCTGGAGAGATGGCCTAGCGGTTAAGAGCACCGACTGCTCTTACAGAGGACCCAGGTTCAATCCCCAGCACCCACATGGCGGCTGAGAACTGTCTGTAACTCCAATTCCAGGAGAACTCCAGTTCCAGGGGAATCCGACACCCTCTTCTGACCTCCGCGGCATTGCAGGACACGGGTGCACAGACCTACATGCAGACAGTACATTCATATAAATAAATAAATAAATAAATAAATAAATAAATAAATAAATAAATAAAATATTTTAAAAAAAATAGAGTGGCCTCAAACTTACTAGCCTCCTGACTCAACCTTCTGAATACTGCGATTACAGGTATGAGCCACCAATCCAGAATAAATTATATATATATTTTTTTTAATTTTACATGTATGAGTATATTGCCTGCATGTATGTAAGTACACCCATGTATGCATCAAGATCCCTTGGAACTAGAGTTATGGATAGTTGTTAGCTGCCATGTGGGTTCTGGGAACTGAACCCAGGTCTTCTGCAAGAACAGTCAGTGCTCCTAACTGCTGAGCCATCTCTCCAGCCCCAGGATAAATTATATTTTTTAAACCAAATGCATTGCTACCTGGTGGCTCATAGTAGCGTACACTTTAGTCCCAGCACTCAGTAGGAAGAAGCAGACAGATATATATGAATTCAAGCCCAGCTGGTCTACACAGCAAGTTTACTATGAATGGCTACTTTAAAATGAGACTACTTCTATAAAAGCATTATGAGAAGTTTAAATATTTATGCCAAATAATGTCATTTATTCATCAATTATAGAGCTTTCAATTTTGAGAAAGTAATGGTGGACACACAGTTGCTTAAAAGAAAAACCTAAACCTGAGAAGAAGGGACACAAACAAAACCACATAGGACCTACACCATCACCTTACCAGGAGGCAGAGATACCTAGACTTCAAATTACCTGTAAGCAGAAAAGCAGCAGTAAACTGCAACAGAGCTCTTGCTTGATGGCTAGCTCATGGACATAAAACACACAGGTGGTTGGGCTTAAAGCCTCTCAAAGAAAAAGAGAAAGCGGCCAGGTGTGGTGGCGCACCACGCCTTTAATCCTAGCACTTGGGAGGCAGAGGCAGGCGGATCTTTGTGAGTTCCAGGACAGCTGGGGCTAAAGGGAGACCCTGTCTCGAAAAGACCAAACAAAAAAAAAAAAAAAAAAGAAAAGAAAAAAAGAAAGCAAGAACTGGTGAATCACTGACAAAATCATTCCCCACAGAGGACGTGCAGAAGTACTGTAATATTCAAAACTGTCTGGGCTTGAAGCACACAGCACTGGGTTCAAGAAAAATCTTATCAAGTCACTGGGACAACAAGGATGCCAAGACCACTCAATGATGAAAAAAAAGACTAACAAATGATGCTGAGACATCTAGAGAGCCAAAGCAAAAGGAGAAGCTTCAATACTTTCCTTGTGCCATATGTAAAAATTAAAGACAAATTTAAAAAATAGCTATATGGGGGCTGGGGAGATGGCCCAGTGGTTAGGAGCACCAACTGCTCTTGCAGAGGACCTGGGTTCAATTCTCAGCACCCATACATCGGCTAAGAACTGTCTTTAAGCCAGGTGTGGTGGTGTACACCTTTGATCCCAGGAGTAGGGAGGCAGAGGCAGGTGGATCTCTATGAGTTCAAGGCCAGCCTGGTCTACAAGGCTAGCTGGGGCTACAGAGAGACCCTATCTCAAAAAAAAAAAAAAACCACCAATAATAATAATAATAATAATAATAATAATAATAAAATGGAAAAAATAGGTATATGATAACATTCACAGAAGAAAATGCTAGGGTAAGTATTCTTTTTGTAATTAACATTATTTAAGCCCGGTGTGGTGGTGCACGCCTTTAATCCTAGCACTTGGGAGGCAGAGGCAGGTGGATCTTTGTGAGTTCAAGGCCAGCCTGGTCTACAGAGTGAGTTCCAGGACAGCTGGGGCTACAGGGAGACCCTGTCTCGAAAAGACAAAAAAAAAAAAAAAAGATGTGTAATTAACATTATTTAAAAATTATTATTATTTATTATTATTATTATTATTATTA
>VZQC01001128.1:879978-923626 GCA_009823505.1 Rhizomys pruinosus | reverse complement strand
AAAAAAAAAAAAAAAAAAAAAAAAAAGAGTGCCAACAGCTCTTGCAAAGGACCCAGGTTCAATTCCCAGCACTCACATGGTGGCTAAGAACCATCCTTAAGCCAGGCTTGGTGCATGCCTTTAATCCCAGCACTTGGAAGGCAAGAGGATCTTTGTGAATTCAAGGCCAGCCTGGTCTACAGAGTGAATTCTGGGACAGCTGGAGCTACAGGGAGACCCTGTCTCAAAAAGACAAAAAAAAAAAAAAATCACAGAGCCCTAAAAGAGAAGCCAGAGGCATTTACTTTTGACATCTTAAGCATTTGGAAGCCTACGCAGAAAACTGGCCTAACTAAAAACCTCCAACTGCACCCTTCCAAGTGTGCCCTAAGAACTCAGACTGGGATGGTCCTGCAGTTTGGATCTGGAATGTCCCCAAATGCCCATGTGTTAGAGATTTGGTGCTATTGGGAAGTAATGGCAGCTTTAAAAGGTAAGGCCTGGTGTGAGGTGTTCAGGTCTCTGATCATGCCTGTACAGGGATTGTAGAACCCTGGTCTCTTCTCATCTCTCTTTGATTCCTCATCATGAGGTTATTATAAGCTTTGCTCCACCACACACTGCCCCCATGATATGTGGCCTTACCACAGGTCCAAAACAGTATGATCAACAGTACACAGACTGAAGTCCCCAAACTGTGAACCAGAATAGTCCTGTTCATGTTTGTCTGAGTATTCATTACAGGATAGAAAGCCTGAGCCACTGACTATAGCTATAACTACACATGAGACAAAGTGGAAAAGCTCCAGCAAGTGGGTCAGGGGAAGAATCTGGAAAAGACTGGAGAAGTGAGCTAGAAAAAGTCAAAACTGATGTAAGCAAAGTTTAATGGGTGATTGCAGTGGGCGCTCAGAAGTCTTGAATACCAACAGTAGTATAGACAGTAAATGAGGTTCCTATGGAATCAAGGTTTTCTTGGGAACTAGGCTAAACATCACCTTGTTGTCCTACAGAAAACAACTACTATATTTTGTCCATGCCCTTAGACTGTGGAAGCCTGACCTTATAGGTGATATGCCATCTAATCTTGCAGAGGAGATTTCAAAGCAAAAACGGCATTCAGGCTATGGCATGAATCTTACCAAACCCATTTAGCCAAATTTACAGTGAGAAGTGGGAGTAAAAAGGAACACAGGAAAAAGATTTTTTTTTAATTTTGTAGTTTGGTCAGAAGAAATATGTATCCTCATATGTGGATGCTAGCACTAAATCCCTAGTTGTAAGGCAAGCTGAGCAATGTTAATGTTGTATTTCTTTTTATCTGAAAGCAGCTGAGCTGTTATAAGGTGAATCCCTTAACAGGCTCGAGAATTAACCTACCACTTATTTTAAAGAGCTTGTAATTATGGTATATGCATGGAGGGTATGTATGTATATTTTAGAGTAATATAAAATTAAAGGGAAAATGTGAATTCCTTTACATGTTTTGGAATTAACATACAGTTTATTTTCAGACGTCTTAATTTTGGTATATGTGTGACATACATATAGGCATATTTTGGAGCAATACAAATACAACAACAAAAGGACTGGGTCAAAGAATTGACTGAAACAGTAAACTTCTGCCCAAAACAATAAACCTCTACATAGAAAAACTTTAAAAAGACTGAGAAAAAAATGCAAGGCATGTACAGAAGAATGCATGAACTTGAGTGGGGTGGGGGGCATGGAAAGGAGAATGTGTCTAAATTGTTCTGAGAAATGCTGTACGAAATGCACAAAACTTCAACAAAAATATTAAAAAAAGAAATATGCATAAAAGGTATAGCCAAGGAAGTTGCAGTTGCTAAAAAAAATTAACACCATTAAAAAGAAGCCAAGTGCTTTGCACCAGAATATACACCTCAGGAATCAGTAAGACCCCACTCATTATAATGGAAAATTTAACTATTTTAAGAACTACCTAGAAGGCTGGGGAGAGAGCTCATTGGCAAAGTGCCTGCCTTGCGAGCATCAAGACACAAGTTCAATCCCCAGGACCTATTTAAAAAAAGAAAAAGAGGGGCTGGAGAGATGGCCTAGCGGTTAAGAGCGCCGACCGCTCTTGCAGAGGACCCGGGTTCGATCCCCAGCACCCACATGGCGGCTGAGAACCATCTGAAACTCCAACTCCAGGAGAACTCCAGCTCCAGGGGAATCCGACGCCCACTTCTGACCTCCGCGGCATTGCACGACACAGGTGCACAAACTTGCATGCAGACAATACATTCGTACACATACAGAAATAAATAAAAAAATTAAAAAAAAAAAAAAAGAAAAAGAAAAAAGGCTAGCCATAGTGGTAGGTACTTGTAATCCCAGAGGGAGGATGAGATAGGTAGAGCATACTTGGTAAGTTTCCGGCTGATCTGAGTCCCTGTCTCAGTAAAAAATGTGCACAATGCCTGAACATGTTCCTAAGTGGTCCTCTGAGAAGAGAAGGCTGAAGGCTGGGGTACCATGCTCACCCTGTATCACTTCAGGAACCATTTTGTTTGCAACCAACAAGACCCAAGAGGTTCTAACAGTTGTGGTTCCATTGTGCAAGTTAGTGACATTATCTGAAATGGAAATTATGTGATCATGGAGGTGTCCACTCAGAATACAAAGGGAAACCTGGGAAGGTTTTCGTCAAGCGTCTGGCACAGTTACAAGGAGTCTTGAACTAAGTGATGACAGTAAAGGTGGGAGAATGAAGTCTAAGCTCCCATGAAGACCCCACAAAGTCAAGAGTTGCCGGGAATTACAGAACATCTGCCAAAGGAAGCTGCAGTGTGTAAAACCAGCCTAAAAGAATGCAACCTTCCCCCCAACATGTAGAAGTGGGACTCCCCCAAACCCTTGGGCACTTATACCTTGTCAGAGAATGTCTTAAATACCAGACATAGAGTTATAGGACTTGTAGGGTTTAATGTTTGCCCTGCTGGGGTTTGTTCTTAGATTGGTCTAGTCTCCAATTACTCCTTCTTGGAATGTCAATGTGTATCTTTGCTTTTCCTATTTTGGAAGACTGTAGCTTGTGTTTTTGAATTCTTAAAGAGATACAGCTAAGAGTTTGCTTTGAGTTTCAGAATTGTTAAAATTTGGACTTCTGAGCCACACTGCAGCAGTGAAGAATCTGGGAACTCTTGGAGAAGGACTAAGTGCATTTTGCTTTATGAGATAGGAATGAGCCTTTGGAAGCCAGGGGCAAAATGCTATAGTTTGCATCTGCAATATTCCCCAAACTCTTGGTCCTAGCTTGGAAGAATTGAGAAATGGTAGAAACTTCAGGAAGTGGGGCTCGGTGGGACGGAGCTCAGGTCACTGGTGCTGCACACTTGAAGATGGTGGTCGCTGATCTCCTCTCACTTAGCGGCCAAGACGTGAGGGCTCTGTTTACCAGAGTACTGCCTTACCCAAGTAAAAGCAACAGGACCAACCAATCAAACTTCCAAAATTGACCCAAAGTACAGCTTTTTATAATTTATCTCAAGAAATTTTTAGTGTTGGAAAGCTGACTGACAATAAAATAGTTAAGAGAAGAGTTAGAGAGGTGGTTATGAAAGGCATTTGAAGCTGGGTGTAGTGGCACACACCTTTAATCCTAGCACTCTTAGCACTTGGGAGACAGAGGCAGGCAGATCTTTGTGAGTTCAAGGCCAGCCTGGTCTACAGAGCGAGTTCCAGGACAGCTGAGGCCACAGGGAGACCTCATCTCAAAAAGACCAAAAAAAAAAAGACTGTTTTGAGACACAGAGCACATGGAGATAGTTAGTATAATTGCATGAGATCTCCCTGCATGGAAATATGTTAGATCCTAACACATGGAAACATAAAAGCATGACATTACAGGGAGTTTTACATGACATAAGAAAACAATAGTCATAAATAATTTTTTTGCCTAAAGATAGGCCCTGATATGCTCCNTGTGTGTGTGTGTGTGTGTCTTTTTGAGACAGGGTCTCCCTGTATCTCCAGCTGTCTTGGAACTATGTTAGACCAGGCTGGCCTTGAACTCATAGAGATCTTCCTGATCTTCCTGCCTCTGCGTCCAGAGTGCTGCCACCACACCCAGCCTAAGAAGATTTTTTTAATGGAATGCAGCAAACCTTGAGAAATGAAAAGAGAAGACCAGTGTAGGTATGAACTAGAGAAATTTCATACCCAGTGGAAATTTTTTTTTCCCAGTGGAAATTTTTTTAACTTGTTATAAAGTTATATCTTGAGGGTTGAGGATGTACCTCAATGGTAATATATACAAAGCCTGGAGTTTGATTTCCAGCACTAAAAACAAACACAAAAACAAAAACAAACAAAAAAACCCATGAAGTCTCAATAAAGAAATATTATTCCATTTTATTAGATTATGCAACTTAATAGCCATTAATGATTTGCCTTACATGTCTTCTCATTATCAACAGAACAAATGAAAACTTTTCATCTTTTCCTTCTTGTCCAGAATCATTAAATGAGGTAGGTGCTAACTAAAGCTTGAGACACAGTACATAAAATCTTAAAAAGACTAGATGCAAATTTGTACTATAATCATAGTTTATATGCTGGCAAGTAAAGAACATTGTGCTGGATAGTTTTAATTGACACACCTGGGTTGAGGGAGCATCTGTGGAGAATTGTCTTGACTGCTGAGTAATGTGGGAGGGCCTAGCCCCCTATGGGTGGTGCCACCCCTGGGAAGGTTGTTATGTACAGTATAAGAAAGCAGGCTGAGCATGGGCCAGGGGACCAAGCCAGTAAGCAGTGTTCCTCCATGGCCTGTGCTCCAGCTGCTGCCTCCAGGTTCCTGCCCTGAGTTCCTATGGTGGGCTCCCTCAGTGATGAACTGTGACCCAGGAGAAGTGAGCCAAATAAACCCCTTCCTCCCCAAGTTAGAATTGGTCAGTGTGTTTTGTCACAATTGGGGCCAGACTGGAACAGAAAGTGGTACTGAGAGTGGGTTATTTCTGTGACAGACCTGACCTTGGTGTTTTGGGGGAAAGTGCCTAGAGTTTGTTGCTGATGATGGAGGCCTGGCTTGTGAAACTTCAAGGGGAAACAGAGACCATGAGGGCTGTTTGCATGATATTTTTAAATTAATAATCTGTAGGTTCTTGGTCAGCTGGGGCTGTAGAATTGGCTGTATCGAGAGACCAGAACCTGAAGTGAAACTTTTGTTGTACTGGGACAATTGATGCTGGTTAGCTGGGGCTGAAGAATCAGCTGTAAGTAACAAGAGACCAGAACCTGAAGTGAAATCTTTGTTGTACTGGGATAATTGATGCTGGTTAGCTGGGGCTGAAATATCAGCTGTAAGTAACAAGAGACCAGCATCACTGTGGTGAAATCTTCTGGGAAGAATTTCTTCAGGGTCAGCACACAGAAGCTGTGTGTGGTTCAGAGGGGGTCTGACCCTCCACCTCAAGCCGGAAGCAAGACTTGGTAATGTGAGAGAGTCTCCTATATGGTTCTGGTGTTGAAATGTGAAGGGGTCACAGAGAGCAGCTGAGAGGTCAGGAAAGACCATTGGTGAATGCACCCTCGGTTGCAGTGAAGACCCCAGAATTGCAGGAGGTCATGAAGAGAAACTGAGACTTTGCACCAGGAGGGGTCAGAAGAGACCATTGGTAAAGGTGCTGTCTCAGTTTCAGTGGAGACCCCAGCTTTTTGGAGATGCTGGAACCATGGGATGACCACCAAGAGCAGCAGCAGGTGTGGAATGGAGCTGGCCTGGGCTGCAAGATGAGCTGTGTGTGCTGTGGACGGCAGTCAGAAGGGGAGCTGCCAGAAGATTGTGAGTGAATCCCAGGTGTCCAGCCTTGAGCTACTTTGCTGGACTTAGGTTTTGCTTAGGTGTGCCTGATTCTTCCCTTTGAAATAAGACAGTACTTAATTTGGATTTTACAGGAGCCCACAGTTAAGAGACTTTTAACAAACTGTGAACTTTTAAGTGTTTGGACTTTAAGAACTTGGGGGGGTTAAGGTTGTACTGTCTTATGTGGTGATTAATGTTAACATCATAACCTTGGGGACAAGAAATGGAAAGATGGTTTAACAGTGTTTTGTGTCAAGCTGACAAGGGGTCAATTGTGCTGGATAGCTTTAGTGTCAACTTGACACACCTGGGTTGAGGGAGCCTCAATTGCAGAATTGGCTCCATTGGACTGGCCTGTGGCCAGAATTGTCTTGACTGTAGAGCAATGTGGGAGGGCCCAGCCCACTATGGGTGGTGCTACCCTGGGCAGGTTGTTATGTACAGTATAAGAAAGCAGGCTGGGCATGGGCCAGGGGACCAAGCCAGTAAGCAGCATTCCTCCATGGCCTGTGCTCCAGCTCCTGCCTTCAGGTTCCTGCCCTGAGTTCCTATGGTGTGCTCCCTCAGTGATGAACTGTGTGTGACCCAGGAGATGTGAGCCAAATAAACCCTTTCCTCCCCAAGTTGGAATTGGTCAGTGTTTTGTCACAGCAATGGAAAAGCGAACTAGAACAAACATTAAGTACTGGATAGAGTTTAAAAATAGGTCTTTCAGGACTGGAGAGATGTCCTAGCAGTTAAGAGCACCGACTGCTCTTGCAGAGGACCCATGTTTGATCCCCAGCACCCACATGGTGGCTGAAAACCGTCTTTAACTCCAGTTCCAGGGTAATCTGACACCCTCTTCTGACCTCCGCAGCACTTCACTACACAGGTCCACAAACCTACATGTAGACAGTATATTCATACACATATAAAAATAAATAAATAAAAATAAATAAAAATGTGTCTTTATGCCACAATCAATTTTAATGGGTATGTAAAAGTAAACTGTTAGTTTCAATATTACCTCTCAAAAAAGGATTTTTTTCCTTGGGCTCCTTTTCATCTGTGACAAACCAAAATCTTATGTAAAAGGACGTAACATTAGCAGTTAGTGCTAAAATGTTAGCTTCTTTAGCTGGTTCCTGAAACATACATACTCCATAGGCATTATGCAACCTTTAATGCTATTTTAAAAAATGGATCTGGAAAGGTTCTTACAGAACTAGAGTATATCCAAATCTGATGACAAAATCCCTTCTGCAGTATCCCTCACAGGGAAATGGCCAACTATTCTTTGCTTCAACATATTCAGTAACAGAAAACACTCTTTCAAGGCCAACATTTTTATAATTTTTACTTATTATTTATCTTATGAGTGTTTTGCCTGCATGTATAGTAAGAACACCACATACATAAATGCAATGCCTGAGGAGATCAGAAAGCGGCCTCAGATCTCAAACTGGAATTATGAATGAATGTTAACTACCATGTGGGTGCTGGGAATTGAATCCAGGTCCTCTGCAAGAGCAGCCAGTGCTCTTCAGTGCTCTTAACTGCTAAGCCATCTCTCCACCTCCCTCAAAGCCAACTCTTGTTAGGACACCCTTTTTGAATCCTTCCTTTAATGAGCCAAAATCTGCCATACATTTTGTTTTATTTGAAACAAGGTTTCACCAAGTAGCCCTGGGTGGCCTGAAAGTTTATAAATAGGGCTGGCCTCATGCTCACTGAGATCTGCCTCTGCCTCCCAAGTTCAAAGATCCCAGCCCTTCTTAAAATACTGTAATGTATTAAACCTTCACCATGCTAAATGGAATACCTCTGTCCCTTCAGGGCATCATCTAACATGCTCACTCTTGCTATCCTCATCACATTTGTGCAATGATCTTTGGTCTTCACTGTTACCTTTAAACATTCTAGTCAGGGCAGGTGTGGTGGTACACACCTTTAATCCCAGCACTTGGGAAGCAAAGGCAGGTGGATCTCTGTGAGATTGAGGTCAGCTTGGTCTACAGGGCAAGTCCAAACCAGCTGGTGATTCAGGGACACCCAGTCTCGAAAAAATTCAAAACACCCCTTCCCAAGAACCCACAAAAGAACCAAGAAAAAAAGCATGCCAGCCGGGCATGGTGGTACACAACTTTAGTACCTCTGGAGGCAGAGGCAGGCAGATCTCTGAGTTCAAGACCAGCCTGGTCTACATAGTGAGTTCCAGGACAGCTGGCGCTACAGGGAGACCCTGTCTCAAAAAGACACATACATACACACACACACACACACACACACACACACACACAAAAGCATGCCAGTCAGAAGAAAAGACAATACTAATAAAAACATGTAACAGTACAATATAAACTTAAGATCACAGTAAATAGAATGTAAAGCAGAGAATCCCTAGATCTAAAAAGAACTTTTTTTTTTGTCATTTAAAAAAAATTTTTTTTATTTTATTTATTTCTGTATGTGTATGAATGTACTGTCTGCATGCAAGTCTGTGCACCCGTGTCGTGCAATGCCTCGGAGGTCAGAAGAGGGTCTCGGATTCCCCTGGAACTGGAGTTCTACTGGAATTGGAGTTTCAGACAGTTCTCAGCTGCCATGTGGGTGCTGGGGATCAAACCCCGGTCCTCTGTAAGAGCGGTCGGCGCTCTCAACCGCTAGGCCATCTCTCCAGCCCCTTTTTTGGCATTTTTGAGACAGGGTCTCCCTTTTAGTTCCAGCTGGCCTGGAGCTTGCTCTGTAGACCAGGCTAGCCTTGAACTCACAGAGATCCACTGCCTCTGCCTCTGCCTCCCGAGTGCTGGGATTAAAGGCTCGAGCCACCACGCTTGACATAGAGTGTTGTCTGTACTGTCCAATAGGGTAGCCACTACTTTCATGAAGCTACTGCAGCCTTGAGATGTGGCTAGTATAACTGCAGAACTGAAAATTTTAGTTTTACTTGTTAAATATACGTAGGTATATAAGGATTTTTTTTAATTTGGTGTGGCACAGGGGATTGAACTCAGAACCTCATGCATGCAAGCACTCTACCACTAAAGGACATCTCCAGACCATCTGATATTAAAATTTTTCATCATAAAAAGAAATCTTACTCTTTGTATACTCTGTAAGTTACTAACATTTGTCAGTAAAACCAACCTTAGGGTCACCCAGATAGTTGAGTGGGTAAAAGTGGATCCTGCGAAGCCTGATGACCTGAGTGTGAAACCCAGAACATACATAAAAATGGAAAAAGAACCAACTCCAGAAAGTTATCCTCTGACCTCCACAAATGCACCAAGGCACATGCCCCTCCGAACCCCCAAATTAAAATACTCCAATTTCTTAAAATTTTATAGGCTGATTTATGTGCATTTAAAAAGTAATGGAGCCAGGCGTGGTGGCGCACGCCTTTAATCCTAGCACTTGGGAGGCAGAGGCAGGCGGATCTTTGTGAGTTCAAGGCCAGCCTGGTCTACAGAGTGAGTTCCAGGACAGCCGGGACTACAGGGAGACCCTGTCTCGAAAAGACCAAAAAAAAAAGTAATGGAATATTGGGCTGGAGAGATGGCCTAGCAGTTAAGAACACCGACTGCTCTTGCAGAGGACCCAGGTTCGATCCCCAGCACCCACATGGCGGCTAACAACCGTCTGTAACTCCAATTCCAGGAGAACTCCAGTTCCAAGGGAATCTGAGACTCTCCTCTGACCTCCGCGGCATTGCATGACACGAGTGCACAAACCTACATGCAGACAGTACATTCATACACTTAGAAAATAAAATTAAGGGGCTGGAGAGATAGCCTAGCGGTTAAGAGCACCGACTGCTCTTGCAGAGGACCTGGGTTCGATCCCCAGCACCCACATGGCGGCTGAGAACCGTCTATAACTCCAATTCCAGGAGAACTCCAGTTCCAGGGGAATCTGACACCCTCTTCTGACCTCCACAGCATTGCACGACACGGGTGCACAAACCTGCATGCAGACAGTACATTCATACACATAGAAAAATAAATTGAAAAAAAAATTTTTTTTAAAGAAAATAAAATTAAATAAAAAAGTAATGGAATATTAAGCTGGGCGTGGTAGTGAACGCCTTTAATCCTAGCACTCCAGAGGCAGAGGCAGAGGCAGGTGGATCTTTTGAGTTCAAGGCCAGCCTGGTCTACATAGCAAGCTCCAGGCCAGTTGGGACTAAAGGGAGACCCTGTCTCAAAAATAAAAAAATTAAACTTCAATTTGTTTGCAAAAATAAATACTTTAGAACCAAGCCCAGTAGTATACACCTGCAAACCTAGCACCCAAGAAGCACATTCGCAGGAACTTGTGCCATTAAGTTCAAGGCCAGCCTGGTCTACATACAGTATGTTTCAGGACTATGTAGCAAGACCCTGTCTCACAAAAAGAGGGGTGGGGAGCCTAAGAATACAGACCAGTGGTAGGGTGCTTGAGTAGCTCTCAACTGAGGCTCTCAATCCCCAGCACACACAAAAATCTCTGGACTAGTGAGGCATAATTGGCATCTGGGAGTTGGAGACAGGAGGATCATAGTTCAATGTCATCCTCAACTACACAGCAAGTCTGAGGCCAGTCTGGGCTACATAAGGCATTGTTTCAAAACACCAAAACCCAAGCTGGGCTTGGTGGCGCATGCCTTTAATCCCAGCACTTAGGAGGCAGAGGCAGGCGGATCTCTGAGTTCAAGGCCAGCCTGGTCTATGTAGGGAGTTCCAGGCCAGCTGTACTAAAGGGAGACCCGTTCTCAAAAAGAACCAAAAAACAAAAAAAAAAAAAAAAAAAATCAAAACATCAAAACCCAAAAATAACAAAGTAAATGCTTTTAAGGGCACAAAACTACAAATTATCATAATGCTCACATATTCAAATATCTACTAAAAGCCTCTACATAGATGTATTCATTGTAAGCATCTCAAATCTATTATCTCCCCCAAATAAATTCATTATCTACTTCCCTTCCCTGCAACAACAGCAAGAATAAACCCTGCTGTTCACTCATTTATTTGCAGCTCAGAAAATGGCAAAACATCCAGCTACCAAGGTCTAAAACTCTGGTATCATATGCTTGCCCCCAAATTCAAATTTGAACCCGGTACTTGCCAGTTCCTCTGGACTGCTCCCTCAGGCTTCAGCTCTAGCTTTTCTTCCCCTCCACAAAACTTTTGCTCAACTGACCCTTTAGCGAGGCATTCTCACCTACAACTAAAAACTCACTGCCTGTGTTTTGACAGATCATCCTATCGTGTACTACTCTACTTAGCTGCTCCGTGGACAAGAAAACTACAAATAGGAGTTGATGTTTGTTTTGTTCACTGTTGTAACCCCAGTGACTGGGCAGATAGAAAGCACCTTGCTGAGCGCAGTATTAGGTGCCTGCATTCCCTGCTACTCAAGAAGCTGAAGCAGGTGGAAGCTCAAGCCCAAGAATTCATAGCTAGCCTGGGCAATATAAAAAAACTTTGGGGGGGGGGGATGGAGAGGAAGCACTCCAGTACCCATTGGCTAATTGACAAATCCTACAAACATTGTTATTTTGTTTGGATGCAAAGGAAACTAACTAGAAATAACTGATACCTTAAAGAACTGATTTTTTTTCCTTTTACAAATAGAAACGGGGAAAAAAAGAATGGTTCACTTGGGTTTTTTGTTTGGTTTGTTTTGAGACAGGGTCTCCCTGTAGCCCCAGCTGGCCTGGAACTCACTATGTAGACCAGGCTGGCCTCGAACCCACAGAGCTCTGCCTGCCTCTGCTTCCCAAGTGCTGGGATTAGAGGCATGGGACACCATGCTTGGCTTTCATCTTGTTTTAAGTATAGCATCTAAAATGTTTGTTAACAGATGACACTGATATCCAAGGAAGCTCCTGGCCCTCTGAAAGCTGAAGCCAAAATGAAAGCCAAGAAGTTAGTGCTGAAAGGGGTCCAAAGCCACAAAACAACCTGCATATCATCCACCTTCCAGCAACCAAAGACACTGCATTCTGGTAGCCGCCCAGACACTGGGCAAGCGTGACTCCATGAGAAACAAGCTGGCCAACTACACCATCAGCAAGTGCCCATGGGCACTGAGCTTGCCATGAAAAGAGCTCTAGAAGGCAGGACTGTTACAGAATTTTTTCTAAAACTGTATATTAAAAGCATATAATTGATAAGGCTGAAACACTGTACAGAATTTAACCGTGCAATTTTCTTTATTTATTTTTTGTTTTTGAGACAGGGTCTCCCTGTAGCCCCAGCTGTCCTGGAACTCACTCTGTAGACCAGGCTGGCCTTGAACTCACAAAGATCTGCCTGTCTCTGCCTCCCAAGTGCTAGGATTAAAGGCGCATGCCACAATGCCCAGTTCTTCATATTTAATTTTAATGGAAATATAATAGCAATATTGTTTTGATTTTACAAATACAAAACTAAGACTGACAGAGAACATGAACAAATGTCTAACTCCACAGCACAGAGCTAAGATTGGAACCAATTAACCTCAGGACAAAGCTCAACTTTGATTTTGTTTGTTTGTTTTTGTTTTGTTTTGATTTGGAATTGGAATCAAATTTTTTTTTGTCTTTTTTGAGACATGGTCTCCCTGTAACCCCAGCTGTCCTAGAACTCACTCTGTATACCAGGCTGGCCTTGAACTCACAAAGATCCACCTGCCTCTGCCTCCCAAGTGCTAGGATTAAAGGCGTGTGGCACCATGCCCGGCGGAATCAAATTCTGAGATGACATTCAGTTTAGGTCCTGGAAAACTTTTAAAATTATGCTACCAAGAGATTGGTCAACTATAAGTTTTATGCACTCCAAATCTTATTTTCATGAACATTTAACACTAAAACCAAAGCATAGTCTAACTCTGAAATATACACATTACTTTCCAAAGATTTATCTTGAAAGAAGAATTCAGAATATATTTAATAATGTTATATTAATTACATTTAGACACAATTGGATTAAAATTGTAGCTTCATTTTACTTTTGAAATGTGCCCCTGGACGATATGTATTATATTCTACCAGTTTGCACAAATATCTATATTTCCAACCTTTGCTCTATCTGAGCATCAACCGGAAACTGGGTATACATTTCAATGTAAGTTCATGAGGTAATCAACTGGGTTGCACCCTGTGCACTTGTGTTTTTAAAGGAGGTTGTAGTAGTTCTAAACTAGAGCCAGGAATGAAGCTTCTTGGTGTAGAGACTGAACTGCAGTCGGCTTACAGTGAGAAGGTGCTGAAGGCTTTTGAAAGACAAAGTAACAGAATGCAATGTTGAACTGCTTGCCAAGTTCTGCTGTTTGCAAATCTGATTCTCCACTGCAATGTAACCAGCAGAAGAGAAGTGGCCCTTTTTATAATAACTTCTTTAGTATTTCCCACCAGAAAACAAGAAGATGTCAATAACTCTTTTCTTTGTTTAAATTTATTTTCTTTTATTTTATATGTATGAGTGTTTCGCTTGCATGTACTTTGGTGTACCCATGTTATTCAAAGACTGAATTCAGAAGAAATAACTTGAACACTGATTAATACTCAATTTTGGTAAATGCCTGTTCTTAAAGNAGTGATAACCTACTGGTGGAAAATTACTTAGTAAAAATTTGTGTTTAGAATGTTATATACTGAAAAATATCAGGCACTTAGCTCCTTTTAAAAATTTTTTTTGTTCTTTTTTTAATTTTATTATTTTTTATGTGTATGAATGTACTGTCTGCACGTAGGTTTGTGCACCCGTGTCATGCAATGCTGCAGAGGTCAGAAGAGGGTGTCGGATTCCCCTGGAACTGGAGTTAAAGACGGTTCTCAGCCGCCATGTGGGTGCTGGGGATCGAACCCGGGTCCTCTGCAAGAGCAGTCATCGCTCTTAACCGCTAGGCTATCTCTCCAGTCCCTAAAAATTTTTACAGAAACATTTCCAATGCTGGTCTTATGTGTAAGCCATGAGAACCTAAATACACTTCACACTACTGACTCAGTATTTAAACATCTACTTCCTATCAAACATCCTCTGTAAAGTGAATACCCCTCATCACTAAAGACATCATTTCCACTTAAGTGCTTTTAAAATCCACCAATGACTATATTAAGTACCAGCGACTCCTACTTATTTCTCATTCATTTTTGCATTCCTTTCACAGACTGAAGTACATAATGGTCACTTAATTGGCATTCAAGAAAAAAATTCCATTTTTATGGTCCTGCCCTCAAGGTAGTTACCAATGGAGTTGAAAGGTAAAACAAATATATGAAAAACTAAAAAAGCACAAGACAATGAAAAATATCACCTGGCAGGCAATGATTATTACGATTATGGTGGCAAAGAAGAGGGCTACAAATCGTGACCAGAGTGAGATTGTGGTCTGCGGCCCTTCTGGTCTCTGGACCAGGCAGAGACACTGTATTTCAATTTTAAAAGGGAAGTGACACAGCATTCATCCTACCGCAAAATTATCAAGGGGAAGAAATATAATAACTACAGAGAATATTCTTAACACAACAACAAAACCCCAACCTTTCTTACAAGCTTTTAAAAGCCAATGGACCCTGAAAAAAAGTTAGAACATTCCATATATACAATCGTTTGCTGGATTCAGAAAGCTCCAGGTAAAGTATCCCAGGAACAGCATCCCTAATTGTTTCTATCTCGGTGCTCCAAAGGACCTTTTTACACTGGACAACCGCTGGAGAAATTTCTCGCATCATCCGAAAAGGCAATTCTCTCATTTTCCTCTCCCTCCCCTCGCCAGTATCAGACGGCGGCATCTCCCTCCAGAGGAAAAAACAGAGGGCGGGGGAGGCAGAAGAGAGAAAGCTCCCAGGGAATCAAATGAAGAGGAAGGCGAGAGAATGCGCGGACCGAGGGTGGTGTCCCTCCTAGTCCACCCTGTTCACTAAGAACACCAGCCCGCACCTCCTCATCCCGAAGTCACGCCCCTCGACATGCGCTCCGAGGACTCCAGTGACAGCCCGGCCACCTGAGCCGCACCCGGACTCCACCGGCCAGCGAGGAGCCTACGGCCCCTGGACCACCTGCAGCGGCCCCCTTGGGCTCCTCTCCACTTCCTTTCCAATTAGTGGCAGGTCCCGGGGGAAGGAGGCGATCTTAAGCGCAACGCGCTCCCGACTCCCGGTGCAACCCCGCAGCCAAGCCCTCCAGCAGGCGCAGGGGGTGCGCACCGGACGTTCCGGATCGCCCCGGGGACCGAGTCCAGGCCCGGCCTGCCCCGCTGGCCCACGCCGGGCGGGGGTGGCACTTACTGCGGAGATTGTGGATTAGCTCCGAGTGGCTGGCGCCGCCAGATTTCCAGGCCATCGCTAAGCACACCCGGAGCAGATATAGAACCACCTTCAGTGCGGCAACGGTCCCCAGTAGTTTCCCCAAGAGTGAGACCACCTCCCACACGGTCACCGCCCCGCTCGCGTCCCCGCTCAAGCCGCCGCTGTTACTGCTGTCGCTACCGCCACTGCGCGCTCCCGGCATGCCCCGCGGCACGCATGCGCTCAGTGACGCCGCGCGGTCTGGGGTGCGGCCGGGTGGGGCTGGAGGCGGGGGAGGCCCAGATGGCGGGTCCCCTCTTTGGCCCTTGGTTCTTGGCGATCTCAGCAATGCCTGGCAGAGTCAGTGCGGCTGGGTCCCCCTTCCTGAGGGCTATGGCTGCCTTGGTCCTGCGGCCAGGCGGGTGGCGGCCTGAGTGGCAGGTTGCGATCGCCGAACCGCGGCTTGGAGTGACTTAGCGCAGTTGCGGGATGGAGGGGCCAACCTGTGCGGGCGCGACAGGTGGCGCGGTCAGCTGTGGCGAGCGGCGGGTTTGCTCCTATAGCTGTCCAGATTGCTAGATCGTGGGCTACCTGCGTCCTCCCTCACCCAACCCGGTGCTCTAACATTTAGACTGGTCAAAGTCAAGGCTTCTGTGATGGAGCCAGAATAATAATAGAGCCCAAGGGCAAAGGCCCTCTGCGGCCCAAGTCCTCCAGCCTCTGGCTGTTGCAAACTAGACACCGGGGCTCTGCTTAGTTTCAGCCTTAAAACGCAAATTCTGAGTGGAAGAATACCGTGACGCAGGGTTGGGAGTATATTGGGTGCTTTCCTGGCTGGGAACCAGACAAGTAGAGCTATAATTGGTTACCACAGTATCCTATGGCGAATGTCTTATTCTTTCTATGCAAGTGTACGTTTCAGTTAATGAAGCTTCAAAAATTCCACCCTTAGACTGGGCACCAGCTTTCTTGCTTTCACCTCTGCAAGATCCTGAGAAGTTGACAGGGAGCATTGCTTTTGCTTGTCACATCCAGACTATACTAATTAGATCTGAGACACAGAACCCAGCCATCACTTCATTAAACTCTGAAGAAGGAAACAGTTATGTAAGGGCTCAAGTGTTGTGCTAGTAATTAGCAATTTCCAAATGACAGTTCATACCAAATTTTGTCAAATGTGACACAACCTGCTTCCGATCTGAAGTATTATTTTCATTGATTCTTCGACCATAAATGTCACAGTGTTCTTTGATATAAGAAATGATTGCTGGGGCTGGAGGGATGGCCTAGTGGTTAAGAGTGCCGACCACTCTTGCAGAGGACCTGGGTTCAATCCCCAGCACCCACATGGCAGCTGAGAACCGTCTGTAACTCCAGTTCCAGGAGAACTCCAGTTCCAGGGGAATCCGAGACCCTCTTCTGACCTCCGCGGCATTGCACAACACGGGTGCACAGACCTACATGCAGACAGTACATTCATACACATAAAAAATAATTAAAAAAATAAAATAAATGATTGCTAAACTTTAATTCATTTCATTGGGGATTTTTTTGTTGTTGTTTGTTGGGTTTTTTTTTGAGACAGGCTCTCCCTGCAGCTCCAACAGGTCACTATGTAGACCAGGCTGGCCTCAATCTCACAGAGATCCATCTGCTTCTGCCTCCTGACTGGTGGGATTACAGGGCGTGCCACTACACGCCAGGCTTCAATTAATTGTTTTCCATGGCATTTCTATAGTTTCCTGATGACTTTGAAACTGAAGGAAACCCTCATTTAAACACCTGCTTTTAGTGCCTGTTACTTTTAGCTGACTAAGCTTTCTTATGTTGGACAGTAGAGTTAAATCCAGTCACACACACACACACACACACACACACACACGCACACCAGCCTCAGCCTGGACTAGGAGACTTGCTTTCCCATTTGTGCATGCTTGGTCACCTCATGAATAACAGGTCTCTTGCAAAACCCATCATTTTAGTGACCAGCATATTGCCTGGGGGCAGAATGATCCAGGTTGGGTAACACAGCCTTCCTGCTTCCTGCTTGGGGTGGGGGGGAGAAGAGAAAAAAAAAAAACCCCAACTCAAGCTCTTTACAACTTGATAACTCTCTGACCTAGATGGATTGCATTTACAGGCAGTGTTTCCATATGCTGTGGCTGTGACTAGTATCAGATAAAAACCTACCATACCGGGCATGGTGGTGCACGCCTTTAATCCTAGCACTTGGGAGGCAGCGGCAGGCGAATCTTTGTGAGTTCAAGGCCAGCCTGGTCTACAGAGTGAGTTCCAGGCCAGCTGGGGCTACAGGGAGACCCTGTCTTGAAAAGACAAAAAATAAATAACCTATCATGACCCCTTTTAAAACAACACAGGTATAAATGGCTATAGTATAAAGGAGATTTAAAAACGTATAGTATAGGGGCTGAAGAGATGGCCTAGCAGTTAAGAGCGCCGACCGCTCTTGCAGAGGACTGGGGTTCGATCCCCAGCACCCACATGGCGGCTGAGAACCGTCTGAAACTCCAATTCCAGGAGAACTCCAGTTCCAAGGGAATCCGAAACCCTCTTCTGACCTCCGCGGCATTGCACGACATGGGTGCACAAACCTGCATGCAGACAGTACATTCATACACATACAGAAATAAATAAAATTTAAAAAAACAAACAAACAAAAAAAAAACGTTTAGTATAAAGGAGCTTAAAAATATGTATAAATCGTGGCTGGAGAGATGGCTCAGGGGTTAAGAGCACCCACTGCTCTTTCAGAGGACCCAGGTTCGATTCCCAGCACCCACATGGCGGCTAAGAACCATCTCTAACTCCAGTTCCAGGGGAATCCGACACCCTCTTCTGACCTCTGAGGCATTGCACGACACAGGTGCACCAACCTACATGCAGACAGTACATTTATACACATAAGAAAAAAATATGTATAAGTCATTCTCATGTAGTAAGTTCTATTTACATGCTAATCGAGAAAGTTGACATCAAAGAACACCAGTGAGCTGGGCATCTAGCACTTAGGTTCCATCCCCAACACCACTACCACCACCAACAATAAGCGTCAGAAGGCAAAATATAACAGCAATTAGGGGCCCATACCAGTGCTGAGTTTAGTTAGATCACCATGGACTAGAGGTATCTGGAAAAGGAACATGAAGGTATTGATCCTTGAAGGGTGGATAGGATTATGAGAAGTAGTGAGAATGGGAGGCTATAATAGCTGCTACCAGCAGCACAGAAGAAAGGTAGAATCCAGATTCACAACCTTTTGACTTAGCTTTCAGCAAACTCATTGTTAATGACATGTATAAATGAAAAGTTTACACAGAAAGAAAAAATGTCAAAACTAAACTGTCCCGAATTCTAATTCCAGGCTCTTACAGTGTGTATTAATTTTGAAGCAAAGAGGAAGTGGTCTAAGATACGAAGTTGAGACCTTACGAGAAGTTAAGTATTTTTTTTTCCCTCAGTCGTTGGGGATCTGATCCAGAACGCCGAATGCTAATCTAGTGCTGTACCAGGGAACTGCACCTCAGTCCTAGCCAAAGGATTTGGAATCCCTTTCTCTGTGCAGTGATGTGCTACTAAGTGCTCAGGGCTAGTATAAGGTATTTTCTCCTGCATTGTTCTACTTTAAAAAATAGTTGTGCTTGGTGTGGTGGCATGTGTCTTTAATCCCAGTACTTGGGAGGCTGTGGCAGGCAGATCTCTGTGAGTTCAAGGCCAGCCTGGTCTACCTAGTGAGTTCCAGGCCAGTTGGAGCTAATAACCCCCCCCCAAAAATATTATTTTTATTTTATTTCTATGAGTATATTGCCTCATGTGTCGTGCAATGCCGCGGGGGCTCAGAAGAGGGAGTCAGATTGCCCCGGACGGATCTTAGCCACTTAATGTGGATGCTGGAAATTGAACCCGGTCCTCTGTAACAGCAGTCAGTTCTCTTAACCTCTGAGCCATCTCTCCAGCTCACTTTGTTTTCACTTTTGCTCTTAAATTTTTCTCAGACTTTGCACAAAAACATGCCAATCTACGTCTAATGCCCAGGGGCGGAACAGCCTTCAAGGAGAGAACCACGGTTAAATGCTGGCGGGTCCTGGCACCAATGAGAATTGGCTTGCTGCGGCCACCGTCAACTCGCGATGTCTCATCCAATCAGAATTGTGCAGGAAGGGGTGGACCAAGAGGCGCGCTTTGTGCTTTCTGCTGTACCTCCCTGGCTTGGTTTCAGCATGGAGGAAATTTACGCTAAATTCGTGTCTCAGAAAATTAGCAAAACTCGCTGGCGACCGGTGCCTTCGGGGAGCCTGCAGACCGCGGAGACCTTCGCCACCGGCTCTTGGGACAATGAGGTACGGGTCCCGGTTGGGCCTGTTCCTGCTCTCGTCCCCCGCGCCCGCACGAACTTCTGGCTCAGTGGATCTAGAGCCGAGAGCCAGCGGTGCTGTGCCTGAGCCTCGGATCTCGTTTAATCTCTTACCAAGTCTGTAGTCAGATGATTCTGATTAGACCATCTCTCTTATCCCTTAAGCTAAACTTAACCACAGTGTGTGTCTGAGATGCTTTTTGAAGCAAGGTCCCCTGAAAGGCAATCCACATTTTACTTTCCCATGACAGCTTCCTGGTCTCAAGATAAAATTTTCTGTTTTATAGGAAAATTCTGTTTCACTGTGGTCTATTGGAGATTTTGGAAACATGGATTCTGACGGAGGGTTTGAAGGAGACCATCAGTTATTGTGTGATATCAGACACCATGGTGATGTCATGGATTTACAGGTACATCTACTTAGTGCCCAAAATTAACTTTTGAAATATGAGAATACATTTAGAGATACATAGCACCTTATGGTTTGCCTAGAACCACCCCTGGCATACCAAGTAATTTATGGATTGTGGTTTGCCACCATCATTGTTTAAGCACTTAGTGGCAGAATTGGGACCAGGACTGGGAAACTATCCAGATAAATCAGTTTTCAAGTTAATTGCCCAGCTATGTGCCAGACACTGTTTGGGGAGTTTTATATAAGTTAGGTTCACTGTGAATTGGGTTTTATTTGTGTATGTGGTGCTGAGAATGAGCTCAGGGTCTCACCCATGCTAAGGAAGTAGTCTCCCTTTGAACATGTACTGTATGGTAAATACCATGCAGAGTGGCTTACAGGGATTGATGCTTGAATTCCTTTTTTGTTTGTTTTTTGGGGACAGGATCTTCCTGTAGCCCCAGCTCATCTTGAACTCTATGTAGACTAGGCTGGCCTCTGTCTCACAGAGATCAACCTGCCTCTGCCTCCCAAGTGCTGGATTTTTTTTTTTTTTTTTGTCTTTTGAGACAGGATCTCCCTTTAGTCCCAGCTGGCCTGGAGCTTGCTATGTAGACCAAGTGCTGGAATTAAAAGCTAAAGGCATGCATCACCACATACGGCTTGATGCTTGAATTCTTATAAAAATTTCCTGAGTAGAACTTAGTGATGATCTATTTTAAAGGTTTATCAAAATTTAACCGAAGTCAAGTTTACTAAAAAGGTCTCAAAACTAGGGCTGGAAAGATGGTTCAGCAGTTGAGAGCTGCTCTTGCAGAGGACGCGGCTCAATTCCTAGCACCCACATGTTGGCTAAAAACTGTAATTCCAGTTCCAAGGAATCTGACACACTCTTCTGACCTCCATGGGCACTGCACGGCATACATGC
This sequence comes from Rhizomys pruinosus, assembly GCA_009823505.1. Classification (NCBI taxonomy): domain Eukaryota; kingdom Metazoa; phylum Chordata; class Mammalia; order Rodentia; family Spalacidae; genus Rhizomys; species Rhizomys pruinosus. The sequence goes on along the minus strand of VZQC01001128.1, from coordinate 902,888 downwards.
AGGCATAACACTCATACAGATAAAATAACAATAAAGTCTCAAAACAATGTTTTCATTTTTATTATTTTTATTTTATGTATATGAGTGTATCCTGCATGTTAGGTGCACCTGTGTCATGCAGTGCCCATGGAAGTCAGAAAAGGGCCTCAGATCCCTTGGAACTAGAATTAGGAAAGGTTGTTAGCCACTATGTGGGTGCTGGGTATCAACTCAGGTTCTGTGGTTCTGTGCAAGAGCAGCCAGTGTTCTTTTTTTTTACAGTGCTATGTGCCATGTGCCTTTAATTCCAGTATTTAGGAGGCAAAGGCAGGTACATCTCAGTTTGAGATCAGCCTGGTCTACATAGTGAGTTCCAAGCCAGCTAGGGCTATATGGTGAGACCCTGTCTCAAAATCAAAAGAAGATTAAAAAAAGGACATGTTTCATGTCAAGTTGTTTTCTAAATAATTTTTTTCACAAAATTATTTTTATTGTTATTAAACTTTTTCCTTAAGTCTTACATTATTTCTCAATCGAATTTAGAGTTACTTCCCTTTCCATGCCCCCCACCCCACCTGAGTCCCTGCATTCTGCCATACATGTCCGAGCAGCCAGTGCTCTTAACTGCTGAGCGATCTCTGTAGCCCCAAGTAATAGGTTTTCTCTCTCTCTCTCTCTCATGCTCTTAACTGCTGAGTGATCTCTGTAGCTCCAAGTAATAGGTTTTCTCTCTCTCTCTCTCTCTCTCTCTCTTTTTTTTTTTTGTATTTTTGAGACAAGGTCTCGCTTTAGTCCCAGCAGCTGGCTTGGAGCTTGCTCTGTAGACCAGGCTGACCTTGACAGAGATCTGCCTGTCTCCGTCTTCCAAGTGTTGGGATTAAAGGCGTGTGCCACCACACCCATAATAAGTTTTCAAAGCTGGATGTGATGGCAGGTGCTTGTAATCCCAAACACTGTGAAAGCTGAGGGAGGAAGAGTATAGAAGTCAGAGTATAGATGGTCAGTGTCAGTTTGAGCAACATAGACCCTCCTTCCTCATCCAAAAAAAAAAAAAATTCTGTGTGACTTCAGAGGTCATGCATTTTACTTAGGAGAAAACTGCCTACTCCTAGGAATAGTGTGTTTCTAAACATTGATTATTTTGGCCCCAGTATTCTTAATTTGTATAGCAGTATTTACTATCATATCTGTTGACACATTTGTAGGCCATTCGTTTTTTAAAATTCTTACAGGGTTTGCTGTTAGTTGAGTTGAAAAGATGGGCTTTTTCCCTGCTAATATTTCTGAATCTCTAATATGCAGGTATTTTCCATTTAGTTTTTTGACCAGGAAAGAATTGTAGCTGCTTCATCAACAGGATGTGTAACAGTTTTCCTTCACCATCCAAATAACCAGGTAAAGATCTTTTGCTAAATATATATGTATATATATATTTTTTAACTTCTATGTGTATGAGTGTACTGCCTGCATGTAGGTAGGTGCACCCGTGTCCTGCAATGCTGCGGAGGTCAGAAGAGGGCGTCGGATTCCCCTGGAACTGGAGTTAAAGATGGTTCTTAGCTGCCGTGTGGGTGCTGGGAATCAAACCCGGGTCCTCTGCAAGAGCAGTCAGTGCTCTTAACTGCTAAGCTATCTCTCCAGCCCCTGTTAAATGTTTTTTGAGGAGGCTTAAAGAAGATCATGCTTAATAAGTACACCATGCTTTATAGTGTTTAAACATGAATAGAGTCAACCACTGTAGCACTCCTGTATTCTCTGCTCTTCTAGAGGATGAGAAAAAAGAATCCTGGGATTCCCCAATAGCTAAAGACCAGTCTGGTCAATATAGCCCAACCCCCAACCTATCTTAAAGAAAAGGGGGGAAATCATGGTAGGAGTATATCCACATTTTTTTTTTTTTTTTTTTTTTTTTTTTTTTTTTTTTNTTTTTTTTTTTTTTTGAGGTAGGATCTCCCTGTAGCCCTAGCTGGCCTGGAACTCACTACATAGACCAGGCTGGCCTTGAACTCCCAGAGAACTGCCCACCTCTGCCTTCCGAGTGCTAGGATTAAAGTGATGAACCACCACACATGGGGAGAAGATACCCCTTTGTGAGGGGTTCTGAGGCTTAGTCTCAGTTTCAGATGTGGCAAGCATACATTCTACCCCTGAGCTATACCCCCCACTCCTGTATTACTCACTTTTGGATAAAGTTTTCAAGCATTCTTGTATTTGTGAGAGAGTGTCTGCTCAGCTTCCAGCCATTTTATTTCTATATGTAGAACCCAGTTCTTCAATAAGAAAGAGGTTCCTGGGCTGGAGAGATGGCTCAGTGGTTAAGAGAGCACATTTTGCTGGGCATGGTGGTGCACATCTTTAATCCCAGCACTCGGGAAGCAGAGGCAGGCGGATCTCTGAGTTCAAGGCCAGCCTGGTCTACATAGTGGGTTCCAGGACAGCTGGAGCTACAGGGAGACCCTGTCTCAAAAAGACAAAAAAAAAAGAGAGAGAGCACATTGCTCTTGTAGAGGACTGGAGTTCGGTTCCCTGCACCATGTCAGGTGGCTCAACACCCTCTTCCAGACTCCAAGAACCCATGTGGTCCATATAAACTCATGCATACATATACAAGCACTTGAATTTAGAAAAAGAAAACCAAACCAAAAAAACTAAAAAGTAAAACTAATGTTTAAAAAGTAAAAAGCCTTTGTTTTAGTGCTTTTCCTGCAAGGGTGCTGACCTGTGCATACACGGAGGGTATAAGATAGCCTTCCAGGTAGTAGTAACACAGCTTTTTGTTAATGAATGAGGTTGCTTATTTAGGCTTGGGAATTAACAAAGATCTTTTTACTATAGACACATTTAGTAAATATGACAGAAATCTTATTAACTCTTTTTCCTAATGGGATCATGCAGAAAAAAGTTGTAGAGGTTAGTTCCTTACATGTAAGTTCATTCCTATAAAATTTTAAAGAACTACCTTTGAACATGCAGGTATTTGATACCAAAAATTGTTACAGATAAATGCAGTCTAATTTAGTGTGTACAAAAATCCGATAGAAGTAGTTTCTAAACATCAGCTTACTTTTTTTTTTTTTAAATACCAGTGTTTTTTTTTTTCTTTCTTTTAGAGACAGAGTCTCCCTGTATCCCCAGCTGTTCTGGAACTCACTTTGTAGACCAGGCTGGCCTTGAACTCACAAAGATCCACCTGCCTCTGCCTCTGTCTCCTGAGTGCTAGGATTAAAGGCGTGCGCCACCATACCCGGCCAGCTTACTTTTAAGTACAAAGAAGACAAGAATTATTCTTTTTCTAGAAGGATGTGTGATAGTATTAAAAAATACTTTTACTGGCTGGGGATTTTGGCTCACACCTATAATCCTCATCACTCAGGAGGCCGAAATAGAACTGCATAAGTTTCAGGCCAGTTTAGAATACAGAGTAAGGTCTGTCTCAAAAAAGCAAAAGCCATTAAGGGAAAATGGCTCATTCTTTAGAACTTTGTGTGATTAATAGAATAGTATACTCCTTTCTGGTGCCTAGACTCTGTCAGTCAGCCAGCAGTGGAGAGCAGCTCACCACCACACAGGTCCCGGCAGTCCTTCCTACAGCAGTGCACCATGTACAGGTATCGTGTGCGACAACCCGGAAATTGTCACAGTTGGAGAGGATGGTCGAATAAATCTCTTCAGAGTTGATCACAAGGAAGCTGTCAGAACTATAGGTAAAAAGAATACTATTCCTTTCATCTATCACATAGTAACTGAGCTGAGTTAATGTGATGCTAAGTGTTTGAAGGGGTACAAATACACCAGGAAGGATCCCATTGTAAGTATGTTAATGAGACCAATGTGAATGATTGAAGATAAAGCAGAGAGAAATATTTTGTTATCATTTTGTTTTGTTTTGGCTAGAAGGAATTATCAAGTAATCAGGGACCAAGTGACAGTTAATGTATTCTAGATTCTATACCAGAAGTCATACTAAAAGGGAGTAACATAGAGACACTAAGTGAGAAAGTGTACAGTGACCTGACATTCGATATATTTTTGCTAGATGAAAGATGAGGCCATAAAGGTAAATTGGAATCAGGTTGCAAAGAGTATTGAATGCACCGCAACAGAGGTCATGGCTTTTAGATGGAAACACATTGCCCTGGAAAACATGTGAATGGGTAATGATAGATTCCAGGTGGTGTTCAGAACATTATCTTCATTGTCAACTCTGTTTCACTTAGACTTGCTGAGGAGATTCCCACTAGTGTACTACCCTAGACTTCTTAGAGCAAAATTTCTAGGGACTGAAACAGGCATCAGTTTGGGGGTTTGTTTATTATAACTTTTCAGTTCTGAGTTATGTTACTTGCTTAGTTGTCAAGGGCCATTGCCCAGGACTAATGTATGGGAGTGGCACAAATCAAGTTTAGAAGCCTATATTTTGTGCCTTGAGATCTAAACATTAGGAAATCTAAGAATACATTCATTAGCTCCATCCATTATAAAAGTCTGGTATGGGGCATACTCCCGTGATCCCACCACTCTAGAAGATGAGGCAGGAAGATCTTGAGGTAAGGCCAGCTTGAACTACATAATGACATCCTGTCTCAGAAAGCAATTTTTTAAATGTCCATTTTCCCACAATCATGAAAGATTTCAGTGAAGAAGATGCTAGAAGGTGTAAAGATGAGGAGATTTAACAGGAGTCAACACAGTAATACAAGATCAGAGTGAGCTTTGTAGGAATCCCTGGGTTTTGTTTGTTTGTTTGTTTGTTTTTTTTAAGTATTTCTTTCCTTTTTTTTTTTTTGGTCTTTTCGAGACAGGGTCTCCCTGTAGTCCCAGCTGTCTTGGAACTCACTCTGTAGACCAGGCTGGCCTTAAACTCACAAAGATCCGCCTGCCTCTGTCTCCCGAGTGCTAGGATTAAAGGCATGTGCCACCATGCCCAGCAGAATCCCTGGGTTTTAATCCAATAGAATGGAAGTTCAGTGTCAAGTTCTAGTGGACAGTGGGATTATAGAACACACAAGCTTGAACAGCTATCTCAAAAGTAGAGTACAGATAACAGAATGGATTATCCTTGTAATTCTAGCACTAGGGAGGCTGAGGCAGGAGGATCATCACTAGTTCAAGGTCAGTCTGAACATACAAGACCCTGTCTAAAAAAGAAACTGATTTTAGTAATCTTAAAACAAAACAGAAAAACAGTATATGTAAATCACCCTTGCATTCAGAAAACAGTTTAGCTGTCATATGAGTGAGGTTTTCTACCAGAGAAGAGTGCCTTGACATTGCTGTGCATTTCCTATGAAAAATTAAACTGTGAGTCATTAGTAATTTTATTTGTAATTTTCTTTAACTAATGGGGGGAATATGATCTAAAATTTTCTTGAAAAAAAGATAAAGAACCTATTAACAAACACTATCACTTTTAAACCTTAGATAATGCAGATAGCAGTACACTCCATGCTGTAACCTTCCTTCGAACACCTGAGATTGTTACAGTAAATTCAATTGGACAGTTAAAAATATGGGATTTCAGACAACAAGGAAATGAGCCCTGTCAAATCTTATCACTGTGAGTCTTCATTTGTCATTTCAGTGTTGTAATGCAAAATTAATTTGTTCTCTTGGATATCTTAACTAATTTTGTGTTTTATGATCCCTGATGACATTTGATAAAGTAAGGACGAGTTTGAATCTCTGATTGTATATTTTGTAAATATTTGTTATATTAATTCAGAGCCTTTATGTCTTTAAAGTATATATTATTTGCCAGGTGTGGTAGCATAAACCATTAATCCCAGCACTCTGGAGATAGAGGTAGGTGATCTCTGTGAGTTCAAGGCCACCCTGGACTACATAGCGAGTTCCAAGCCAGCTGGGGCTACAGGGAGACCCTGTCTCAAAAAGACCAAAATAATAATAGTAATACTGAAGTATATATTATTTAACAGAGAATTTATTTATATTTATCAAATAATTGTATTGATAGTGGGTAAGATCTACTCTAGATGAGATTATAGATAAAATACAACTCAGGGTATTTTTTTCCCTCCAGAAATACCCCTTTGCTTCTTTCTCAAGAAACTAGAATATAGTATCAGACTGAAAAAAAGGTTACATGAACTAAACATTAAGTAAGGTAGGCATAAACAATATTTGTTAATAGTTTATGTATATGTTCTAAAACCTTAGAAATGGAAATGTTACTGGCACATCTTACCGTTGTGTTATTTTTGCCTCCTGTGTTTCCAAATTGAAGAGACAGTGAACAATGTTTGCCTTTAATTTCAAATTTTTCTTACTATTTATGAATATATTTAATTTAGTTAGAATCTTTTTACTGGGGCTGGAGAGATCGCTCAGTGGTTAAGAGCACTGGCTACTCTTGCAGCAAACCTGGGTTTGGTTCCAAGCACCCATATGGTGATCCCTAACTCCAGTTCCAGAGGATCCACTGCCCACTTCTGGCCTCCACAGACATTGCATGACACAGGTGGCCTTATAGACATATAGGAAAACACTCATATGCATAAAAGTAAATGACTAAAAATTAAAAAAAATTTCACATCACTAAGATTTGTTGTCTCCAGCCACATAAGTATTGTTTAGGTAGTGGAATGAAATGTTTCTTATTATGCAAGAATAAATTGTACTTGACCACATCTTTGATATTGTCTTATCTTCTTCAAAAGAACGGGCGACCGAGTACCACTCCACTGTGTTGACAGACATCCCAACCAGCAGCATGTTGTAGCCACTGGTGGCCAGGATGGAATGCTGAGTATCTGGGATGTTAGACAGGGCACCATGCCTGTATCTCTGTTGAAGGCTCATGAGGCTGAAAGTAAGTTTTGTGGAGATGAAAAAAGGTTTTATTGATTGTATCACATGAGCACATAATGGTACAAAGAGATCATTTTATATCATAGCTTTTACTGTCTGAATTCTATAAATTTAGATAATCCCTCTTATTTGACTAAGTCCTCTAATGTTTCATTATGATCAAGAACTGCAGTAAATATTGTTAGATGTTTATCTTACTGAACTTATTTTCTTAGGATTTTTTTAAGAAGTAGAATCTACGGACAAAAACACTGTAATGCATGTTGTCAGATTACTGACTGTTCTGTATAGAACTTTGCTCTTCATGTTGTCATACTTCCCAGTGTGAGAATGCCTTTGTTCCTAGATAAAGGCAGGTTCTGCTCATACTTGCTGGTCTGTTGTACTCATTAATTACCACTGTGCATCTTAGAGACAGGGTCTTACTTTGTAGCCCAGGTTCTCCTAGAACTCACTATATAGCCCCAATTGGCCTCCATCTTACCATAGTCTTCGTGCCTCAGCTTCCTAAATGCTGAGATTATAGGTATGAGCCACAACTCCTAGATAAAACAGATTCTCCTACCTACCTCCCATTAGTGGGATGAAGTCCACAGCCTAAAACAAGTACTCTACCACTGGGCTATGGACCCAGCCCTGAACTTATCTTTTGGTTTTACTGTGGATTTTTTTTTAGATAGGGTCTTTCAATTTATTGCTTAATTTTTTTTTTAATAAGCACAATAGATATATAGGCTATTATGAAACCAAAGTGGATTATGTTTTTAAATTTTGATTTAAAAAAAGTTTATGTTGGGCTGGAGAGATGGCCTAGCGGTTAAGAGCGCCGACCGCTCTTACAGAGGACCCAGGTTTGATCCCCAGCACCCACATGGCGGCCAAGAACCGTCTGAAACTCCAGTTCCAGGAGAACTCCAGTTCCAGGGGAATCCCACACCCTCTTCTGACCTCCGCGGCATTGCACGACACGGGTGCACAAACTTGCATGCAGACAGTACATTCATACACATACAGAAATAAATAAAAATTAATAAAAAAAAATTTAAAAAAAAAGTTTATGTTAAGTGATACCAGAAAACAAACATTAAACCAGTATTGCAACTTCTCTAAGAAAATTTTAGCTGGGCATGTATAATCCCAGCAGTTGGGATATAGAGGCAGGAGGATTAGGAGTTCAAGGTCACATACCTCTCCATCCTTACCCCAAACCCCATCCTTGTCCAGTTCCTATAAAGAAAGGAAATTTTTCACATTATCTTTTGTGATGTTGCCATGCCACATTACAATATTATCTGAACAAACAGCCTGACTTATAACCCTAGTTTTTTGTTTTTGTTTTGTCTTCTTGAGACAGGGTTTCCATTTAGTACCAGCTGTCCTGGAACTCACTAAGTAGACCTTGAATTCACAGAGATCCACCTGCCTCCACCTCTCAAGTGCTGGGATTAAAGGTGTGGGCCACCACGCCCGGCTCAGCCTTTTTAGTTTTTTTTTTTTTTAAAATTTTTTATTATTTATTTCTGTATTTTTTTTTTTTTTTTTTTTTTTTTTTTTTTTTTTTTTTTTGTCTGCATGCAGGTTTGTTGTGGAGGTCAGAAGACGGCTTCGGATGGCACAGTTCCAGGGACATCCAGGGAAATAGGTGCCCTCTAATTTAAGGGTAGGCCCAAACTTAGAGGGCACCTATTTCTCTGGATGTCCCTGGAACTGTGCCATTGTGTCAAGCCTCATCCATAATTTTATTCAAAACCATTTCTTCAGCTTCAATTTGGAAAGTACAAATTTGGATCTACCTTATCTTATCAGACAGTCTTGCCCTTTCATCTCTAGGCCTAAAGCATCTCATATACACACAATGTCAAACATTCTTCTCAGTTGTCATTGTTTTTTTTTTTTTTTTTTTTTTTCTAAATGTTTCACTGTTGCTGAAGTTGTTGTCATTGTTTTCAATATGAAGTTCCTCTGTATTTCAGGGCTTTGATAGTAATCTCACACATGACTCACATTCATTATATCTAGCTTTGGGGATGGAGCAGCAATTCAGGTTCAGGTCACAAGGAAACACATAATTTTAAGTGAGCTTGCATTAGCTTTTTGGTTTCAACATTAATTAAAGGTCATTAGTGTAGTCTGTCCATTTATGTATTTTGTTTGTTTGTTTATTTATTTTTGGTTTTTTTTGAGCAGGGTCCCTTCTGTAAGCCCAGCTGTCCTATCTCTCATAACNAGGTTATTCACTCTCAGAAAGAAAAAACATCATGTATAATCTAGGTAGAGCCTAGATTATAAGATTTACAGAGTATATGCAAAAATGTACATGGAGGATAATAAGAAAGGGCAATTAGACTAGGTATAATAATGAGTTCATATATGTAGCATTCTTTGTGTAAGTCTTTTGAAAGTTCTCTCAATGTATAACTCAGTTTCAATGCAAAAAGCCTTTATTTTTTTAATTTTATTTATTTATGTGTATGAATATACTGTCTGCATGTAGGTTTGTGCACCCATGTTGTGCAATGCCGCAGAGGTCAGTAGAGGGTGTCGGATTCCCCTGGAACTGGAGTTCTCCTGGAATTGGAGCTATAGACGGTTTTCAGCTGCCATGTGGGTGCTGGGGATTGAACCCGGGTCCTCTACAAGAGCAGTCAGTGCCCTTAACTGCTAGGCTATCTCTCCAGCCCCTCAAAAATCCTTTAAATAGGCAGAGGCTACATGGGATTTGATGAAGGTCTATTACCTTGCTGGGAGATTTGAATTGAATTATAGTTTTCACTGTCTGAATAATTCTACATGCTGTATTTCTTTTCAAGTACTACTAAAGCATGTGATTTTTATTCTTTCTTAAAAAGTATTTTATTTATGGGCTGGAGAGATGACTCATCATTTAAGAGCACGGCTGCATTCACACTGCACCTGCATGGCTGCTGTCAATTTCTCCAGTTCCAGGGGATCCATTGCCCTCTTCTGACCACAATGGGCATTGCACAACATGGGTGCACTTACATACATGCAGGCAATACACTCATACACATAACATTTAAAAAAATGAAATTTGCTATTTTTCAATGCCTATTTTTTTTCTAAAATGTATCACTGTTGCTGAAGTTGTTGTCATTGTTTTCAATGAAGTTCCTCTGTCTTTCAGGGCTTTGATAAGTAAATTCTCACACATACTCACATTCATATACTAGCTTTGGATGGAGCAGCAAATTCAGGTTCCAAGGTCACAGGAACACATAATTTAGTGAGCTTGCATTAGCTTTTTGGTTTCAACATTAATTAAAGGTCATTAGTGTAGATTCTGTCCATTTATGTATTTGTTTGTTTGTTTATTTTGGTATTTTTTGAGCAGGGTCTTCTGTAGCCCCAGCTGTCCTAGAACTCACTATGTAGATCAGACTGGCCTTGAACTCCCAGAGATCCACCTGCCTCTGCCTCTGCCTCTGCCTCTGCCTCTGCTTCCTGAGTGCTGGGCCTAAATGCATGTGCCCCCGTAGCTGGCCTTTGATTCTGTCCATTTAATAAAAGTTACTCCTACAATCTTTGGAAAAATAAATAACTTTAGTATTATACTAAAGAGGCAAGTCAAAGAATAGAAAATTGCATGTCTCTTCCACATACAGCTCTGCCCAAGAACAAAAAGGATTAAAAAAAAAGGTATAGTGCAGTAAGTTCTAATGTTAGTTAACCTACTTGTAGACTTACAGACTTTCAGATCTCTTGTCTTGTCTTTTTGTGGTGCTAGAAATTGAGCCCATGTCCTGATTGACCCTGGCAGGTGCTCTGCCACTTAGCTCTTCCTGTCACCTGGGATGGCCTCTTACCAGCCTCCTTTTGACAGTGTACACAATGTTATAGCTTGTCATATATTATTTTTAATTCTTCCGAATTAGAAATGAAGTTAGATACTTTAGGATTTTTTTTTTTTAATCCAATTTGGAAATAAATGTGTAATGTATATTCACGCAATTTGCTAAGGGTTTGTTTGGTTTGGTTTTTGGTTTTGGAGACAAGGTTTCAATTGTGTAGCTCTGGTTGGCTCCTTGCCTCTGCCTCTAGAGTTCTGGGATTAAACACACCCAGCTTTTTCACTTTGTTTTGTTATTATTTTTTTCTCTTCTTTTTTTTAAATTTTTATTTTCTGTCTGCGTGTTTATAAGTACACCAGTGATATGTAATGCCCTTGGAGGCCAGAAGAGGGTGTTGTATGCCATGGAAGTGGAGTTTCAGACAGTTGATAGCCACTAACAGCTGAATCCAAGTCATTAACCACTAAGCCATCTTTTTAACCCTGTTTTGTTTTGAGTGCTGAAAGTAGAACTCAGAGCCTCATAAATGCCAAAAGGCTCTTTTCACTCTCACATTAATGACTATGTAAATTTGCTATGTTAAGAACTTCCTGAACACATATTATTATTCTGTGAGGTGATCTTTCTATGGCATATTTGTGATAAATGTCAGATTACCACCTTTCAAACAGGCCATTTTACTCTTCATGCCATGGCTCAGGCACTTTCTGTATTGATGCTCTAAGGTAAACTAGCCAAGACTCACAGAACCCTTGTTCAGAGTCTTCTCATGTTCTCTCCATCTATGCTAGGGAGTCCTAGCTAGTCACTAATGCCCAGGAATCTGTAGACACCCAACGTTCCCTTAAAGTTTAGAGCTGAGGGTGAGGAATGGAATAGCAGTCACAAAGTGGTAGCTTTCTAGAAGCCCTCCACCTGAAATGGATCCAAATTCTTAGAATATTTCCAAGGGTCTGGCTGCCTATTTCTATGCTGTAGCCAGAAGTATCAAGTCCTGGCATGAGTCAATATTGGATTCTTGCTTATGTTCCTTCTTTTTTTTTTTTTTTTTATGTGTATGAGTGTACTGTCTGCATGTAGGTTGGTGCACCTGTGTTGTGCAATGCCTCGGAGGTCAGAAGAGGGTATTGGATTCCCCTGGAACTGGAGTTAAAGACGGTTCTTAGCAGCCATGTGGGTACTAGGAATTGAACCTGGGTCCTCTGCAAGAGCTATTGGTGCTCTTAACTGCTGAGCCATGTCTCCAGCCCCCAGTGTTCCTTGTTTTGTATGTTTCCATTATGTTCTTCCCTCTGTCTTTCCAGTTAGGTAAATGTTTATCTTTTAAAGTTTAATGGCATGGGAATTTATTATAAGGAAACTTAGCAAATTTCAATAAAGTCTTTTCAGTCTTATTATCTTATGGTCATTCTTTTTTTGGGGGGGGGGTGTCTTTTTGAGTCAGGGTCTCCCTGTAGCTCCGGCTGTCCTGGAACTCAATCTGTAGACCAGGCTGGCCTTGAACTCACAGGATCCGCCTGCCTCTGCCTTCCAAGTGCTAGGATTAAAGGCGTGCACCACCATGCCTGGCTCTCGTGGTCATTCTTTTCCAGAAGTAAGTTCGATGATTTCACGGTTATTATTTTCAACCTAATCTACAAGTAGTGACTGTCTTCATGCTATAGTCACCAAAAGGTTTTGTATTCTGTCATTTAATTTTGAAGCCCTTGATTTTTAGCCAACAAGATTTATAGGTATATGATGGAGGGTTTTAGTACTGCTTGTTCAGCTAATCTGCATAGGAATAAGCGGCTTGATTTTTTTTTTTTCTCTTAGTGTGGGAAGTTCACTTCCATCCATCCAACCCAGATCATCTGCTCACTTGTTCTGAAGACGGATCCCTTTGGCACTGGGACGCCTCCACAGACATACCCGAAAAGTCATCACTCTTCCACCAAGGTAAAATATCTTGGGAAAGGTTCCTACATGTTGTTTTAAGATACTTTTAGATGCTTTTAGATGGCATTGCATACCAGTAATCCCATCACTTGAGAGGTAGAAGCAGGATAATCAGGAATTGAGTGTCAGAACTTAATATACATGTAAGCAGTACATGCATACAGATAAAATTTAAAAAATAATAAGTGCTGGGTGTGGTGGCACACACCTTTAATCCCAGCACTCAGGAGGCAGACCAGGTGGATCTCTGTGAGTTCAAGGCCAGCCTGGTCTACATAGTGAGCTCCAGGCCAGATGGAACTAACAGGAGATCCTGACTCAAAAAGACCAAAATACCAAAATAGGGGCTGGAGAGATGGCTCAGTGGTTAAGAGCACCGACTGCTCTTGCCAAGGACCCAGGTTCAAGTCCCAGCACCCACATTGCAGCTAAGAACCGTCTTTAACTCCAGTTCCAGGGGAATCCGAGGCCCTCTTCTGACCTCCGCGGCATTGCACAACATGGGTACACCAACCTACATGCAGACAGTACACTCATACACATAATAAATAAATAAGTAAATAAATAAAAATAGTAGTAGTAATAATAATAATAATAGCCAGGCATGGTGGTGCTCACCTTTAACCCAGCACTTGGGAGGCAGAGGCAGGCAGATCTCTATGAGTTCAAAGCCAGCCTGGTCTATATCACGAGTTCCAGGCCAATTGACCCTACAGGTAGACCCTATCTCAAAAAGACCAATATATATATAATTTATATATATAATATTTATAAATATATATGTTTATATATAAATATATATTATAATATATAATATATAAAAAATTCTACATTTATATATTTATATATTATATATATAAAAGATTTATTCATATTTGTCTGTGTGCTATGAGTATAGTTACCTATGGAGGTCAGAAGAGGGCATTCAATCCCCTGAAGCTGGAGTTAAAGGTGGTTTGTAAGACACCTACCCTGTGTGTTAGGAACCAAACTCGGGTCCCCTGAGAGAGCCGTATGCACTCTTAACCACTCAGTCATCTTTCAGGTTTCCATAAATTCTTTCTCATGAACATTTTATATTTTGCTACCCAGAAACTTATATTTCTATGTACTATCTACATTTTTTGTTTCTTTTTTCCTAATTTCTGTCTTTGGCTATTTGTGGTACCTCTCTGAAACTTTCCATTAAAAAGGGCAGGCATGGTAGTACACACCTTTAATTCTAGCAATTGACAGGCAGGGATAGGCAGAACTCTGTGAGTTCAAACCCTGCCTGACCTACATACATAATAAGTTCCATGCCAGCCAAGGCTACATAGTGAAATTTTTTTCTCAGAAAAAAAAATAGAGAGATGGCATAATTCAGTTTTCTGTTTTTCCTAAAGACTACAAAATTGGCATCCCGATTTTCCCTTTGAATGTTGAATACTTAATACTACTGAGTAAGTTTTGGTCATAAGATGACATATTTGGGCAAGATGGCTCACTGGGCAAAGGTACTTGCCACCAAATCCAACAAGATGAGTTTGATCCCTGGGTCTCCAACTGGAGTGGAAAAGGACGAACTGACCCTCCCACAGTGTGCTCTAACAATACTGCATGGACCCACACTACAGATACAGTCACACACTCAAAAAATATATATATAATACTTTTTAAGAAAATATTTATTTTTTTTTATGAGTGTGCACGCCTTTATCCCCAGCACTGTGAGGAGCGCAGAGGAGGGCGAGACTATTTGTGGTTCAAGGCCAAGACTGGTCTAATAGAGTGAGTTCCGGGACAGCTGGGCTACAGGGAGACCCTGTCTCGAAAAGACCAAAAAAAAAAAAAAAAATTATTTTTAAAAAATTATTTTTATTTTTTTATTAACTTTTTTTTTTTCTTTTTGGCCTTTTTGAGATAGTGTCTCTCTGTAGCTCCAGCTGGCCTAGAACTTATGTAGACCAGGCTGGTCTTGAACTCACAGATCGACCTGCCTCTGCTTCCAGAGAGCTGAGATTAAACACATGCACCACCACACCTAACAGAAAGTCATTATTTTCATTTCATGTGTATAAGTGTATTGCCTGCATGTGTGTCAGTGTACCACAGTGTCCATGGATGTGAGAAGAGGGCGTCATATTATCTGGAACTGAAGTTACTGATGGTTGTTAGCTGCCATGTGGTTACTGGGAATCTAACCTGTGTCTTCTGCAAGAGCAGCCCATGCTCTTAACTGCTGAGCCATCTCTCCAGCTCTGTAATACTTTTTTTTTTTAACTTTTTTTTTTTTTTGGTCTTTTCAAGACAGGGTCTCCCTTAGCCCCAGATGTCCTGGAACTTACTCTGTAGATCAGGCTGGCCTTGAACTCATAAAGATCTGCCTTCCTCTGCCTCCCGAGTGCTAGGATTAAAGGTGGGCAGCGTCACACCTGGCTTGTAATGCCTTTTTTTAAGGATGACTTGATAATAGAATTACCTGCCTGTTTGATTTTATTTTATTTTTTATTACCTTATTCTTACCTCATCAGCCTGGTTTTTATTTATCTATTTATTTATTTATTTATTTATTTATTTATTTATTTATTTATTTTATTCTTGTATGTGTATGAATGTACTGTCTGCATGTAGGTTTGTGCACCCGTGTCGTGCAATGCCGAGGAGGTCAGAAGAGGGCATCAGAGTCCCCTGGAACTGGAGTTACAGATGGTTCTCAGTCGCCATGTGGGTGCTGGGGATTGAACCTGGGTCCTCTGCAAGAGCTATTGGTGCTCTTAACTGCTAGGCCATCTCTCCAGCCCATCTATCAGCCTGTTTTAACTGAGAGTTAAACAAGTTGAAATGATTAACAATTTGAAATAGCAGCAGAAGCTTTGTGTTTACTGATACTAGTTTTAAGTTGCTCCCCTTTCTTATTTGCTCCCAGGAGGAAGAAGCAGTACTTTATTGTCTCACAGCATAAACAACCAGGCTAATGTTCACCAGTCTCTAATAAGTTCCTGGCTCAGCACCGATCCTGCCAAAGACCGCATTGAAATCACAAGCTTGCTTCCCAGCAGGACTCTGTCTGTAAACAGTTTGGATGTTTTAGGTCCTTGTCTTGTTTGTGGAACTGATGCAGAAGCAATTTATGTTACCAGACAGCTATTTTCATGACAGCACTGTTTCAATAAGATTTCAAGTAAAACACATAGCTTTATCCATTTTAACTTTTGTACAAATTTTTATCATCAGAAACTGATATTTGCAAGGAGACAGTAAACCGTTGCTAGTGTCAGTGCCCAGTTTGGACTTTTGTTAGCTGAAATCCTCCTAACACTTGCAGAATCTGATATAGAACTGATGACCAAAGACTCTGACTCTGAGTGGAGTCTCATGTTGTTAAACACATTGCCTTCAATGCAGGCTGGTATTGACAGTTCAGGAACTGAGTCTGTTTTTTTTTTTTTTTTAGTATTTAGTCTTTATAGTTAAGGCAACAGACAAATCTATGATATAAACAATTATGAAGACTCAAATCAGAATTATATAAATTAAAATTATATAGCCAATGAACATTTACAGGCCTAAGGTAGACTGCTGTGCACACATGACAGCCTGAATTTTAACATGAGCCAACACTGGCTGCTTCTCTTTACATACACAGCTACATCAGATACCAAGACTCCTCAGCTGATCAGGCATTCTTACATGAGCTAGATTTCTTTCTTTTTTTAAAAAAAAATTTTTTTTATTAATTTTATTTATTTTTGTATGTGTATGAATGTACTGTCTGCATGCAAGTTTGTGCAATGCCGCGGAGGTCAGAAGAGGGTGTCGGATTCCCCTGGAACTGGAGTTCTCCTGGAATTGGAGTTTCAGACGGTTCTTGGCTGCCATGTGGGTGCTGGGGATCGAACCTGGGTCCTCTGTAAGAGCGGTCAGCACTCTTAACCGTTAGGCCATCTCTCCAGCCCGAGCTAGATTTATTTCTAAAAATATTTCTTTACATTGACACTCTTGTGAATGTTACACAAGAATTAAACTTCCTCAAGCTTAGTGCTAGTTTATAACATCTAAAAGTATATTCATAACAAAGACTGTTCCAAAGGTAATTACTCTGATCATTGAAATTTGAAAGTATTTACAAAAAGAACTTCATAGAATCATTGCAAGTAGGTGATCCTGGTGCTCCCCAAGCCTTAACTCCAGGACGAGGGTCCCTGGTTTGGGGTATGCTGCCTTGGCCATCCTTCTTCACCATTCACTTGCCTGCTTCTTTCTGAAGGATCTTTCACCAGGATCTCTACCTTTTCTTGAAGAAATGCTGTGTCTATGAGTTAGTCTGCTTCCCAAGACACTGCTGCAAATTCATACTCAGAGGGCTAGGGCTCTGGGGCCACCCGACACTGATGAAACTTTGGGGGAATTCCTCAATCTTTCTAGGCTGCCAGTTTATACTAGGTTGAGGAACTCTTTCCTTCTCTAACAACAGTTTAAAGATTTTTGTGGCCAATGGGCTGGAGATGGCTCAGTGGTTAAGAGTACTGACTGCTTTTGCAGAGGACCTGGGTTCCATTCCCAGCACCTACATGGCAGCAAACAACCGTTCATAACTCTAGTTCCAAGGGAATCCAGTACCCTTCTCTGACCTCTGTGGGCATTGCATGACATGGGTACATTTACGTACATGTAGGCAATACACTCAAATATGTAAAATAAAAATATTTTTAAAAATATGTGGACAAAACTCCAAAGCCTACATTGCTGGGTGTCTGTCTGCCATAGCTGTTACCTCCCCTAGAATATTTTCTACCCCTTCCAAGGAGGATTGCCTTAGAGAAGAGCTGGTTGTAATATTTGCAGGCTCAGCATCTTAGACACAACTCAGTTGCCTGGTGACTGCTAGAGACTCACAGAAATTCTACCTTTGCCTCCCAAGTGCTGAAATTAAAGGCATGTACCACCACATCCCACTCTTACATCATGTTTTTTGATCAGCCACTGTTCCGAGGCTTTGCCTAGTGGTTGGGTAAGTTCTTGCCCTTCTGTAGAACAGACACTCTAGTGATAGAGCCCAGATAATCACAAAAATACATCTGAAATTAGAGTTGTGTGAGTGAAGAGGGTAGATTTGTATGAAACTGGACTCCTCTGAGAGGGATTTTTTGACCAAATGAAGCTTGGAGCTGAGCATGGTAGGTCACGCTTGTGATGCCAGCAGCTCGGAGTTGGAGGCCAACCTAAGCTACATAGCAAAAAGAAGACAAAAGATCAAGAAAATCAAAAGGTTTTCACTTCCTATGAAACTGGTAATAAAGCTGGTAACCAAAGAAAGACAAGGTATAGTACTCTTTTGTGATAAAACACTGTGACCACCAGGCATGGTGGCATAGGCTTTTAATCTCAGCACTCGGGAGGCAGAGGCAGGTGGATCTCTGTGAGTTCAAGGCCAGCCTGGTCTACATAATGAGTTCCAGGACAGCTGGAGCTACAGGGAGATGCTATCTTTAAAAAAAAACAAAGCAAAACCCTGACCAAGGCAACTTATAGAAGGGAGAGTTTGAGCTTAGGGTTCCTTCCGGAGGTCAAGTCCATAATGGCAGCAAAGGTAGCAAGAACCAAATGCTAAGCTGTCACGTCTTGTGCGCAGGAAGCAGAAAGTGACTGGAAATCTGGCAAGGCTTAACCCTCAAAGCCCATCCCCGGTGATATACTTCCTCCAGCAAGGCCACACCTAATACCTCCCAAAACAGTGCCACCAACCCAGGACAAAATCCCCATATACTCTGAGCTTATGAGGGATATTTTCATTCTAATAAGCAACCTGTGCATGACTCCTTGAGCACTTTTGATGTTGAAGTAAAGGTAGGTGGAACACTAAAAACCAGTAGGAGATGTAATTGGTGAAATCCAGAATTGTTTTATTCATTTTATCCTCAGAACAGTAGGAAGTCATGGAAAATTTTCAAGCAGCATGACTTGATAAAATTTTTGATTCAGAAAGATGCTGCAGTGAATAAGGATGGACTGGAGAGGAGGAGAGTGTAGGTGTCAAGGTTCTCGAGAGACCCTGAACTGATAGAATGAATATATATTCAAAGAGGATTTAGAAGATTAACTTAGGTATGGTCTGGGTATTCTAACAATGACTAACTTCTGGAGAGCCTGGGAACCTGGTAGTTGTCTATGAGGTTGGGCTGGGTACCTTAGCAGTCTTTATTTTCTTTATGCTACTTTACATCAAAGAGTGTTTTGTCTGTTTTTACTTGGGGAACTTCTGCTAGCCTTAGAGTATATATTCCATTTATATGTACATATATATATACACGTATATATATGTATATATATACATACATGTGTGTGTGTATATATATATATATATACTGCTTTTTTTTTGTCTTTTTGAGTCAGGGTTTCCCTGTATCTCCAGATGGCCTGGAACTTGCTATGTAGACCAGGCTCACCTAGAACTCAGAGATCCACCTGCCTCTATATGCCCTACTCTTTTTTAAAGAAAGGGTCTCATTATATAGCTTGGGCTATCTTAGGACAATTCTCCTACCTTAGCCTACTTAGTGCTGAGATTTAAGCATTACACCACCACATTCAAGTTATACTCTGCTTTTTAATTTTTTTGTGGGGTGGGGGGGTGGAGTCTTTTTTTTGAGACAGGGTCTCCCTTTAGTTCTAGCTGGCCTGGAGCTTACTATGTAGACAAGGCTGGCCTTGAACTCACAGAGATCCACCTGCTTCTGCCTCTGCCTCCCAAGTGCTGGGATTAAAGGCTTGCACCATGTGCCTGGCTTTTTATGTGGGTGCTGGGAATGGGAACTCAGGTCTGCATGCTTGCACAGCATGCACTTTAACCACTAATCTCGAACCCAGAGGTGGGGTGGGGAGGGGTGTTTTGGTTTTGGGGACAGGGTTTCATATAGCCGGAGCCTAACTCTCAACTCATCTCCCTGCCTCTTCCTCCTGAATGTTGGCATTAGATATGTGCTAACATACCTTGTGTATTATTTCTTTTTCTTTTTTTCTAAGGTCCAGGGCTCACTGTTGCTCTGACTGTCCTACTACTTGCTATGTTGGCTAATCTGGCTTCAAACTCGCATTCACTTGCCTCTGCTTTCAAAGTGATGGGACTAAAAGTGTGCACCACCATGCCCAGCTATTATTTTTTTTTTCAATTTTACTATCTGTAAAATAAGGTTTATTAGACAAGATCATCTCTGCAGTCCAGCTATTATTATTTCTTTTTTTTTTTTTTAATTTCTTTATACCACCAAATATTCAAGCAGTGTTTAAATTCCTCTCTGATTGTCTTTAGAATTGTTTTCATACTTGGTTCAACTCAGCAGGCAAGGTCCATTGGATTACATGCCTCTTAAATTGCTCTTTAAATTTGTTACTATTTTTTTTCTTTTTTTTTTTTTTAATATGGAATGCTTCATGAATTTGCATGTCATCCTTGCTCAGGGGCCGTGCTAATCTTCTCTGTATCGTTCCAATTTTAGTGTATGTGCTGCCGAAGCAAGCACAATTTGTTACTATTGTGTATGTGAGTGGGACATGTGGAAGTTGAAGGACACCTTTGTGCATTACTGGGCAGCCAGTACCTTTACTCATTGAGCCATCTTGTTGGCCCTTAAATTGTTTTTTAGTTTAGAGATTACTCTGGTTTTGTTGACGAGTATCTTCCAGTGGCTGGAAGCAGTAGACAGCATGTTGAACCTGATCAATCTTTTTTTTTTTTTTTTTAATTTTCATATGTGTATGAATGTACTGTCTGCATGTAGGTTTGTGCACCCGTGTCATGCAATGCCACGGAGGTCAGAAGAGGGCGTCAGACTCTCCTGGAGCTGGAATTAAAGACAGTTTTCAGCCGCCATGTGGGTGCTGGGGATCGAACCCAGGTCCTCTGCAAGAGCAGTCAACGTTCTTAACCACTAGGCCATCTCTCCAGCCCGAGAAACTTTTTTTTTTTTTAATTATTTTTTTTACGTGTAGGAGTGTACTGTCTGCATGTAGGTTTGTGCACCCGTGTTGTGCAATGCCGTGGAGGTCAGAAGAGGGCATCAGATTCCCCTGGAATTGGAGTTAAAGACGGTTCTTAGCCACCAGGTGGGTGCTGGGAATCAAACCTGGGTCCTCTTAACTGCTGAGCCATCTCTCCCACCCCATATAAGTGAATGTCAACCATTAGAGGCCCATTCCTCTTTTTTTTTTGTCTTTTTGAGACAAGGTCTCCCTGTAGCCCCAGCTGGCCTGGAACTCACTGGAACTCACTCTGTAGACCAGGCTGGCCTTGAACGCCTGGCTGAACCTGATCAATCTTAACAGCACAAAGGTGGGTAAATACACATGTAGACTGGTTCTTCCTTGATTTGATATAATGAGTAAATAATTATCCCACCTATTCAATATTCTTATGCAGAAAGCTACCTGTCTCATTTTGTGGTATTCCAGGATTAAATGTAAATATATATGGTTCTAAAGCTCAAATTTTTTTTTTTCCCTCTAGGACTGAAAAGAGGTAGAACAAATTATTTAGGTAATTTCTGTTGCCCTGAATTTCAATTTTTTTGCCTGTTTTGCCTGTCCCCCAGTTTACATACCATATTTCAAATGTCAAACTGACAAAACCTGTCAAAAGGCAGAAGGATGCAATCAATCACCAAGTATAAAAATTGGAATATTCGCCAGGCATGGTGGCACACGCCTTTAATCCTAGCACTAGGGAGGCAGAGGCAGGTGGATCTTTGTGAGTTCAAGGCAAGTTCCAGGAGAGAGCTATAGGGAGACCTTGCCTCAAAAAGTCCCCCCCCACACACACAAAATTGGAATATTCTATAGAACAAGCCAGTTTCTTCAAAAACATTTTTTTTCTAGTAATTCACAGGTTTGAGGATGGATCCTGACTTTATAAACATGTTTCTGCAGAGAAATGCATTCATACCAGATTAGAAAAATGAGAGCTTTAGAAGCTAGGCACTGTGGCACATTTCTATAATCCTACCATAGAAGGCTGACGCAGGAGGATAAAGTTAAAGGCTAAAAAAAGTTTTATTAATTTTATTTTTTAAAATATTTTATGTGTATGAGTGTATGGCCTGAATGTGTGTAAGTGCACCCATATTGTGCAAGGCCCATGAAGGTCAGAAGAGGGTATCAGACCCTCAGGAAGTGGAGTTACAGACAGTTGGCAGCTGCCACATGGGTGCTGAGAATTGAACCTGGGTCATTGGCAAGAGCAGTCAGTGCTCTTAACTACTGAGTGATCTCTCTAGCCCCTATTAATTTTATTTATTTGGGCTGAGGAGGGCACGTGGTCCACAAGTAGAAGTTGAAAGACAACCCTCTGTTGTTCTCTCCCACTACCACGTTGGTCTCAGGGATTGAACTCAGGTCCTCAGACTCAGTGGCATGAGCTTTTAGTCACTGAGCCATCTCATTGGACTTAAAACTTTTTTTTTCAGGGTCTCCCTATGTAGCTGTGGCAGGCTTGGAACTCACTATATAGACCAGGTGGCCTCAAACTCACAGAGAGCCTCCTGCTTCTCCCTCTTGTGTGCTGTTATTAAAAGCCACCATACCCAGACTCCACAGACCTTAAATGGCACACAACAATTCTGTTTTTTGTCCTTTCTAATTCAGTAAAAACAGGTGTGGGTTTCCTTTGATATTTGTACCAACATCTACTGCCATACCTAAAGGCAGTGGCCCTTTCCCTGTCATAAAGGCATCCTCCCACCTCACTCAGCAGTCTACCATCCTTGCTTGGACAGGGCTTAGAGTGAGTCTCACTCCTGGTTCCCAGCTGCTTATTTTCCATGAGCAATGGCATATAAGTGGCAAGCCTATTGGCTTCACCTCTGCTTTCATCTGTTAAACCTGCTGCTTAGATTCTGAGGCTTCCAAAGATACTATAATATATATATATTATATATATACACTATAATATATATAATATATTAACCCTTCTCAGTTTGCAGTAGCAAAGAACTTTCTAAGGATCACTGGAGTAGAAAATTAGTGGATGGAAGCAGCCAGACTAATAGAATGCTAGCTTGAAGTAGGGACCAAGATCAAGGCTTTGCTTAAGTACGTGGGGCTGGAGAGATGGTTTAGCGGTTAAGAGCACCAACTGCTCTTGCAGAGGACCTGGGTTCAATCCCCAGCACCCACATGGTGGCTGAGAACTGTCTTTAACTCCAGTTCCAGGGGAATCCGACACCCTCTTCTGACCTCTGCGGCACTGCACAACACAGGTGCACAGACCTACATTCAGACAGTACATTCATACACATAAAAAGATAAAATTAAAAAAAAAAAAGTACTTGTAGCCCTGTGTGGTGGTGCATGCCTTTAATCCCAGCACTCAGGAGGCCAAAA
>VZQC01001128.1:826178-870572 GCA_009823505.1 Rhizomys pruinosus | reverse complement strand
TTTTTTGGTCTTTTCAAGACAGGGTCTCCCTGTAGCCCCCAGCTGTCCTGGAACTCACTCTGTAGACCAGGCTGGCCTTGAACTCACAAAGATCTGCCTGCCTCTGCCTCCCCATTGCTAGGATTAAAGGCATGCGCTACCACGCCCGGCTATTAATGCTTATTTTTTCACTGATGGACAAGAAAATGCATTTTGGAGAAGGTCCAAACTTTTTTGTTAATGAAACTTTTATTTCTTCAATCTAAATTTAAATGACCCTTCAAAGCATGAGCAAATTGTGATCTCTGCCCTTAGGAAGCTTAAAATATAGATGTGATGAAGAGAGCCCTGGGCTAGCTTAGAACATGTGAAGTCCATCCTAGCATTATATCCAGTGACTAGATGTTCTTATCCAAGTCACTTCTCTGGATCTAGTCCCTTGTCAATAATAATAATAATAATAATAATAATAATGACAATAATAATAATATAATCCAAAGACACCATATGCTTTATAAATCTGTAATCTAAAATATAAGGTGGGCATCCCAACACTCAGGAGGCAGAGAGAGGAAGATGGATCTCTGTGAGGTCAAGGCCAGCCTGGTCTACATAGAGAATTAAGCCAGGGAGACCCTGAGTTATAGGGAGACCCTGTCTAAAATTTGGTAAAAATACCAAATACATAAATAGCAAAAGTTTTTTGAACACAAAATGCATTTTGCACTATTCCGAGAAGAATCAACAGTTCAAGAAGAATCTCTGTTAGAGGAAACATTTGAATGAAACCTTGAAAGTTCAGTATAGTTTCTACAAGAGAGCAAAGTCTCTCTCAAGAAGAATAACTAGGGCCTGGAGAGATAGCTCAGCAGTTAAGAGCACTAACTGCTGTTCCAGAAGACCTGGGTTCAGTTCCCAGCACCCACATGGCAGCTAACAACTGTCTATAACTCCAGTTCTGACACCCTGTCCTGGCCTCTACAGGCATTGTACACATGTGGTGCATTTACATATGTGCAGGCAAAGCACTCAAACACTTAAAATAAAAACAAAAAAAAATTTTTTTTGAAGAATAAGGTTTGGCTTGGTGATCCAATGCCTTTAATCTTAGCGCCCTGGAGGCAAAGGCAGGCCGATCTCTTGTGAGATCTAGGCCAGCCTGCTGTACATAGCAAGTTTCAGGCCAGCTGGGGTACAGAAAGATTCTGTCTCAACAAGCAACAAAACAACAAAGAATAAATAAAAATAATGAGGACATTAAAGTAGAGAAGCACAGGGTCTAGCTTAGAGCCAGTAACTTGGCTTGGTTAGAATGCCAGGCACAAGTATGGACCTAGATGAGAAGATGTGCAAGACCACCCATTTTCGGGAGCCCTCCCTGCTGCTGGATGCTGGTCCTCTACTACTCATAAAATCTTGTCTGCCCTTCAAAAAGAAGAGAAAGAGGGGTCAGGTGATTGTTAATAAACATGTATTGAACTTTTTATTTAATGTTCACATCACCCTATGAGATAGAACCTGGTAGCTCCTACCTTTAATCTCAGCACTCTGGAAGCAGAGGCAGCCTGATCTACACAGTACAACCCTGTCAAAAAAAAATTTCTGAGAGTTATTGTTATACTTGGACATGTGCTTCTAGAACTAGAGTTCTTGCTACTACTGTTGAAAGAGTCCTTGAAGGAATGAGTCATTGAAGGTTGTGGACTAGGGAAATGACATGATAGGACTGTTCATTAGAAAGACTAATCTATACCAGATGCTAAGGAGGTGAGCTGTTTTGCCTTGAAGAATTCTTTATAAAATTCTTTTTGCCTATTTGCCTATTATGAATTTTAATTTTCACATCATAATAGTAGAGTATTAAAGCAATATTGCCAATGTTGGCTGTACTTTGTTGAGGAATTGTAAATTAACAAACCATTCTGGATGGTAATCAGTAAGTATCAGAATTTAATTTGTTGATTTTTGTGGTATAAAGAGACCAAACCTAGGATCTTGAATATGCTAGGTAAATGCTCTAACACTGAGGTATCCCAGTCCTTTATCCTTAGTATATTTATGTACTTAAAAAAAGATTTATTTATTTTTAGTTCTATGTGTATCTGATGTGGGTAAATGCATGTAAGTACAGTGCCCTCAGAGGGCAGAAGAGGGTTTTGAATCTTCTGGAGCTGGCCCAGCCAGTATTTGCAACCTTTATCTACTCTATCTATCTATCTATCTATCTATCTATCATCTATCTATCTATCTATCATCTATCTATCTGTCTATCAATCAATCATAAAGTCTCAAGTAACCCAGGTTGGCCTTGAATTCATACATAGCTAAGGATGACCTTAAGCTTCTGATTACAGGTGTATGGTACCATATGTGAGGGATTGAAACCAAGGTTTTGTGCCAGATAGACAAGCACTCTACCAACTAAGCTATACCCACAGCCCGATTTATATATTTGTTTATTCGTTTATTTATTTTTGAGACGTCTCATATTCCAGGCTGGCCTCAGACTCCCTTTTTAGGCAAGGATGACCTTGGACTTTTGATCCTCTTTCCTTTTGTATAGAGAGTCCAGGCATATGTGCCACCATACCCAGTTTTATGTGGTGCTAGGGAGAGAGCTTAGTGCTTCATGCATTCTAGGCCAGCATTCTACCATCTAAGCTATATCATCACCCCTTTTTATTTATATTTGAGCCAGGTTCTCTGTAGCCCAGGCTGGCCTAGAATTCAGAAGATGCCATAAATGTAAGGCATATAGCTGGGCATGGCTAACCATACCTGTAATACCTTTGGTTCCAGCACTGGGGAAGCAGAGGTGGGCAGATTTCTGTAAATTTGAGGCCAGCCTGGTCTATATAGTGAGTTTCTGGCCATATAGGGCTACACAGTGAGACCCTATGTCAAAAAACAAATAACAATACATAAGGTATGGGGCTGGAGAAGTGATTAATGGTTTAATAGCACTGGCTGCTCTTACAGAAAACCCTGGGTTCAGTTCCCAGCACCCTCATGGCACCTAACAATTCCAGTTCCAGGGGATTTGATGTCCTCTTCTTGCCTCTGGGCATTGCATAAACATGATACACTTAATATACACGCAGGCAAAACACTCGTACACATAAAATAAGAATGAATAAATCAGAAAAATTTAAATAATACGTATGTGAGGCTGCTGCTAGCATCACCTGGCATTCTAGTATTTTTTGTTTGTTTTGCGTTTATTATACTGTGGGAAGGGATGTGTGTGTGTGTGTGTGTGTGTGTATCACAGGCATCTGTAGAGATCAGAGAGCAACTTGTGGGAGTCAGTTTTATCCTACCATGTGGGTCATGGGTATCAAACTCAGGTCATCAGGGTTGGTGGCAAGCACCTTTACCTGCTAAGCTATCTTACAGTCCTTGACATACTGTTTTGCAGTAAACTTTATTTTTAACAAGTATACTCTAAAATAATGATAAACATAAGTACATAACCTTGTAACACAGTCCTTTATCATCATTGCCAATTATTATGTACTGTACATAATTCTAAGTGCAATCATTTTGTACAACTGTCTCTCTCTTTTTTTTTTGGTCTTTTCAAGACAGGGTCTCCCTGTAGCCCCAGCTGTCCTGGAACTCACTCTGTAGACCAGGCTGGCCTTGAACTCACAAAGATCCGCCTGCCTCTGCCTCCCAAGTGCTAGAATTAAAGGCGTTCGCCACCACTCCCGGCTAGTACTCTTCTAAGATTCTCTTTTCCAAATTCTTTTCACAAAACAATAAGGCCAGGCTCTTTGTCATCATGGAAGATATCACAAGCAGCAGATATTTTCATCTTTTTGCACAGTCTTAGTATGTATATAAAACTGGGCTAGAACTGTTAACCCTGTTTCAGCCTCCCAACAGCTGGGATTATAAGCATGCTCCACAATGCCTCGCACTAAGCCATAGCTTCCTCAAATATTGTGTCTGTGAAATAGAGTTCTTTATTTTCCTAGTCTCCAGCATCAGTTTATAAAGAAAGACTGAATATGCAAACAGGTAATAGCCACATCATAAATAATACTAGAACTCTAACCATCATGGCTGGAAGTCCAACTTGACTTCTGGCCTCAGCCTTCCAAATGCTGGGATTACAGGTGTGAACCACCATACAGTGGCTTAGTTTCTCTTAATTTTTGTGTTTAGTTCCAATTTGGGGCTAAAGAAAGTCAGGTATGTTCCTCAAACTAATCGTGTAAGATGTCTGCTTCTAGCTAGCCCACCTGCATCTTCCCCTTGCTAACAACTTACAATCCATGTGTATATCTGAAGTCTTCTCCTTTAAAAATATATATTTTCGGGCTGGAGAGATGGCCTAGCAGTTAAGAGCACCGACTGCTCTTGCAGAGGACCCAGGTTCGATCCCCAGCACCCACATGGCAGCTGAGAACCGTCTGTAACTCCAATTCCAGGAGAACTCCAGTTCCGGGGGAATCCGACACCCTCTTCTGACTTCTGCGGCATTGCACGACAAGGGTGCACAAACCTATATGCAGACAGTACATTCATACAAATAAATAAATAAATAATTAATTAATTAAATTAAAAAATAAAATTATATATTTTCTATTTATTTATGTGTAGTTGGGGGGTATGTGCATGTGAATGCAGATACCAGGTGCCAGAAGTGTTAGGTTCCCCAGGAGCTGGAGCAACAGGCTGTTATGAACTGCCAGATATGGTAGTTTGGAACCAAACTTGGGTCCTCTAATATGTGCTCTTGACTAACCACTGAGCCATCTTTCCAGCCTTCACTTTTTATTATAACATTTCTCACTCCTGCTTGCCCGTTTATCTCTGCACAGCAGTAGTGGCTAACTCTCTTCCTAAAGCAAGTTTAGAATAGTCTCTACTTGCTCTTATTTGGGCAGTCTTTGTCTCTGTTTCCACACTATTATTAATACTTATATTACACTTTTCACTGTGATAAAAAAAAATCTCAGGTCAACAATGGAGGAAAGATATATTGTGGCTCACAGTTTCAGAGGTCTTAGTCATCATTGTGGGGAGGACATAGCAGACTATCATACATCATAACAGACAGAAAACAGAGAGAGACTGAGAGGGCCTTGGATCAAGATATAGGTCTCCCAGTGACTAACTTCCTTTAACTAGACTGTACTTCCTAATGTTTCTGGAACCTCCCAAAATAGTGTCACCAGCTGGACCTTGTCTTTTTGTCCTGTTTTTGTTGTTGGTGGTGGTTTGTTTGGGGATATTTGCTTTTTGTGTTTTGTTTTGATTTGATTTGATTTGATTTGATTTGATTTGATTTGTTTATAGCCCCAGCTGGCTTAGAAATATATAGATCAGGATGGCATTGATCTAACAGAACTCCATCTGCCTTTGCCTCCTGAGTGCTGAAATTAAAGGCATGTGCCACCACGCTTGGCTTTGGGACCTAGTCTTTTTTTTTTTTTTAATATTTTACTTATTTATTTTATGTGTATGAGTGTACTGCTTGCATGTATGTAAGTGCACCCATGTCATGGAGATGAGAAGAGGGAGTTGGGATCCCCTGGAACTGGAGTTACAGACAGTTAGCTGCCAGTGTCAGTGCTGGGAACCAAACCCAGGTCTTCTGCAAGAACCGTCAGTGCTCTTAACTGCTGAGCCATCTCTCCAGCCTGTGGGACCTAGTCATTAATGCATGAGCCTTTACACTTACAATCAAATCTTGGATTCCCCATACCAGATCCTAAAGGCTCATGGTCATCTCAAAATGTTTTCAGTCTATCTCCAAGAATCTTCAAAGTGTCAACAGTTCCAACATTGTTCAAAAATCCACAGTCTTCTCTGAGACTCAAGGCAAATTCATAGTTGTGAGCCTCTGTAAATTAAAGAAGAAATTACATACTTCTAATATATGGTGGGACAGGTAAACTCATTTCAGAGGGAAGGATGGAACTATCAAAGGGAGAAATGGGACCAAAGGAAGACGGTGTAACTTAGCAGGGCAAATATTAAACCCTTTCTTCTGGGGCATGATATAATGTGAGCTTCAGTGAGCCCAGATAGCCCAATCAGTGTGGCTCTGGCCATGGCCAGTCTCTTGGGCTGGCTTTTTTTTTTTTCTTCCTATGTGTATGAGTGTACTGTCTGCATGTAGGTTTGTGCACCCGTGTCGTGCAGTACCGCGGAGGTCAGAAGAGGGTGTTGGATTGCCCTGGAACTGGAGTTAAAGACGTTTTTCAGCCGTCATGTGGGTGCTGGGGATCGAACCCAGGTCCTCAAGAGCAGTCGGTGCTCTTAACCACTAGGCCATCTCTCCAGCCCTTGGTAGACCACCTGTGGTAGACGTTCATGTTCCTGGCAACTCCAGCATCCTGGGATTCCTATAGTAGCTTTGGCTTCCACCTCAGTACTTCATGCACTACTCTTTCAGAGGCTGCCTGCAAATACTCTGGTGCTGTTACACATTGCCTAGAATTTTAAGGTTTTCTTTAAAAAACTCTTGTTACTTGAATTGTGGATGTCTCCACAGTATCACAAGGGTGAAGCTAAGGCCTTGCCACCAGCTCAAGTTGTAGCTGGGATACTCTGCACATGTCCATGTTGGCCTCTTGAGCGTCTGGGTGACCCAGCACAGTAGACTGAATCTTGGGGAAACAGCTTCCTAAGCATCTCTCGGACAGCAGGGGACTCCAGAGGTGCTCTCTCAGAAGAAGTGAGATGAGCTTACTCTTCCTCCTTTGAGCCTGCCGCAGGTGAAGTCTGGCCAATCCAGAGATGTCCTCAAGGCACCTTTCTTTTTTTTTTTTTTTTTAATTTTTTATTTATTTTGTGTGTGTATGAGTGTACTGTCTGCATGTAGGTTTGTGCACCTGTGTTGTGCAATGATGCGGAGGTCAGAAGAGGATGTCAGATTCCCCTGGAACTGGAGCCAAAGACGGTTCTCAGCCGCCATGTGGGTGCTGGGGATCGAACCTGGGTCCTCTGCAAGCGCAGTCAGGGCTCCTAACCACTAGGCCATCTCTCCAGCCCCTCAAGGCATCTTCCTTACTACTCTGATCCCAATTACTGTTTTGTTTTGTTTTGTTTTGCTTTGTTTTGTTTTGTTTGTTTTAATAGCCAAACCTCTTTAACAACCATACTCCCTGTCTGGAATGTTAAATGGTGCTTTTCTGGGGCCACTGCACGTTTTCTGAATCTCTCTGCTCTGCTTTTCTCTGCAGTTTCTTACTGCAAATCAGGCCAAAGGCAGCTGCACCAACCATACTATCGCCTGAACTCGTCTGCCTTGAATTTTCTTCCATCATATTAATTCATCACCTTTAAACTCAGCCTAATGTAATTTTTTAGGACACAGATGAAATATGGACACTTCTTGGCCAAGATGTAACAGGAATGGCCTTTCAGCTCCTAGAGTTCCCATTCCATCCCATGAGCACAGCCTTTCTTGTTTGTTCTTTTAGTATTCCGGCTTTTACATTCCAGCAAACTCTGCTGACATCCAGATCTTCTCTATTCCACATTCCAAACTTTTTTGAAATTCTTCCTACAAAACAATTTCAAAGGCTTCTGAAACACATGATGAGAGCATTAGCTCCCCTTCTCTGGTGTCAATTTTCTGTTTGACTTTTTAAGAATAATTATTAAGTTATTATAATATATAATAATAATTATATATAATATTTAATAATTATGAAGTTTATTTTGGAGTATAGTCTCATTATGTAGCCCTGACTGGCCTGAAACTCAGAGATCTACCTGTCTTTGCCTCCTGAGTACTGGGATTAAAGGCATGCATCACCATCCCCAGCTAACATAAATTTTTTTTTAACAGCATACAACTAGACTAAAATTTTTTAAATTATATTTATTTACTTATGTGTATATGTGTACATGTGCATGGGTCAGGGTAGAGGGCACAGGTAAAGGTTAGAGGACAACTTTGGGAAATTGATTCTCCTCTTCCATTTTGGGTCCTAGAGATATTAAACTCAGGTTGTTAGGTGTGATAAAAGGCATGGGCCACCACACATGGCTAGAGCAGTCTTTTTTTTTTTTTTTTTTTTTTTTTTTTTTGAGACATGGTCTCCCTATAGCCCCAGCTGGCCTGGAACTCACTCTGTAGACCAGGCTGGCCATGAGCTCACAGACATCTGACTGCCTCGGCTTCCTGAGTGCTGGGATTAAAGGCATGCGCCACCATACCCAGCACTAAAGACAGTTCTTAGCTGCCATGTGAGTGCTGGGAATCTAACCCAGGTCCTCTGCAAGAGCAGTTGGCGCTCTTAACTGCTGAGCCATCTCTCCAGCCCCTAGAGCAGTCTTAATAATTATTTTTACTTTATAATTATTATTTGAGCTAATTAAGGAAGATTCATTTTAGAGACTAGGCACAGAAAGGTTCTATAGTACTACTTAATGAAGGTGGAGTCTCGGGGCATGGTGGCAGACACCTGTAATCCCAACACTTGGGAGGCAGAGGCAGGTGGATCTCTGTGAGTTCAAGGCCAGCCTGGTCTTCATAGCGAGCTCCAGGCCAGCTGGGAGACCCTGTCTCAAAAAAGACCAAAAAAATAAATGAATGAAGGTGGAGTCTTAACTGGGAGGTACTAACTCATGGAACTACTTTATTAATCACTTTATAGCTTTAATTTTTTTTTTTTTAGGTTAGTTGTTTAGATTGTGAAGAATTTTAACATTCCTGGGAACTTCACCAAAAGAATCATTTTCATTTTTGCTCAAGAGGAAGCTCTGGATTTATCAACTAGCTCTTAAAGAAGTCCTTTGTGTGGATCCATAGATAGATGCTTTAATGAAGAGGAGTGAAAAGCCAGAAGGATATAGACAAATGAGGCCTAAGACCTTTCCTGCCAGTAACTACACTGGCAGTAGCCGGCAGATGCTGCAAGAGATTCGAGAATCCCTTAGGAATTTATCCAAACCATCTGATGCTGCTAAGGCTGAACATAACGTGAGCAAAGTACCAACTGAAGACCCTCGGCAAGTGAGAAATCCACCTAAATTTGGAACACATCATAAAGCCTTACAAGAAATTCGAAACTCTCTGTTGCCATTTGCAAATGAAGCAAGTTCTTCTTCCCGAAGTACTTCAGAAGTTAACCCACAAATGTTCCAGGATTTGCAGGCTGCTGGCTTTGATGAGGTAAGAACATTTAAAGACAGGGAAGAAAAGACTATTTTTACCCTACACTACATTAAGTGAGCTCATGGTAAAGTGTTTCTTTGAGAGAATTTAACTGTGTTTATGACCATTTCTCCTTTATTTGTATCACTATAAATATATTTACCTGAAAATGTAAACTCTTAAGTGTATAATAACATAGAACTATGTAGTTCTATACTGATAGATAATGGCTAAGGTACTTAGTAAAATGCATTAGTGATGAAAAAAATCAAGTGTTTTGTGTGTTGGTTGTGTGGAGAGGTAAGAGAACAACCTTGTAGAATTGGCAGGCCTGCATCCCAATGGCCTTTATCTGCTGAGCCATTCACTGGTCCATTTCCAGTATTTTGCTACCCTTTAAAATCTAATGATTGCGGGGGTGGGGGGGTGGGGGGGGTGGCACACACCTTTAATCTTAGCACTTTAGTACTTGGGAGGCAGAGGCAGGTGGATATTTGTGAGTTCAATGCCAGCCTGGTCTACAGAGTGAGTTCCAGGACAGCCGGGGCTACAGGGAGACCCTGTCTCAAAAAGACAAAAAAAAAATCTAATGATCTCTTTTTATGAGAATGAAAAGCTGGAAGATGGCTCAGCAGGTGAAGGAAGTTGCTGCCAAGCCTGAGAACCTGAGTTCAGTCCCCAGGATTCAGATGGTAAAAGAAGAGAAGTGACTCCAACAAGTTGTCCCTCTGACTGCTACAGTGCACTATGGCTTGAAAAGACACACATACAGAAATGTACAAATGTAATAAAAATTTTTTAAAGTGAAAATTAATCAAAACATATTACTATCATTGTATTCCAAAGAAGTTAATCCTAGAAGGAAACAGTAACATGTTATATAAAAGTGAAATGTTAGGGGCTGGAGAGATAGCCTAGCAGTTAAGAATGCCAACTGCTCTTGCAGAGGACCTGGGTTCGATCCCCAGCACCCACATGGTGGCTGAGAACCATCTGTAACTCCAATTCCAGGAGAACTCCAGTTCAGGGGAATCTGATACCCTCTTCTGACCTCCTCGGCATTGCACGACACTGGTACACAAACCTACATGCAGATAGTACATTCATACACATAAACAAATAAAATTTTAAAAAAGTGAAATGTTAGACATTTCTAAGATTTGAGTGTTTGATTTGTTTTCTTCAGTAGTTTGAAATTTATGGGGCTTTTCCCTTCGGTAGTTAGAAAAAAGATATTAATAGTATGTTTGGGGAGCTTGATATCAGCTGTCAAGCCTATACCATTGCATGGTGGAAGGGAAAAACTGAGTTCCACAAATTGTCCTCTGACCTCTACATACTTGCCATGACAAACACACACACAAAAT
The DNA here is from genome assembly GCA_009823505.1 of Rhizomys pruinosus. Taxonomy (NCBI): domain Eukaryota; kingdom Metazoa; phylum Chordata; class Mammalia; order Rodentia; family Spalacidae; genus Rhizomys; species Rhizomys pruinosus. The sequence continues at coordinate 860,105 of VZQC01001128.1, read as the reverse complement.
AAATCAGTGTAATAAGGTAATGGTTTGTAGCACTGTCTGTCATAACTAGCAGTTTCACTTGTGCTACTCAGTGTTCTTTCCTTCTGAAAATTACAGTATTTTAATTGTTTCTTTTTGTTACAATTTTATATCAGGATATGGTTATCCAAGCCCTTCAGAAAACTAATAACAGAAGTATAGAAGCAGCTGTTGAATTCATTAGTAAAATGAGTTACCAAGATCCTCGCCGAGAGCAGATGGCTGCAGCAGCTGCCAGACCTATAAATGCCAGCATGAAACCAGGTGATTCAATTTTTTTTTTTTCTTGTCGCTTTTGTGTTGTCAAATCTTTGGTCCTAGAAACTGCTAACATTGCCAAGCATGGCGGCACACTCCTGGCAATATCAACATTTGAGAGATGGAAGCAGGAGAATCAGTAGTTCAAGGCTAGCCAGAGCTACATAGTGAATTCAAAGTCAGTTTGGGCTATAGGAGATCCTGTCTCAAAAGAAAAACAAACAGAACAGGAAGGCAGGAAGGCGGGGTAGGAGAGAGACAGACAGACTGCTGATAGCATTCATTGAAGAGAAGTGTCAAATTGAGGTAATGTTGAATCTGGAGAGTAGCTCAGCTGGTAGAGTACTTGCCTGCCATGCATGAAGCCCTGGTTTCAGTCCCCAGCACTGCATACACAGGGCCTGTTGGTGCATGCCTGTAATGCTAACAGTCAGGAGGTGGAGGCAAAATCAGAATTCAGTCATCTTGAGATACATAGTGAGTTTGAAGCCAGTCTGGGATGCATGAGATTGTGTCTTAAGAACAAAAACAAGACCCAGCAGTTAAGAGCACTGGCTGCTCTTGCAGAAGAGTTTGAATCCCAACACCCACATAGTACTAACAACTATCCATAATTCCAGTTTCAGGGGATCTGACACCCTCTTCTGACCTCTGTGGTCATTGTACGACACAGGTGCACTTACATGCAGACACAACACTCGTACACATAAAATAAAAATACATCAAACAAAAAAAAGCCCAACAAAATTGGGGGGCTGAAGAGGTGGCTCAGCAATTAAGATCCCTTCCTGCTCTTGCAGAGGATCAAGTTTGCTTCCTAAGCACCCATGTTGCTAATAGTCACAACATCCTTTAACTCCAGCATCAGGGGGCCTGACACTTCTTGCTTCTGTGGGCATCTCCATGTACCCTGAATACATGGACACAGACATGCACACAGACATACAAACATACACATAAATAAAAAATAAAAATGAATGTTAAAAAAAGATAATAATCCTACTCGGGAGGCAGAGGCAGGCGGATCTTTGTGAGTTCAAGGCCAGCCTGGTCTACAGAGCAAGTTCCAGGACAGCTGGGGCTACAGGGAGACCCTGTCTCAAAAACAGGGGGAAAAAAAGATAATCCTCAAACTGTATTTGAGGATGAGGCTTTCATCTTTAATAATTGACAGGTAATTCTCATAAGCAGCAGTCTAGTTTAAGTCTTAAAGAATTCATTTGGTTATGTTGAAACTGAAACATCTTTTTCCCTCAATCATCATTCAGACTATTGTTTTTATTTTTACTTTTTCATATTTTAAAGTAAAATAGGTTCATCACAAATATTTAGACAAACAGGAAAATATTGCTATAACCCATAATATTTTAGTTTATTGTCTCCCAGTCCTCCTTTCTGTGAGAATTCTGGATGGGGATATATGTAGCTGAGTATTCCAGCAATGGCTGACTTCACCATGGAAAGCCTGGGATCCTGGTAGTTGCTTAGTCCATGAGATTGGTTTCCTCAGCTCCCAATCTGACCCTGAAGTTTGGTTTCCTGGAGAGTGCTGGTCTGTTCAGTCCATGTTAGAAGCCAGAAGAAGCTGAGTTCTGGTATCAGTGAAAGAATGGAGTGGTAGCTGGTGCGGCAGCCCCGGAAGTGGTAACAGTGATAGAGTAGTAGGTGAAATTGCCAGAAAGATGCACAAAGGCAAGCAGGCAAAAAGCAAAAGCCTTTTTTTCTCTGACTTCCTTTTATCTGGAAGGTATTGTCCATGTATAGGGTAGGTCTTCCCATTTCAAGGAATGTAATCAAGAAAACCCCTCACAGACTTTCTCAGAAGTGGGCCTGAATCTAGAGAATCTCTTACAGGTCTGACCCAGAGGTGTATCGTTAATTGATTTCAGATTCAGTTAGATTGACAGCCAAGATTAACTATCAAAGTAGGGATAGACTTGGTGTCAGATACATAGTTTATGGATTTGAAATGGAGGTAATTTGGAGTAGGAGGTAGCTGGATAGGAAAGTGAAAGAATTAGAGGAATTAAAGATGAGTACTTTGCAGATTATATGGGGAGATTCTGATAAAGAGAGGTGAGTTATGCCAGGCGAGGTGGCACATGCCTTTAATCCTAGCAGTTGGGAGGCAGAGGCAGGTGGATCTTTGTGAGTTCAAGGCCAGCCTGGTCTACAAAGCGAGTTCCAGGACAGCCGGAGCTACAGGGAGACCCTGTCTCAAAAAGACCAAAAAAAAGAGAGAGAGAGAGAGGTGAGTTATAGCTTAGAAAAACAGATGGATAGCCGGGGTAGGCATGGCTCAACAGGTGAAACTTGCTGTGTAAGCATGTGGACCCGAGTACAGGTCTTGAACCCACATAAATGCCTGTCTGTAATCCCAGGTGCTGGAACTAGGGAATCCCTGAAGTAAGCTGGCTAGCTAGATTATCTGAAATAGTAAGCTCTGAGGTCAACAAGAGCCTCTGCCTCAATGTATAAGGTGGAAAGCGACTGAGGAAGGCACTTGTTGTCAACTTGGCCTCCACACAAACCTGCACACAGGTGCACATGAACCCCCCCCACATATATCATATACCCTTGCATATGCAAAAGAAAGAAGAATGCTATTACATTAAGAAAAGGAATACTAAAAAACCCTCAAAAACACAAAACCAGGATTTGGTCAGAAAGGTAAGAAAATAGGTTTTGGGCATACAGTTAGGTTCATTCAATTACTCAAGAGGAGATATGAAGTAGGACCTGGATGTTTGCACATTAGACATTTGTATGGTTTTAGTAACATTTTATCTTAATTTGTTAGGGCTTTATAATAAGCTACCATGGATTATATAGCTTGAAAAGTAAGATTTAAGTCAGGTGTGATAGGTCATGCTTGTAGAAGCTGAGGTAGGAGGTGTGCCTCAAGTTAGGGAGGCCAGCCTGAACTACAAGCATGATGCTATCTCAAAATAACAAAAAATAGGACTGAGCATAGTGGCTTACTTAGCACTCAGGAGGCAGAGGCTAACCTGCTGTGTATAGCAAGTTCCAGGAAGGCCTGTACTACATGGCCAGACCCTGTCTCAAAACAAAGCAAAACACAAAACCAAAAATGGGGCTGGAGAGATGGCTTAGTGGTTAAGAACCATTGCTACTCTTACAGAAAACCAAAGTTCAGTTCCCAGCAGCCTCGTCAGATAGCTCACAACTGCCTGTAACTTATGTTCCAGGAGATCCGATCCCTTTTTCTGGGGCAACTGTACACATATACATATACTCAAGGCATAAGTACATACACTTTAATAAATAAATAAACCCTTTTTTTGGTCTTTTTAGGATAGGGTCTCCCTGTAGCTCCAGCTACCCTGGAACTCACTATGTAGACCAGGCTGGCCTTGAACTCACAGAGATTCACCTGCGTCTGCCTCTCAAGTGCTGGGATTAAAGGCATGCACCATTATGCTCGGCTATAAACAAATATATATATATATATATATATTTATTAAATATTTTTTAAAATTTATTTATTTATTTATTTATTTATTTATTTATTTATTGGTCTTTTCGAGACAGGGTCTCCCTGCAGCCCCAGCTGTCCTGGAACTCACTCTGTAGACCATGCTGGCCTTGAACTCATAAAGATCTGCCTGCCTCTGCCTCCCAAGTGCTAGGATTAAAGGCATGCGCCACCACACCCAGCTTACTTATTTATTTTTATGTGTATGAATATACTCTCTGCATGTAGGTTTGTGCACCCGTGTCATACAATGCCGCAGAATGTCAGAAGAAGGCGTCGGATTCCCCTGGAACTGGAGTTAAAGACTGTTCTCAGCGCCATGTGGGTGCTGGGGATCGAACCCAGGTCCTCTGCAAGAGCAGTCGGCGCTCTTAACTGCTAGGCCATCTCTCCAGCCCCCCCACAAATAGATATTTTTAAATTTTATTTATTTTTTATGTGTATAAATGTACTGTCTACATGTAGGTTTGTGCACCCGTGTTGTGCAATGCCGCGGAGGTTAGAAGAGGGCGTCGGATTCCCCTGGAACTGGAGTTAAAGATGGTTCTCAGCTGCCGTGTGGGTGCTGGGGATCGAACCCAGGTCCTCTGCAAGAGCAGTCGGTGCTCTTAACTGCTAGGCCATCTCTCCAGCCCCTAAACATTTTTAAAAAATGGTGGTGACCTGGTCTACATAGCAAAGCTCCAGACCAGCTGGGACTAAAGAGAGACCCTGTCTCAAAAATACTCCCCCAAACCCCCCAGAAAAACAAAAACAAAATAAAAAATGGTGGTGAGACAAACTATCAAATTGTCATAAGGAAACTTACTATAAACTAAAAGTAACTTAAAAAGAAAGATTTAATGCTAGAGAGCATGTCCCTTGCTTAATCTTTTCCTTGAGAGGCTAGGGAGGAGGATTCCAAGTTTGAGGACAGCCTGGGCTACATGATGAAATCCTGTTTCAAAAAAAAAAAAAAGTTTTGTGTTGGGCAGAACTGGTTGCTTCTGTAGCCTGTCTCCTAGGCTGGTAGATGGCCACCTTTTCAGGGTCCTCACCTGTATGCCCCTCTGCACGTGCATGAATCTGATAAATATGGTATCTTTCTCTGTCTACATGTCCTTTGAGGGGGGTTGGATTGGTTTGATTATTTGTTTTGAGACAGAATCTTACTATCTACCCCAGACCAGAACTCACTATGTAGCACAGGTTGCCTTTAACTCACAGTGATTCCACATACACACAGCCCCTACCCCTTCCCTCAACCTGAGTGCTGAGACTACAGGTATGAGTGCCTGCATCTGGCTTCAGATTTCCTCTACAGGAACACAGGTGATGTTGCATGAGAGCCTACTCTAGGGACTTAATTTAACTTTATTAACGAAACAGAGTTATATCTTAATCTACAGAGACAGGGAACAGCATTAGGACTTCAGCATATAGATTTGGGAGCTGAATACAATTCATTTCATTTCTGTCCATTATAGAGCATAATTGCAGCTGCAGCAGGCTGAGGAATAAATGGACTGAGAAAGAATAAAAGTAGAGAAACTGAGGTTTCTGAGGATAGAGTGAAGACATCAGTTAAGAATAGTGCTTCTCAAACCATCTGTGGTGAAGATCTTAGGCTTCTCCAATTTCCAGTTAATCGTGAATTAATAATTTATTATAATAATGATTATTGACTAATTTATTAATCAATTTATTATTTATTGTTGTATAGAGATTGAAACTTAAGTCACATACAAATGGAAATCCATATGATTAAAAGTTCCTCGGTGCTTATCCAACTTCTATGCTTAACTCCCATTAGGCCTGGATTAATTTGTAGATCAGTCTCAGATAACAAAAGGAAGAACATTCTTTTCTTTTTTTCCTTTCTCTTTGTCATCATTGTAGTTGTTATTGGTGGGGGCAGATAGGCAGGGTTTCATCACTTTGTTGCCCTGGATGGCCTTGAACTCACAATCATTGGCTTGCCTCTCTGCCTCCCTAAGTGCTAGAATTAAAGGCAACTATACTACCATGCCTGGCACTTTTTTTTTTAATAGGACAGTCTGTCAGGTACAGTGGCATACAACTGTAACCCCAGGATTTAGTAGGCAGAAGCAAGAGCATCACCTTAGGTTAGAGGCCAGCCTGGTCTACTTAGCAAGTCCAGGCCAGCCAGGGCTACACAATGAATCCCCATCTCAAAAATAAATAAATCCAAAAAATAAAATAAAAGGAAAGATGATTATAAATATTCATGAGAGAAGGAACAAATAAGGTTTCTGAGAAGCCAGGAGAGAGGATTCAAAGCACAGGATGAGGGACTGGTTGTTAACCTTAGCTAAAAAGAACTGTCATGTTCTCTCACAAGGACAGACAGGATAGTTGTGTAGATGAGCTAACCTTCTTACCTGGATGTCTTCTCTTTTCTCTGAAGTAGAATATTAAGTCATTTGCCAAGTATCATGGGTTAGGAAAAGGGCAGGCTATTTGAGGTTGCTAAGGATGACAATACTGTATATCAAAGAAAATAGTAGTGTTAAAAAAAAAAAAGAAAAGAAAATAGTAGTGTTTCCTGGTAGTGCTAAGACCCTTGGAGGATGATGATCACATCTCTGTAGAGTCAGTCTGTTTGCTAAATCATCCTGGTGGGCCTGAAAGAGTGAGAACTGGAATTTCCCATCATCAGTTCTACTAAACAAGTACAAGAACAAGATGAAAAGATAATACTGCTGAAAAAGTTGTTTAACTCCCTTCCTTTCATTGGTTTCTCATGCCCCCCAGAGTTTTCTCCTTGGCCTGGCTGCTTTTTATATTTCATCTGTTACCATTTTCACTTCATATACTGTTCTCTAGACATACTGAGCTTGTTTTTTGTTTTTTTAGAAAGTCCCAAATTCTCACCTCAAAATTGTTAATCCAAGCTGGACATGGTGGTGCATGCCTTTAATCCCAGCACTCAGGAGGCAGAAGCAGGCAGATCTCTGTGAATTCAAGGCCAGCCTGCTCTACATAGCAATCTCTAGGCTAGCTGGGATTGAAGGAGAGACCATGTCTCAAAATGACCAAAAAAAAGTTAATCCAGTCCAGTTCATATTCCATCACCATAGGAGTTTTTTCTTTCCTTTCTCTTTTAACTGGCTGGTTGGTTAACTTATTTGGGGTAGAACTGGGGATTGAACCTAGAGCTTCATTCATGCAGCCCCAATCTGTTTCTCTTAATGTTTTGTTGTTGTTGTTTTTTGTGTTTTGGGGTTTTTTTGTTGTTGTTTTTGTTTATTTAGGGTTTTTTTTGTTTTTGTTTTTGTTTTTGTTTTTTTTTTTTTTGGTCTTTTCGAGAAAGGGTCTCCCTGGAGCCCCAGCTGTCCTGGAACTCACTCTGTAGACCAGGCTGGCCTTGAACTCACAAAGATCTGCCTGCCACTGCCTCTTGGGTGCTAGGATTAAAGGTGTGCGCCACCATGCCCGGCTCTTAATGTTTTTTAGACAGGGTCTAAGTTGGCCTTGAGCCAGCTATGTAGCTATGACTAGCCTTGAACTCCTGATCCTCCTTATTACCTCCTGAGTACTAGGGTTACAGGTGTGTACCACCATAGCTGGAGAAGCCTTTTCTTACTGCTCAGCCTCCTTTTCTATCTTCCTGTTACCTTCTCTCATGTATATCATTTATGTTTATGCACATAGAATTTATCATGTGTCAGAGTTACTTTTATCATTTATTCATTTGTTTACTGTTAGTGTCTTCCCCTAAAATGTGGATTCGGTAGAACCAGTTCTGTTATCTTTTTGTAGGGGAGCAGTTGTAGCATGGTCCATGTAGCCCATACTGGTCTCAAACTCTTCCATGTAGCCCAAGGATGACCTTGAACTTCTGATTCTCTTAACCTCTACCTCCCGAATGCTGGGATTACAGACTTCTACCATGTCAGGTTTATGCTGAGCTAAGGATTAAACCCAGGCCTTTATTTGTATGTGCTACGCAAGTACTCTACAAATGGAGCCCAAGTCTGTTACCTCATTTGCTAATGTATTTGGATTATTGAGAAGGGGCTGTCATATAAATAGATTTCAATAAACATGTAATGAGTGGATAAAAGAGAAAAGGAAAGGAATGCAGAGGAAAGAAAAGAGTGAGACCATGGGTTTAAATTGGACTAAGCCTGCCTTAGACAGAGGACTGATGAAGTAGGGAATTAATCTTGGAGATCTTGATAAGGTAGAAGAACTCTGGTGATAGGTATAAGCAAAAGAAAAGGAGAGGAAATTTTGGCTGAGAGTATAAATCTTAAATTAGTGATTTTTGAAAGAAAAGCAGATATGGGTGACATCAAAACTTAAAATATGATCTTGAAGGTGATACTTGAAGTAGATTGGAGGAAGAGGGAATTCTTGAAGCTGATAGGTGAGGGCAATTATTCACATGGATATTGAAGTTCCACAATGACACATCTACACTTAGAATAGACAAAATACTAGAGTTGCAGATGAATGCTAAAGGGAAGCTGAGGATGCTGGTGCATGTCTGTAATCTCAGAGGCAGAGGCAGGATTGTTGCCAGTTGGGGCCAGTTTGAGGTATAGAGCAAGACCCTGTCTCAGAAAACAAAAGTAATGGGCTAGAGAGATGGTTCAGGGGTTAAGAGCACTGGCCCCTCCTATAGCAGACTCCAGTTCAAATCCCAGCACCCACATGGCAGCTAACAACTGTCCATAACTTCAGTTTCAGGGGATCCAATGCCCTCTTCTGACCTTCACAGGCATTACATGACACAGGTAGGTACATTTACATACATGTAGGCATAACACTCATACATATGAAATAAACTACAACAACCAAAAGCAAAACAAAAATTTGAGGCCCTGGGTTCAGTTCCTAGTATTATGGTGGGGAGGGGGTATGGAAAAAAAGAAGAGGGAAGAGAGGAGCTTATTAGGTGAGAAGAACAAATATATCCCTCAGAAAAAGAGAGCTTCAGATGAGCATGCCTTTAATCCTAGCACACAGAAGACAGAGTCAGGCAGATATTTGTGTGAGTTTTAGGCCAGCTTCTTCTATACATTGAGTACTAGGCTAGCTAGGTAGTGAGGCCCTGTATCAAACAAAACACAAAAAAACACAAAAAAATAAAAAAAAACACTAGCTTTTTAAAAGGAAAAGAAAATAAAAAGAACCCCACTTTTTGACCTTGTTTATTTTTTTTAATTTTTATTTATTTATTTTATTTATATGTATGAATGTACTATCTGCATGCAGGTCTGTGCACCCGTGTCGTGCAATGCCGCGGAGGTCAGAAGAGGGTGTGGGATTCCCCTGGAACTGGAGTTCTCCTGGAATTGGAGTTACAGACAGTTCTCAGCTGCCATGTGGGTGCTGGGGATCGAACCCCAGTCCTCTGCAAGAGCAGTCGGCGCTCTTAACCACTAGGCCATCGCTCCAGCCCTGACCTTGTTTACTTTTATAAAAAAACCTTAACCCCCCAGGCTGGAGAGATGGCCTAGCAGTTAAGGGTCTTAAAAACATTCCACCTCAGAGATAGAACCATGGCCCAGAGGTTCAGAACACTTGTCCTTGCAGAGGACCTGGGTTTGGTTTTCAGTACGCACTTGGTGGTTAGCTACTGTCCATAACTTCAGTTCCAGGGATCCAGTGCCCTCTTCTGATCTCCCTGAGCATTGCACAACACAGGTGCACATACACATGCACACACACATAAAATAAAAATAAGAAATAAAATATTAAAAAACAAATGACCACAAAAATATCCTACTCCCAAAAAATGTTAAACTAAGGGCTAGTGAGATGACTAGTAGGTAAATGTACTTGCCACCAAGCCTGATAACCTGAGTTCAATCCCCGTGACCTACAGAGTTGAAGGAGAGAATGACTCCTGTACGTTGTCTTCTGACCTTCACATGCATGCTGTGACATGTGCACACTCACCCACATACAGAAAATAAATAAAATTTAAAAATTTCTCCTTTGCCCCTTCATATTCTCTACAGCCTACTGTCCCCTCTCTGGAGCTTCCCCCCCCCCCCCCCCCCTGCCCGCCATGGTTCCTTTCTACTTTCCTGGCTTCTATGGTTACTTCTATGGTTATATATGCAGATCTAAAGATTGGGAGCTAAGATCCAGAAATAAGAAAGAATAGGCAGTGTTTGTCTTTCTAGGTCTGGGTTATCTCACCCAGTATAATATTTTCCAGTTCTGTTCATTTACTTGAAATTTTTACTATTTATTTTTTGTGCTTTGGAAATGTACTTTCCTGGGTATTTTTCAAAGATTTGTTTTTATTTCATGTGTATCACTATTTGCCTGCATATATGTGTGTGTATCATATATGTTGTGGGTGCCCACAGAGGCCAGAAAAGGGGATCAGATCACCTGCAACTGGAGTTACAAGCAGTTGTGAGTCCCCTTATAGGTGCTAGGAACCAAACCTGGGTCCTTTGCAAGAGTACTAAGTGCTCTTAACCTCTGAGCCATCTCTCTACCCCAATTTCATTTTTTTTTTAAACTGAATAGAATTCCATTCTATATCTGTACCATTATCCATTCATCAACTGAAGGACATTTAGGTTTCCATTTCCTAGTTATTATGAATAGAGTGGCAGTGAAAGATAGCTGAGGAAGTTTCTCTTTGGTATGTGCCAAGGAGTATTGTAGTTTGGCCATACGGTAGGCCTTACCCCTAGATGAAGAGCTATAGGCAATCAGTGGGTGCTGAGAGGTGGAGAATCAGCTTTTTCCAGAGATGAGCCCCCTGTTAGTTATCCAATTCCAAGTGCACATCCCTAAACACATGTACATACAAGCAACACTAGATGAACTTAGTAGGTTACATATATGTAGCAGTACAAATTGATGTCATGAGCCGGGTGTGGTGGCACACACCTTTAATCCCAGCACCTGGGAGGCAGAGATGGGATCTCTGTGAGTTTGAAGCCAGCCTGGTCTAGCTACATAGTGAATTCCAGGCCAGCTGGGCTACAGGGAGACCCTGTCTCAAAAAGAACAAAAACAACAAAAAAAGTTGATGTCATGAATTTGAGAGGGAGTGGGGGACTAATGGAAAAAGTTGGAGAAGGAATGATGTAAATACAATATTCAAGTATGAAATTCTCAATAAAAAGTTTTTTAAAGATAGAAAAGTTTAAAATAAAACTGCATACCGAAATTTCATTTCATAATCTTTTCTTTGTGGACTAAACCAAGCTAGTTAACTTCTTATACACTACCAAACTTTTTCAGGGGGAGGTATGATAAGAATACTTAAAATTCGCTGTCTTAGATATGGGTTGAGTAATGGACCCTTATTTTCCCAGGACATAGAAGTCTGAGGCAGGAGGATTTGGAAGTCAGTAACAAATAAGACCGTCATCATAATTATTCAGGATAACAAACAAGACCCTCAGAATAATCAGGTGGCTGGAGAGATGGCTCAGTGATTAAGAGAACTTACTGTCTTCCAGATGACCCAGGTTTGGTTCCCAGCACCCATATGGTGGCTTACACCTGTCTGTGACTCTAGGTCCACGGGATTTGACACCATCTTCTGGCCTGTGGGGGCATTGCACTCATGTGATGATACACTTTCATGTATACAGCCAACGCACTCATATACATGAAAATAAAATCTTAAAAAAGTAATAATTATTCTTAGCATTTTCCAAGAATACATTGTTATTAACTACAGTCAACGTATTGTACACTGTATCTCTTGAACTGCTTTACAATTCTTAAAATGGAATATCATTTAGGATTATTAGAATTCTGAGATAAATGATTCAAAAATGAGAGGTTAAAAACAACTATTCTTTCTTTTATAACCATAGGAAATGTGCAACAGTCAATTAATCGCAAACAAAGCTGGAAAGGCTCTAAAGAGTCCTTAGTTCCTCAGAGACATGGCCCACCTCTAGGAGAAAGTGTGACTTACCGTTCTGAAAGTCCCAACTCACAGACAGATGTAGGAAGACCATTGTCTGGATCCAGTATTACAGCATTTGCTCAAGTTCACCCAAACAATGGACAGAGAGTGAACCCACCACCACCACCTCAAGTAAGGAGTGTCACTCCTCCACCACCTCCAAGAGGCCAAACTCCTCCTCCACGAGGCACAACTCCACCTCCCCCCTCATGGGAACCAAACTCTCAGACAAAGCGCTATTCTGGGAGCATGGAGTATGTAATCTCTCGCATCTCTCCTGTTCCACCTGGGGCATGGCAGGAGGGCTACCCTCCACCACCTCTTAATACTTCCCCCATGAATCCTCCTAACCAGGGACAGAGAAGCATCAGTTCTGTTCCTGTTGGCAGACAGCCAATTATCATGCAGAGTACTAACAAATTTAACTTTCCACCAGGGAGACCTGGAATTCAGAATGGTAGTGGTCAAACTGATTTTATCATGCACCAAAATGTTCCTGCTGGTGCTGTGAATCGGCAGCCACCACCTCCTTATCCTCTGACCCCAACTAACGGACAGAACTCTTCTACTTTACAAACGGGGGGATCAGCTGCTCCTTCATCATACACAAATGGAAATATCCCTCAATCAGTGATGGTGCCAAACAGAAATAGTCATAACATGGAACTTTATAATATTAATGTACCTGGACTGCAAACAACTTGGCCTCAGTCATCTTCTGCTCCTGCACAATCATCCCCAAGCAGTGGGCATGAAATTCCTACATGGCAATCTAACATACCAGTGAGGTCAAATTCTTTTAATAACCCATTAGGAAATAGAACAAATCACTCTGCTAATTCTCAGCCATCAGCTACTACAGTCACTGCAATCACACCAGCTCCTATTCAACAGCCTGTGAAAAGTATGCGTGTATTAAAACCAGAACTGCAGACTGCTTTAGCACCTACCCACCCTTCATGGATACCACAACCAATTCAAACTGTTCAACCTAATCCTTTTTCTGAGGGTACCACTTCAAATGTAACTGTTATTCCTCCTGTTGCTGAAGCCCCAAACTATCAAGGTCCACCACCACCTTATCCGAAACATCTCCTGCACCAAAATCCACCTGTTCCTCCATATGAGTCAATAAATAAATCTTGCAAAGAAGATCAGCTTAGCTTACCCAAGGAAGATGAGGGCGAGAAAAGTTTGGAAACAGTCGATAGTGGGGATAAAGATAAGAAACAGATTACAACTTCACCTATCACCGTTAGGAAAAACAAGAAAGATGAAGAACGAAGGGAATCCCGTATTCAGAGTTATTCTCCTCAAGCATTTAAATTCTTTATGGAGCAACATGTAGAAAATGTCCTGAAATCTCATCAGCAACGTCTGCATCGGAAAAAACAACTAGAGAATGAGATGATGCGGGTAAAACTTTTTAAAATATCTATTTTCATAGTTAATTATCTGTTTCCTTGGTATCTTAAAGTACTGTACACCAGCCTTAATAGGTAAATGTAATAGGTTATCAGTCATTTGAATAAAGTTTTTAAGAGTAATTTTGATTGTGACATTTTAATAGTTCAAGATTTATTCAGACTGTCTTATAGTTCTTATATAACTTTTTATTTGGTATTTTTTGAAATGGGGTCTCCCTGTAGCCCCAGCTGGCTTGGACCTCACTTTGTAGACCAGGCTGGCCTTGAACTCATAGAGATCCACCTGCCTCTGCCTCCGGAGTGCTGGGATTGAAGGTGTGTGCCACTATGCCTGGCCTTAAGTATATAATTTATAGTAATTAGGTATATAGAAATTGGAACAAGGATTAATTTTTGGATTTTTTACATTACTTTATAACATTTAAAAATCAGCTAGAGCCAGGCAAGTCTTTTTACCCCAGAGGTAGGTGGTTCTCTGTGACTTCCAGCCTGATCTCCATTGTAAGTTCCAGACAGATCCTGTCTCAAAACAAGCAAATACAATTAATAATAATAATAATAAATCAGGTATAATCTGGATTATCTCTTGACATACATAAGAAACATTTCTTTTTGAAATGTTATAAAGTGTGCCCAAATGTTATTAGAGTAAGTGAACATTCCCTTCATGCTGATGTGCACTGTGATACACATGGATCTCTTTGCTAGATACTCCAGTAGAACTGTCATCTTCATCCTTTTATCATATGCTCAGAATTCAAAGATTTAAATCCTTTTAAATCTATAACTCAAGTGTCAGATACAGATGTGTGACTACACTTCTCATATTTGAAAGAACTGTAAAATGATTATTCCAGATGTCATTTTACAGTTCAGTGCAGTATTATTTTTTTTTTACCGTAAATGGAGTTATGCTATATGAGAAATACTATAATTTCTTTTACTCATATTGTAGTTCTTAGAATTTCTTACTAAAGTCTATCTGTATTTCTTAGTTTATTTTCCCTTTTTCCTCACTTTCACTAATAGCTGATTTAGACTTTTATGGTGTTGGAAGCTTTGCTGACTTCTGTAGCCTCCATTACTATACAGCAAGTAAGATTTTGAGAGAAGCAGCTATGTACTAAATCTGGTGTGCTCTTGTTCTTAAATTTTGCATGCCTATGCTCATCCTAACAAAAGCATGAGGTTCAGCCGGGCGTGGCAGTGCACGCCTTTAATCCTAGCACTTGGGAGGCAGAGGCAGGCGGATCTTTGTGAGTTCAAGGCCGGCCTGATCTACAGAGCGAGTTCCAGGACAGCTGGGGCTACAAGGAGACCCTGTCTCGAAAAGACCAAAAAAAAAAACAAAAAACAAAAAACAAAAAAAAACCCAAAAGCATGAGGTTCCTATATTAGAATTAGTCTTGCATTTCCAAAATTAGATTCTACTTTTCCAAATAAATGTATTTTCTATTTAGATCTTTAGTAAATTATTTATTAGCCAAAAGAAACTTCCTGGTTTCTAAATCTAGGTCTTCCATAGCTATTTAAAAGTTGAGCTTTACAGCAGGGTGTGGTGGCGCTCACCTTTAATCCTAGCACTTGGGAGGCAGAGGCAGGCAGATCTTTGTGAGTTCAAGGCCGGCCTGGTCTACAGAGTGAGTTCCAGGACAGCTGGGGCTACAGGGAGACCGTTTTTTAAAAAAAAAAAAAAAAAAAAAAAGGTTGGGCTTTACATATATATATTTATAATATATATAATATATAATATATAATCATTAATCACAATGAGTTTTTTCATAATATCTAAAAAAATATCAAACTGTCCCTATTAAATGTGATAGGAGAATCCTTTTGTTAAGGGTAGAAAAAAAGGAAAGACTCTCAGGACTTTTGTGCATTTCTTGAGAATGGGGAAAAGTTGGCTATGGAAAACATTCTTTTGTTTGCAGTACAATGCACTTTTGTTGTTTGTTTTATACTTTTTTTTTATGTGTATGAATGTACTGTCTGCATGTACGTTTGTGCACCTGTGTTGTGCAATGCCACAGAGGTCAGAAGAGGGTGTCGGATTCCCCTGGAACTGGAGTTACAGACGGTTCTCAGCCGCCATGTGGGTGCTGGGGACCCGGGTTCTCTGCAAGAGCAGTAGGTGCTCTTAACCGCTAGGCCATCTCTCTAGCCCCTTTGTTTTGTACTTTTAAAAATAGATGAGCCTCGAGTGAAACAATTTTTCTGTGAAAAAATAAGGAAAACATTTGAGGGCTAGACATTCTACAAGAAGGATTTAATGAAGGCACTCTGATCCTATAATTGTGATTAATATGCATGGAGAGAATTGAGAATGCATGTTAATAGATACTTCTTTAATTATGTATTGGGAAGCTACATTTTGAGTACTTTTAGAAGGAAGCCAGATTGTTGGTATCCTCTTTTCCTTGCTTTCCACAGCTAAATTTGCACATATACTCACCTTGTATATTCTGTTTACTATCTCTTAAGCTTGACTTTGATCATTAATTTTCTCTGAAATTCAATCTAGAATTCTAACATGCTTTATTAAAAATCATTGTGCATTTAACTTTCAAATATATGCCTGAAATTTTTCTTGAGCTATTTCTTTTTTTTTTGAGCTATTTCTTAATATTCAGGATTGAGTAAAATTCTTTACTTAATATTTAGTTTATTTACCTAGGTTGGATTATCTCAAGATGCCCAGGATCAAATGAGAAAGATGCTTTGCCAAAAAGAGTCCAACTATATTCGTCTTAAAAGGGCTAAAATGGACAAGTCAATGTTTGTGAAGATAAAGACACTAGGAATAGGAGCATTTGGTGAAGTCTGTCTAGCAAGAAAAGTTGATACTAAAGCTTTGTATGCAACAAAAACTCTTCGAAAGAAAGATGTTCTGCTTCGAAATCAAGTTGCTCATGTTAAAGCTGAGAGGGATATCTTGGCTGAAGCTGACAATGAATGGGTGGTTCGCTTATATTACTCATTCCAAGATAAGGACAATTTATACTTTGTAATGGATTACATTCCTGGGGGTGATATGATGAGCCTATTAATTAGAATGGGCATCTTTCCAGAAAATCTGGCACGATTCTACATAGCAGAACTTACCTGTGCAGTTGAAAGTGTTCATAAAATGGGTTTTATTCATAGAGATATTAAACCTGATAACATTTTGATTGATCGTGATGGCCATATTAAATTGACTGACTTTGGTCTATGCACTGGATTCAGATGGACCCATGATTCCAAGTATTACCAGAGTGGTAAGTAAACTTATGAACTTCATTTTAGCCTGCCATAATGTGATTTATTTATGCAGTACAGTTTAAGATGGTGTCATCCAAATGACACCAGAAGACATAGATTGGTTCTTAAGAAGTACTAATATTTTTAAAGTAACTGCTATAATTTTATTTTGTTACTATTATTTTTTATTTTTTATTTTTTTGTCTTTTTGAGACAGGGTCTCCCTTTAGTCCAGCTGGCCTGGAGCTAACTTTGTAGACCAGGCTGGCCTTGAACACATAGAGATCTGCCTGCCTCTGCCTCCCAAGTGTTAGGATTAAAGCCGTGTGCCAGCACACCTGGCTTTTTTTTTCTTTTTTTTTTTTTTTAAGACATTTCATTATGTGGTCTTGGCTGGCCTGGAACTTGCTATCTAGAACAGGCTAACCTCAGATTCACAGAGATCCTCTGCCTTTGGAGTTCTGAGATTAAAGGTGTGTGCCACTATGCCAGCCAAAACTTTTATTGTTCAAATATGTCACAGAGATCCACCCACCCCTGCCTCTGCCTCTGCCTCTGGAGTATTCAGATTAAAGGCATGCACCATCGTGTCTGGCTTTGCTTTTCTGTTGTTATTTTTGTTTCCCAGGGCCTCATGAATGCTGGGCAACTAACTACCACTGTGCTATATCTTCACTTATTTTGTATATTGATTTTGAGACAAGGTGTCTCACTAGGTCGCCCAGGCTACTCTTGATCTTAATCTGTAGCTCAAGCTCAGACAAACCTTGAACTTGAGATCCTCCATCCTCAGCTTCCTATGTGTCTGGGATCATAGGGCTGTGCCTCTTGGCTCAACATTATCACATTATGTATTATGTTCTTCAACAATATATTACTTCATTTTGCCTATTATGTGTATGAGTGTATTGCCTGCACATGTGTAAGTGTACCTGTGTCGTGCAATACCTGTGGAATCAGAAGAGGGCCTTGGATTCCCCTGGAACTGGAGTTATGACTGGTTCTTAGCTGTTATGTGGGTGCTGGGAATTGAACCTAGGTCTTCTGCAAAACAGCCAGTGCTGTTAACTTATGAGCTATTTTTCCAGCCCCTATTTTGCCTATTCTTTGAAACTTTTTAAATGTAATCATTCTGTATGTATTCTGTTCCCTTTTCTTTCTTTTTTTTTTTTTTTTTTTTTTTTTTTTTTTTTGAGATAGAATCTCCCTGTAGCCCCAGCTGGCCTGGAACTTGCTATGTAGACCAGGCTGGCCTTGAACTCACAGAGATCCACCTGCCTCTGCCTCCCAAGTGCTGGGATTAAAGGCATGTGCCACCATGTCCAGCCATATTGTTTACTTTTGTGTTTTACCTTTCTCCATGTTATTACATATGACATTTGTTTTCATTGCTGGTGAGGATTCTTTGTATGGCTGTCACACAACTTATTTAATCCTAAACACATGCATATAATACACTTAATCATATGACACTGTGAGGCAGTATGAAGAAAGTAAAAGTTAGGTGAAGTAACTTGTCCAAGGTCAGACAGAAATAAGTGTAAGGGCTAGGCTTTGAACCCAGGTTTGTCTGATTACAGGGCCCATGTTATTTCTACCACACTGCCTCACCAAGAACCCTTCAAGCGCTTATGGAAGTGTAAGTTGATCTAATGTTTGTTGAATACTTACTATTTACTAGGTACTTTACATATCTTCTAATTTAGGGCTCTATGGTAAGTATTATTGGCCCTCTGCTTCTGTGAACACAAGCAAATTGGGGGGGGGGTTGTTTTGTTTTGGACAGAGTTTCACTATGTAGTCTAGGCCAGTCTGTACCTCACTGTATATTTCAAACTGAATGAACTCAAACTCAGTCTTCCTGCTTAAGCTTTCTGAGTTCTGGGATTATAGGCATGCACCGAAATGCCCAGCACAGATTAAGTGTCAGATTTAACTTAACTACCTGTGATTCTCTCTAAAACTGTGATTCCTAGGCTCTGTTCAATCTTTATTTGAAAATCCTCCCTGGAAAATGGAAACTATATTTCAGTGAAATTTCTCAGATGGTTATTACAATGACTTTAATTTCAGGTACAGTTTCTATAGGTCATTCTCATCATATAGGGCTTTAAATGCCCTATATATGTTAGTGACTTTCATGTCTCTTTCTAGAAATGGTATTTCCCTGTGTCCACATGGATTTCAAGTAGCTCTTCAAATTTAAATAGCACTTATCTACCACTTCCATGTCTGCTCAATTTCAGTTTTCTCTGTTGTAGAAACTTATATCACTGCTACTTGCCTAGTTTCCTGATTCTTTTTACCTAATTTATCCATCAAGTCCTGTTTTACTCTATTACTAAAATACATCCTGAGTCAGTCACTTCTCTGCAGCTCCATTATTACCATCCTAAGCCAAGTCACTGCTGTTGTTTAATCAAGCTCTTTTTACCCTTGTCTTTCCTATAGTCTAATTCTGCACAGTGCAGCTGAAATGTTCTTTTCTTCCTGCCTCATTCTGTATACCCTGAAGATTTTTTTTTAATATAAATGAGATTTTTGACATCCTCTTGCTTCAGACTCTGCAATATCTTTTCTCTGAAAAATCCATGTTCCTCTTCCATTTTCAACCATTCTCCTTTATCAGCTGTGCTTGCCTTCTTTCTCTCTTGCTGTTTCTTTGTGGAAAGCTTTGTCCTTCGTTTCAGATGGTTGGGTCCTTTTTCTGCATTTAGCAAATGTTCCTTTCTCAATTGGCCTCCCCCCAGCTGCTCAATCTGTGTAACCGTCAAGGAACATTGGTATCATGATCTGTTTCATCTTTATCCAACACTTCAGTGTTTGTTTCTTTAAATAGTTTTTTTTTTTAATTTTATTCATATGAGTGTATTGCCTGCATATGTGTAAGTGCACCTGTGTTGTGCAATGCCTACAGAGGTATCAGATTCCCCTGAACCTGGAGTTACAGAGGGTTATCTGCCATGGGTGTGCTGGGAATCAAACCTGGGTCCTCTGCAAGAGCTGACGGTGCTCTTAACTGCAAAGCCATCTCTTCAGTCCCTCTTGTTTCTTTTTTTTTTTTTTTGAGACAGGGTCTCCCTTTAGTCCCAGCTGGCCTGGAGCTCACTCTATAGACCAGGCTGGCCTTGAACTCACAGAGATCCGCATGGCTCTGCCTCCCAAGTGCTAGGACTAAAGGTGGCTACCATGCCCGGCCACATTAATTTTTAAGACATGGTCTCTCACTGTAGCTGGTGTTCATCAATTTAGATTTGACATACTTTTTGTCTTAGTTTGTCACAGGGAAAGTATTGGTAGCCCTAAGTCATGATATCAAAAGATTCAACAGACTTTAGGTTGACTTTCATCTTTATTGCTTTCATTTCTTCTTTTTTTTTAATTGTACAGGTGATCATCCACGGCAAGATAGCATGGATTTTAGTAATGAATGGGGTGATCCCTCAAACTGTCGATGTGGAGATAGACTAAAGCCACTAGAGCGGAGAGCAGCACGCCAGCACCAGCGATGTTTAGCACACTCCTTGGTTGGCACTCCCAATTATATTGCACCTGAAGTGTTACTACGGACAGGTAAAGCATATATTTTTTTTTAATGCATATGAATGTATTACCTGCATGTATGTTAAGTGCATCTGTGTCATGCAATGCCTGAAGAGGTCAGAAGAAGGTGTTGGATTCCCCTGGAACTGGAGTTAAGACGGTTGTCAGCTGCCGTGCGGGTGGTGGGAATTGAACCAAGGTCCTCTGCAAAAAGTAGCCACTGCTGAGCCATCTCTCAAGCCCCAGCATGTATTTGTTTTATAGATACTTTCATGACTAGTTTGGCCTTTATATCAGCCAAAACCTAAATTAGAATATGCCTTGTTTCTTTTCAAGTTTATGATAAAACTGTTGATTTTACAATATAAACTATTGACCTAGCCAGGCCTGGTGGCACACTCCTTTAATCCCAACACTCGGGAAGCAGAGGCAGGCAGACCTCTGTGAGTTCAAGGCCAGCCTGGTCTACAGAGTAAGTTCTAGGGCAGCTGGGGCTACAGGGAAGCCCTGTCTCAAAAATACAAAAAAAAAGGGGGGGGGGAAGGTAGGCTTGGTGGTACATACACACCTTTAATTCGTACTTGGGAGGCAGAGGTATCGGATCTCTGTGAGATGGAGGCCAGCCTGGTCTACAGTGAGTTCCAGGCCAGCTGTGGCTACAGGGGGACCCAGTTGCAAAAAACAAAAACAAACCCAAAATGTTTGTGTGTGTATGTGTGTGTGTGTGTGTGTGTGCGTGCACGCCCGCCCCTGCCTGAAATGTTAGTTGGCATTCCTATTTTCCTTATATATTTTTTTAATTTAATTTATTTATTATTTATTTTTGTGTATGAATATACTATCTGCATGTAGGTCTGTGCACCCGTGTTGTGCCACGGAGGTCAGAAGAGGGTGTCAGATTCCCCTGGAATTGGAGTTACATACGGTTCTCAGCCGCCATGTGGGTGCTGGGTATCGAACCCGAGTCCTCTGCAATAGCAGTTGGCACTCTTAACCGCTAGCCACCTCTCCAGCCCTTTCCTTATTATATTTTATTTAAAAACACATCTGACCTCTTGAGCCTCTATTAAGTACCAACCAATTTGCCAAGTGTGGGAAATATAAGGAAAAAACATTTTGTATATGGAACGGTGCAGTACAACAGAAAGATACAGAAAGTACTAGAATTTTTTTTTTTTTTTTTTTTGAGAAAGGGTCTCACTTTGTAGCCTTGGTTGGCCTAGAACTCCCTAGGTAGACTAGACTGATCTCACACTCAGAGGCAGGTGGATCTCTGTGATTTCAAGGCCAGCCTGCTCTACATACTGAGCTCCAAGCCAGCTAGGACTAAAGGGAGACCCTGTCCTAAAAATACCAAAAAAAAAAAGATTGACCTAATATTTGTTTATATCAATTGTGAACATTTTTAGAGTTGTGAATAACTATGTCATTTCGCTATCTTCAGGATACACACAGTTATGTGACTGGTGGAGTGTTGGTGTAATTCTTTTTGAAATGTTGGTGGGACAGCCTCCTTTCTTGGCACAAACACCATTAGAAACACAAATGAAGGTAAGATATAGAGCCTATACTCCAAATTTTCACCAATTCTCCATACCATAGGTCTTTTTTTTTTTTTTTTTCATTTTTTTGATAGGTCTTTACATATGCTATAATACATAAAAAAAAACAAACTTGTTTAACCTGTATATATCTTTTCCAAAATACTTGCACCCAGAAATATTTTATATTCTTTGAGGTTTTTTTTTAAATTTTATTTATTTTCCTATGTGTATGAATGTACTGTCTGCATGTAGGTTTGTGGACCCATGTCATGCAATGCCGCGGAGGTCAGAGAGGGTGTCGGATTCCCCTGGAACTGGAGTTAAAGGCAGTTTTCATCCTCCATGTGGGTGCTGGGGATCGAACCCGGGGCCTCTGCCAGAGCAGTCGGCACTCTTAACTACTAGGCCATCTCTCCAGCCCTCTTAGATTTTTAAATATTTGCATATAGATACTAAGTTATCTTAGGGATGGATCTCTAGTTTAAACATGAAATTCATGTATGTATCATACAACTTGAAGAAAATTTTATACAGTAGGTTTAGAGTATCTTCTTTGTTTCTGTTCTGTTTTGGTTTTTGAATAGTAGGGTTCAAGCCCGGGGCCTTTGCTATGCTAGGCAAGTGCTGTACCATTGAACTAAGGCCCCAGTCCTTTGTGCATTCCTTTTGAACACAATCAGAAGAGATTAGGTGTAGAATATCCTACTTGTAGCATCAAGTCAACATCAAGATTTTGGGGGTTTTAAGCATCTCAGATTTTGGATTTGGGGATTAGGATTTTTTTTTTTAATATAATACTTTTATTGCATTCTGCCATAACTGTCCTGCATCTTTCTCTTAGTCTTTTTTTTTTTTATGTTTAGGAATTCACATTTTCCTCCTTTAATTTTATATTACTATAAAATATGAATACATACCTTCCACCCATATACAGCAATTACAGAGTCTGAAAATAAGTGGTGGGTCCGTTCTAGAGCCCGTTAAGAGATTTACATTATAACAACATAGTTGCTTTCAGATAAAAAGAAATATAACAGTAATGTTGTTCAGCTTGCCTTTCAACTGGGGATTTGGTGTTAGCATCCACAAATGAGGGAAACCATTTGCCATTTGTTTTTCTGGGACTGTGTTACTTCACTCAGCATAATGGCTTCAAGTTCCATCCATGTACCTGCAAAGTTCATGATGTCATCTTTCTTTACCACTGAATAGTACTCCATCGTGTAGCTGTACCACATTTTTATCACCCACTCCTCTGTTGAGGGGCATTTGGGTTGGTTCCAGCTCTTTGCTATAGTGAAGAGAGCTGCAATAAACATGGCTGTGCATGTATCTTTGCAGTAGGATGAGTCTTGTGGGTATATACCCAGGAGTGGTATGACTGGGTCAGGTAGTAGGCTCATTTTGAGTCTTTTAAGGGTTCTCCACACTCTGCTTTCCATAATGGTTGTAAAAGTTTACATTCTCACCAGCAGTGGATGAGTGTTCCCCTTTCCCCACAACCTCTCCAGCATCTGGTCTTTTGTTTTCTTGATCTTGGCTAGTCCTGTAGGAGTAAGATGATATCTGAGAGTGGTTTTAATTTGCATTTCCTTAATTATTAATGATGTTGAGCACTTTTTTAGATGTTTCTCAGCCATCTTCAATTCCTCACTGGTGAAGTCTCTATTCAGCTCTTTACTCCGTCTTTTGAGAAGGTCATTTGTTTTCTTACTTCTTTTTTGAGTAGTCTATATATTCTTGACTTTAATGCTCTGTCAGATGTATCACTGGTGAAGATTTCCTCCCACTCCGTGGGTTTTCTCTTCACTTCCTTGTTTCTTTTGTTGTACAGAAGCTTTTGAGTTTGATTAGGTCCCATTTGTCAACTGTTGACCTTATTTTCTGTGCAGCTGCTGTCTGATTTTGAAAGTCTTTTCCTATGCCTATGTCTTGTAGGTTGCCAACTTTTTCTTCTATCACCTTCAGGGTTTCGGGTTTCATGTTGAGATCTTTGATCCACTTGGAGTTGATTTTTGTACAGGGTGAGAGCTAGGGGTTTAATATTGTTCTTCTACAAATGGTGATCCAGTTTTGCCAGCATCATTTGCTGAAGATGCTATCCTTCCTCCATTGAGGGTTTTTTGCCCCTTTGCAAATATGAGGTGGCTGAAATCGTATGAGCTCAAGTTTGGATCTTCAGTTTTGTTCCACTGGTCAACAGGTCTGTTTTTGTGCCAGTATCAGGCTGTCTTTATGACTATGGCCCTGTAATATAGCTTGAAGTCTGGTAGAGCAATCCCCCCTGTACTGCATTTTTCACTCAGTGTTGCTTTGGCTATTCGGGGTCTTTTGTTTTTCCATATGAATTTAAGGATTTTTTTTTTTTCCAAGTCTGTGAAGAAGCTCATGGGGATTTTGATTGGGATTGCATTGAATCTGTATATCAATTTGGGTAAAATGGACATTTTTACTATATTAATTTTTCCAATCCATGAGCATGGGAGGTCTTTCCATCTTTTGATGTCATTTTCAGTCTCCTTCAGTTTAAAATTTTTGTTGTAGAGATCTTTGGTATTTTCGGTTAGGTTTGTTCCCAGGTATTTTATTGTTTTTGAGGCTATTGTGAGTGGGAAGGTCTTCTTATATTCCTTTTCCACTTGTTTATTGTAGGTGTAAAAAAAGGCTACTGATTTTTCTAGGTTAATTTTGTATCCCACCACTTTACTAAAACTCTTAATCATCTCGAGAAGTTTTCTGGTGGAGTTTTTAGCATCCCTTAGGTAAACTATCATATCATCTGCAAAAAGGGATAGTTTAACTTCCTCTTTTCTGATTAGTACTCCTTTAATTTCCTTCTCTTGTCTTAATGTCCTAGCAAGCATTTCAAGCACTATGTTGAAGAGGAGTGGTGATAAGGGGCAGCCTTGCTGGGTTCCCACCTTTAAGGGAAATTTTTGTTTTGTTTTGTTTTGTTTTGTTTTGTTTTTAGTCTTTTTGAGACAGGGTATCCCTGAAGCCCCAGCTGGCCTCGAACTCACTATGTAGACCAGTGTAGCCTTGAACTCATGGTCTGCCTGCCTCCCAAGTGCTGGAATTAAATAAAGGCTTGTGCCACCACACCTGGAAGAATTAGATATTTTTAACCTGTACTTTACTAAAGGCATCTTAATCTAATAAATTTATAAACTGAACATGGTGGTGTATGCCTGTAATCCCAGCCACTTGGAAGGCTGAGGCAGGAGAAGGGTTTAAGACCTATCTCAGGGGCTGGAGAGATGGCCTAGCGGTTAAGAGTGCTGACAGCTCTTACAGAGGACCCGGGTTCGATCCCCAGCACCCACATGGTGGCCGAGAACCGTCTGAAACTCCAATTCTAGGAGAACTCCAGTTCCAGGGGAATCCCAGACCCTCTTCTGACCTCCGCGGCATTGCACGACATGGGTGCACAAACCTGCATGCAGACAGTACATTCATACACATACAGAAATAAATAAAATTAATTTAAAAATTAAAAAAGAAAAAGACCTATCTCAGAATTATCAACAAGGCCAGGCATGGTTGTGTATGCCTTTAATCCTAGCACTCTGGAGATGGGGAGGGAAGGAGGGAAGGAAGGAGGCTTGGTGGTATATGCCTTTAATTCCAGTACTCTCTGGAGGCAGAGGTGTCGTATCCCTGTGAGATGGAAGCCAGCCTGGTCTGCATAGTGAGTTCCAGGCCAGCTGTGGCTACAGGGAGACCCAGTCTCAAAAAACAAACAAACAAACAAACCCCAAAGTGTGTGTGTGTGTGTGTGTGTGTGTGTGTGTGTGTGTGTGTGTGCCCGCATACCTGAAATGTTAGTTGGCATTCCTTTCTATCTTCCTCATTACATTTTATTTAAAACCAAATCCAACCTCTTGAGCCTCTATTAAGTACCAAGCAATTTGCCAAGTGTGGGAAATATAAGGAAAAAACATTTTATATATGGAACTGTGCAGTACAACAGAAAGATACATGAAGTACTAGATTATTTTTTGAGAAAGGGTCTCACTTTGTAGCCTTGGCTGGCCTAGAACTCCCTAGGGAGAATACTAGGCTGATCTCACACTCAAAGATCCCCCTTTCTCTGCTTCCTGAGCACTGGGATTAAAGGCATATGCTAACATGCTCCATCCTAGAATATTCTAACATAAGTAAATTTCTGATATACAGGAGGCAGAGTCAAAGTAGTTATTTCTACCAGCAAAGCTTACAAGGGAGGTTAAAACTTAACTGACTTTTCTGAACAGGATAGGATAGGAGAAAATGTTATCTCCCAGCAACAGTTCATTATTAAAGGTAAACTTTACAGATTATTTAGAAATATACAGATTTAGAATATATAAATTATTTAGAAAAACAAAATACTTCAGCAAGACTTTTTTTTATAAAACTTGGAAGAGATTTTTGGTTTCCATTTCTTTCTAACTTTTAACACTCTTCTTTAAAGGTTATCAACTGGCAAACTTCTCTTCACATTCCACCACAAGCTAAACTGAGTCCTGAAGCCTCTGATCTGATTATCAAACTTTGCCGAGGACCAGAAGATCGCTTAGGCAAGAATGGTGCTGATGAAATAAAGGCTCATCCATTTTTTAAAACGATTGATTTCTCCAGTGATCTGAGACAGCAGTCTGCTTCATACATTCCTAAAATCACACACCCAACAGATACATCAAATTTTGACCCTGTTGATCCTGATAAGTTGTGGACTGATGCTAATGAGGAAGAAAATGTAAATGATACTCTCAATGGATGGTATAAGAATGGAAAACACCCTGAACATGCTTTTTATGAATTTACCTTTCGGAGGTTTTTTGATGATAATGGCTACCCATATAATTATCCAAAGCCTATAGAATATGAATATATTAATTCACAAGATTCAGAGCAACAGTTGGATGAAGATGATCGACACACAGTGTCAGATATCAAAAATCGTGATCTAGTGTACGTTTAATAGACTAGGAAGTAATCATAGTAAGAATTTGAAAAAAGACCTGAAATGCAGGGTTTTTTTTTTGAGAATTCGAGAATAAGCTTATGCAAATATGACAGAGCTTTGTATGTATGCTCTGTGTACAATATTATATTTTCCTTAATTATGGGAAATCCTTTTAAAATGTTAATTTATTCCACCCTTTTAAATCAGTAATTTAGAATAAATTGTTATAAGTAAATTATGAACTGAATATTATAGTCAGTTCTTGGTACTTAAAGTACTTAAAAAATAGTGCTCTGTTTAAAAAGAGAAACCTGGTATCTTATTTGTATATATGCTAAATAATTTTAAAATTCAAGAGTTTTTGAAAATTTTTTGAAAGACAGTTTTAGTTTTATCTTGCTTTAACCAAATATGAAACCCATATTTCCCTGGGCTTTGGTTCAAAATAAGCTAAAGAATTAAGCCATCATTTTGGAAAGTGTTCTTAAGCTACTGGTGGTCTGTGCAAGTCATATCCTAGAACCAGCAAATACAGAGTGGGAACAGTGTGTTCATTAGAAAGAAAAGTAATGCCATTGACCCCTCTCCACAGGAATATTTAATCTAGCATTTTCTCTGAATTATTGGCTTTAAAAGAAGCTGGAACACTATTAGTTTTGGTTCCATATTGGTATGAATGCTGCTTCCAGTTTTAAAAGGGAACAAAGTTGCCATAAGTCAGAATTTCAAATAATAGAAACTAAGGTCTTTAATATTTTTACCTTGAATTAGAAAAAAGTTTCATCTGTCCTAAGCAATGAAATTCAGTTTATCAAAGTTCGATTGTAATTTTTGTTTGTACTCACTAAGGAAGTACTTTTCCTAGGGGCCTGTGGATGTAGTTCCATGACAGAGCACTTGTCTAACATACATAAAGTCCTGTGTTCAATCCCCAGCACCCCTTCTCCCTAAAATAAATACCTATCTATACGATCAATTTTAAGTCATCAAAGCTATAGATTTTTTTCTATCAGAACAGGTAACAACTTGTTGGCAAAGGAAAATATAGCTATTTGGTAATGTTATACCTAACAGAGTAATTGGTTTAAGAACCTATTTATTAGCTCTTAATTGTCATGACCATTCCTAATTAGAAACGGTTACATAGTAGTTTAGAGAACTGAGGACTTCTTATTTAAGATGCATATGCCAATTTATGTATTGCATGGGTTCTATGAAAGAATTGTGGTTTAATACCAGTCTTTTAAGAAGGAGAATCAGGGGATTGGAGATATGGCTCAGCAGTTGAAATCACTGGCCGCTCTTGCAGAGAACCCGGGTTCAATTCTCAGCACCCACATGGTTGCTAAGAACTGTCCTTATCTTCAGTTCCAGGGGATCTGATGCCCTCTTCTGATCTCCATGGCATTGCACGACAAGGGTGCACTCACATACATGGAGGCAATACACTCATACACATAAAAATAATAAAATTTTTTAAAAAGGAGAATCAGGCTCTGTTCTGACCTTAAAGTTTGTATCTTCCTTTTCTTAAGATTTATTGGCATGAAATTGTTTAAAACTAGTTGCTAAAACCATAAGCACAGTAAAATTGGAAGCAAAGCTATTTGGTTGTATTAGAAGAGGGAAAAGAAGCAAAGCTATTTGGTTGTATTAGAAGAGGGAAAAGTATTAGTTTACACATCTGTGTTCATCTTGAAAACCATTGTAGTGTAAAGGTGGGTCTTAGGGGTCACTGGTTTTTCTTCTAATGAAGGCTTTGTGAACTTTGGCCCTTAGAAAAAAAAAGTGTTATCAGCACATACAGAGAAAGTGTTGCTTGTCGTTTGAATAGATCCTGGACATAATGAAACCTGTCACAGATACAGGTTAAAGACCTCTATCCTATAAGAAAAATGAGAACTTTACTTTTAACTTATTGCACAGTACTCAGATGAGTACATTGTGTACACATGATGATAATCTGTTATGGGAAAAGTCTGCAGTGAAATGACTCTGAATGTCAGCACAACGACGAAAGGTTTTAAACACTATGTTGAGGGCACTGAAGTGTTTGGTATTTCTGAAATATTTCGAATCAGAATTAATAAGAAAATATACTGCCACCAAACATGAATTCTCTATTCCATGGAAATTTGAATAGTCCTGTAAAATCCTGTGCAAAACATGCTTAAGAATGTTTAATTTGGTACTTATGTTTAGATAACCCTCTTGTTCTGTGAGCCTTTTTACTTAGATTGAAATTTTCATGTAGTTGTTTTTCTGCTGACTATGGTGCAGACCAGCAGAAAGCCAACTTCATTACATTTACACTGCAGGAAAACTTAAGGTGCTGTCTCTTCCCCACAAAAATCACTTCTCTTCAAATCTAAGACACTACAAATTTTGTATCCTTTTAAAATTTCCTCTTGACAGAATAAGCTTTTTGTGCTTTTTTCTGAGGCAGTATACAAGCCTTTGGTGTCTGCAGTTTTAGCATTCTGGATGTTTATCTTATTCCTGATTACATCCAATTCTTCCAGGGTAGAATCTGGTGCTTCCTGACCAAAAGTGAGAACAACATTAAAAATTTGGATATTCTCAGTTGAAATGGAGTGAAAACATTGGTTCTACATTTTTCTTTTTTCTTTTTTTTAAAAGCAAACACTATCTTTTTATACTTCCCCCTTAAATACATATGACTAGTATTTATAAAATATGTCTTATAATTATGTAATTGTAGATACTGTTATATACTGTTCAGTGACATCCTAAGGCAGGCCCTGTTGCTGTATCTTTTCTACATTCCTGTTTGTAATAGAAACTATAGAATGTATGACTAAGAAGTCACTTTGAGACTGACTTTTCAAAGTCATTCCCTTCTGCTGTTGAAAAATGCACAACTGTGAGTGGAGCGTTTTATTCTGACTTTTGTTAGGAATTAGAGAATACAGTGGGAGGACTTTTTAGATATTGCTGCTGCTGTTACCCAAGGTACTTTAGAAATTTTTCCTTAATAAACAAAAAGCCCTTTGATATTTAAAGTGAAACATTTAGCCTGTTTGTTTTAATCTAAAAAAGTAATTTGGGTCAACATATTGATATATTTGTAAAGCGCCTTAATATATCCCTTTGTGGAAGGCACTTCCCAGTTTACTTTTATATTGTATTGTGTATATAAGTATTTTGTATTAAAATGGAATCAGTGACAACACTACAGTTTTATAAAGTAATGCTTTGCTAGAAAAAAATAACAGCTTTGCAGTATAACAGTTGTTTTTGCATATTTCTGAATGTAATAGAACAAATAATCAGCCTGTGTTTTTAATGAATCTATTTGTATTTTCCCAATCATTTCCTCTAGTGTAACATTTGCTGGGATAATTAAAAAAAAAATCCAAATCTTTCATTTATGTGTGGAAAGCTGAATTTTAAGCTAAGAATATTAATTTGTATTGTACTTTATTTTATAAGCATCTTTGTACACATTCATGTGCATGTGCCCTCAAGAGTCCAGAAGACAGTGCAAGATCTCCTGGAGACAGAGCTGCAGGAGCTTGTCCAAAGACAACCCACTGCTGAAAACTGAACTTTAAGCCTCTGAAAGAGCAGCAAGCACTTTAAACCACTAAACCATCGCCCCAGTTCCCATATTTCCAAATTCTTTTCTTTTTCCTTTCTCTCTCTCCCCTTCCCTCCCTCCCTCCCTCCTCCCCCTCTCTTTTCTGTCTTTCTTTCATCTGTCTTTTTGAAACAGGGTCTCCATGTAGCCCAGCTACCCTAGAACTCACTATGTTCAAGGCTGGCCTTGAACTCACAGATTCACCTGCCTCTGCCTCCCTAGTGCTGGGATTTCCTTTATATATAGATATAGATCAGGCAGATTTAGAACTTATTATATAGCTACAACTGGTCTTAAACTTCTGATTCTCCTACCACCACCTACTGAGGTATTTATCTCCTAAAACTTTATTGAACTCTGAATTTAGTAACATTTTATTTATTTATTTATTTGTTTGTTTATTTTGTCATTTTTTTGAGACAGGGTCTTCCTTTAGTCCTAGGTATCCTGGAGCTTGCTTTGTAGACCAGGCTGGCCTTGAACTAACTCACAGAGATCTGCCTGCCTCTGCCTCCCAAGTGCGAGGATTAAAGGCGTGCGCCACCATGCCCGGCACATTTCAACACATTGTACTATTTGTGAAATATGAAGCAGACAGCTGTTTTGCTTTCAATCCTTTTATCACAGAAAATCCTAATCAGATTTATTTTTTTTTAATGTGTATGAGTGTACTGTCTGCATGTAGGTTGGTGCACCCGCGTTGTGCAATGCCTCGGAGATCAGAAGAGGTTGTCAGATTCCCCTAGAACTGGAGTCAAAGACGGTTCTTAGCCACCATGTGGGTGCTGGGAATCGAACCTAGGTCCTCTGCAAGAGCAGATGGTGCTCTTAACCGCTGAGCCATTTCTCCAGCCTCCCTTACCAGATTTTTTTTTTTCCTCTTTTTGAGACAGGGTCTCCCTGTAGCCCCAGCTGTCCTGGAACTCACTCTGTAGACCAGGCTGGCCTTGAACTCACAAAGATCCGCCTGACTCTGCCTCCCAAGTGCTAGGATTAAAGGCGTGCACCACCACGCCCAGCTCATCTAACCAGATTTTTTGGGTTTTTTTGTTTTGTTTTCTAACCAGATTTTTAAAAGATACTATTATATCCAACCATTTTAACATGAAGAACATGTAAGTTTTTCTTCATCTTTTCAATCATTACCATCACCTTTATTTTCTTTTATCCTCATCTTTACAACCCCTTCAAAATTTTGTATTTGGTCTGCATAAGGCTGCACACTGAGGCTCAGAAATTGCATTATTCCTGTGATTCTTTCTACAACTATAGGCCCATGTTTAGCATACTTCAAGTTTTGAAGGCCTTTCCTATGGTAACACTGCCCCCTCCCCATCTCCTTATAATATGAAAAGAGCAAGAAAAGTTGCCAAATATATTTACTCCCCCTAGTACCAGTCATTTATCTTCCTTTCAGATGTACAGACATCCTGAGCCATCTCCCTGGATTCACAATCTGGGTAGAACTTTGTATTGTTTGTATTTGTGAGGGACTGATTGCTCAGAGGGAAAAAAAAGTATGTCAATGTTAGGTCAGACAGCAGAGGCTCTTATTCACCAGTATCCATTCTGTCATTCCTTTTATAAGCAGTTTTGACTGTCCTACTGCACTCTAGTTTTACATATTTTGTGATTTGTATAGACACACAACCATCACTAGAATATGAGCAGGTATGAGACAAGATTTTAGACTTAAAGTTGAAATTACTTGCTGTTTCCCTCTTCCCACAGATGGAGAATAGACATATTGGGGAGTATATTTTGACTATAAAAACCAGGAAAGCACTGATCAATAGAACAAAAGGAACAGAGACCTGAGAGATGATGTGAAGAATGATTGGCCATTGTCGGCTGCTCAACAGAATGTTGAAAAGTCCACATTCAGCTCCATCAATTACTTTTGCCCAATCTAATATAGCGTGTAATTTTGTATTAAGTAAATGCAGAGCAATTTGAGGCCATTTTGTACTTTGGCTTCTTCCCATAGAGGTCATCACAAATTCATTGACTTTTACCTCCTATTTTTCCCTAATTCATCATCTGTTACTCACTTGGCTGAGGCTCTTAACAGCCTGTATTATTATTGTTTTCACTTTGATACATAGGCTGGTTTGAAAGTTTTTCTCCCTCTCACCACTTTTTTGAGATGGGATCTTACTGTGTAGCCCTAGCTGGCCTGGAACTCACAATGTAGACCAAGCTGGCCTCAAACTCACATAGATCCATGTACCCCTACCTCCTGAGTAGTGAGATTAAGCATATCTCCCACCACACCATGGCCAGCTTTTGAATTACCACAACTGTCTCAAAGGACAATGGTTTTGGTTGGTTTGTTTTTGGTCTTTTTGAGACAGGGTCTCCTTTTAGTCCCAGCTGGCCTGGAGCTAGCTATGTAGACCAGGCTGGACTTGAACTCACAGAGATCAGCTTGCCTCTGACTCCCCAGTGCTGGGATGAAAGGCATGTGCCACCACGCCCAGCCTTCAAAGGACTCTGATGTCATACTAGTCAAGTTTATTACCTGATCTATCATCCATGTGACCTACTTAAGGGGACAGCCTGGTCAACACAGTTCCAGGTGAGATGAGGCTGCAGGGAGATCCTGTCTCAAAAGAGAGACAGACACTCCAGCCAGGCCTGGAGATGCTGGAGATGCACACTTTTTGAGGGGGTAATTTTGAGAGGGTCTCCCTTGTAGTCCCAGCTGGCCTAGAACTAGCTACACAGACCAGGTTGGTCTCGAACTCACAGAGATCCGCTTGCCTCTGCCTCCCAAGTGCTGGGATTAAAGACGTACATACCTGGCAGAGATGCACAGTTTTGATCCCAGCACTCAGAAGGCCAGAGCATGCAGATCTCTAAGTCTGGGCCTGCCTGATCTACATGGTGAGTTCCAGGTCAGGCAGAGATACATAGTGAGACCCTGTCACAGAGAGGAAAAGAAAACACTCTGGATTGCTCTGATACAGCCCTCTGAGAGGAATAAAGACCAAGTTTCTCTTGTATGGTCAGCTGCCACTTAGAATAAGAATTGTGCACAAGATAAGTGCCCATTTTTACCACATCTTGACATTTGAGGTACTACCCAAGACATAAAGGGCCAAGCCAAGTTAATTTGCTTCATAAAAGAAAACTGCAGGAGTTCAGAGCATCTACAACGTGTTTCCAATGCCTAGGGTACAAGCTAACATTACTTAAATATAAAATATGATGTCTGAGAGGAAATCAGTGGAGCTTAACTCCAACATCTGGAATTGGTAGGCAAGAATATTACCACCCTTGGTATTGGAGAGATGGCCTAGCGGTTAAGAACGCCCACCGCTCTTGCAGAGGATCCGGGTTCGATCCCAAGCACCCACATGGCGGCTGAGAACCGTCTGTAACTCCAATTCCAGGAGAACTCCAGTTCCAGGGGAATCCGACACCCTCTTCTGTCCTCTGTGGCATTGCACGCATGGGTGCACAAACCTACATGCAGACAGTACATTCATATACATAAAAAAATAAATAAAATAAAAAAATATTACCGCCCTGTTTATAGTTGTACTGCATTAACTATACTGTAAAGAAAATCATCAAAGGGGCTGGTGAGATGGTTCAATGGTTAAGAGTACTGGCTTCTTGCAGAGGACTTGCATTTGGTTCCCAGCAACCACAAGGCAGCTAACAGATCTTGTAACTTCAGTTACAGGGGATCTGGTGCTTCCCGGCTTTTCCAGGCACTGCATATACATGATGCACTTACATACATGCAGGTAGCCAGGCGTGGTGGCACACGCCTTTGATCCTAGCACTTGGGAGGCAGAGGCAGGCAGATCTTTGTGAGTTCAAGGCTAGCCTGGTCTACAGAGTGAGTTCCAGGACAGCTGGGGCTACAGGGAGACCCTGTCTCGAAAAGACCAAAAAAAAAAAAAAAAAAAAAAATACATGCAGGCAAAAGTGAGTGTAA
>VZQC01001128.1:709366-820515 GCA_009823505.1 Rhizomys pruinosus | reverse complement strand
CTAATTTTTTTTTTTTTTTTTTGTCTTTTCGAGACAGGGTCTCCCTGTAGCCCCAGCTGTCCTGGAACTCACTCTGTAGACCAGGCTGGCCTTGAACTCAGAAAGATCCGTCTGCCTCTGCCTCCCAAGTGCTGGGATTAAAGGCGTGCACCACCACACCCAGCTTAAAGATGGTTCTTAGCTGCCATGTGGGTGCTGAGAATCAAACTTCGGTGCTCTGCAAGAGCAGTCCTCACTTTTAACTGCTGAGCCATCTCTCCAGTCCCCCCCTTTTTTCTTTTTTGTCTTAGCTTTTTTGCCTATACTAATTTATTTCTTGAAATACTGCCAAGATATGCTAGATAGTTTCTGTTCTTCCGCAGTGGAATCTTAGCAATGATAGGGAAAATTGGAGAATTTCATAAATATACAGTGTTGACATTCATTTCAGCAGATATTTTAGGCTTAAATATTGCTACATTCGTAGAAAATGATTATTATCTAACACTTAGCCAAGTAAGGGTGCTTGGCTTAATACATCGTTTCTTGGATACCCAAGGACTTAGCAGGTCATCTGTTAATGTGGCCTTGGATTGACTTTATGCATCTGTTTGTTAGAAAGTGTCTGAGCGTGGTAGCTCATGCCTGTAACCCCAGTATTTGGGAGGCTGAGGCATGAGGACTTAGGCAAGTTCTAAGCCAGCCTGAGTTACAGAAGAAAGAAAAAAGAAAACGTTCTTTGGCTGGAAAGGAATTTTATCTGACTAGAAAGGGAAATTCAGCTGGGCATGGTAGTACACATCTGTAGTCCCAGTGCTTAGGAGGGAGAGGCAGGCAGATCTCTGTGAGTTCAAGGCCAGCCTGGTCTACATAGTGAGTCCCAGGACAGTTTGAGCTACCAGGAGACCCTGTCTCAAAAAGATACACACACACCAAAAAGAGAGAGAGAGAGGTTATCAAAACAGGCCTTGAAGAAGGCCTGGAGTAACTTTTTATAGGTTTTGAATCATTAAACCATGACCACCAAAATAAATGAATAAATCCTGAGGGTGGCAGAGGTAGGTGAATCTCTGAGTTCAAGGCCAGCCTGGTCTCTGCATAGCGAGTTTCAGGCCTGCCAGGGTTGCAGAGTTGAAACTTGGGGGCGGGGGGAGGGGGGGTGAATCTCGGTTACAGTTTTTTAAAGTCCACATAGAGATCTTGAAGGGGATTGCCAAGAATCTCAGAGTAATAACAATTTAAAAGTTTGGGGGTGGGGTGCACACCTTTAATCCTAGTACTTAGAAGGCAGAGACAGGCAGATCTCTGTGAGATCCAAGCCAGTCTGTTCTACATAGTGAGAGTTCTAGGCCAGGCATGGCTATATAGTGAGAACCTGCCTTTTGGTCTTTTTTTTTTTTTTTTTTTTTTTTTTGAGACAGGATCTTCCTGTAGCCCCAGTTGTCCTGGAACTCACTATGTAGACTAGGCTGGCCTTGAATTCACAGAGATTGCCAGGCGTGGTGGCGCCCGCATGCCTTTAATCCTAGCACTTGGGAGGCAGAGGCAGGCGGATCTTTGTGAGTTCAAGGCCAGCCTGGTCTACAGAGTGAGTTCCAGGACAGCTGGGGCTACAGGGAGACCCTGTCTCGAAAAAACCAAAAAAAAAAAAGAATTCACAGAGATTGTCTGCCTCTGCCTCTGGAGTGCTGGGATTAAAGATGTGCACCACTATGCTTGGTAAGAGCCTGTCTTAAAAAAAAAGTTTTAAAGTTGTGGGTAGGCATGCAAAAATGTATTCCTCCATGTTGCAGAGAAGTTTAAAATTATCCACATCAACTGTACTTACAGAGTTGGCCCCAGTTATACTCTTCCAACACAACTACCCAGACCAGGTACCATGGTAAGGCAAGGATAGTTTCAGAGTAGAAATAATCATAGGAATCAAACAATAATCCCAACTTGATAGGGATGAGCTGAGGATCAAGGAATGTGAGAGTCTATGATCAGAAACTAGATCAAGGTAAGAAGTCTTTGTAGTTAATACAAAAGCCCAAGTAGTATTCATCTGTTAAAAGGTGTATTGCAGTCTGGTTCCAAGCATGTTCCTACATGCTGAGGATGTAGCAGTTAACAAAAGAGAGATGTAGTCTCTAGCCATGGAGCTTTTGTTAAGATGAAGCATTCTCTTGGGGCTGGAGAGATGGCCTAGCGGTTAAGAGCGCTGAGTGTTCTTGCAGAGGACCCGGGTTTGATCCCCAGCACCCACATGGTGGCTGAGAACCGTCTTTGACTCCAGTCCCAGGGGAGTCCGACGCCCTCTTCTGACTTCTGCAGCATTGCATGACACGGGTGCACAGACCTACATGCAGATAGTACATTCATACACATAAAAATAAATAAAATTAAAAAAAAAGATGAAGCATTTTCAGTATATGATTCCTGAGAAGCATTGTAGTTTAGGTCATTGCACCCCCCCCCACCCCTTTGGAATTTAGATGCTGGATCTTGAGTTACTGATAGGTGACGTGGCCTCAGTTCATAGCTTTATTGCCTCATAAATTACTGCATAACTTAGTGGCTTACAACAACAGACACTTATTTCACACTTGCTCTGGATTAGAAATGCATGGCTTTGTGGGTGCCTCTGATGCAGTCTTTCACATAACTGTAATGAAGATGTCACCCAGGGTTGTGATCATCTCTGGGTGCAGTCCAAGGAGGATTCAAGCTCATTTGTGTGGTTGTTGACAGGATGCAGCTCCTCATGGGCTGTTGGTGTGGGAACCTGAGTTCATTATTGGCTTGGAACCTCCTTCCTAGATAGAGCAGCTCTCCTATACGGTCACTAGTTTCCCTTTATGTGGATAAGCAAGAGACATTGGGTTTTTTTTTGTTTGTTTGCTTGTTTTTTGTTGTTGGGGTTTTTGTTTGTTTGTTTTGTTTTTTGGTCTTTTTGAGACAGGGTCTCCCTGTAGCCCCAGCTGACCTGGAACTCACTCTGTAGACCAGGCTGGCCTTGAACTCACAAAGATCCACCTGCCTCTGCCTCCCGAGTGCTAGGATTAAAGGCATGCGCCATGCCTGGCTTGAGACATCGTTAACAAGATGGAAGTCATAGTATAATCCTAAAATAAGATCTTTTGTTTTTTTTCTTTTTTAAAACAAGGTCTCCCTAAAGTCCCAGCTGGCCTGGAATTCTCTGTATAGACCAAGCTGGCCTGGATATCGAAGATACCTCCCTACCTCTGTCTTCTGAATGCTAGGATTAAAGGTGGAATGATACGTGGCCCTAGGTTCCATTTTTTTTTTTTAAGTTATATGAGTATGTATTGCCTAAATGTATTTAAGTGCACCTGTGTCATGCAGTACCCACGGAGGTCAGAGGAAGGCATCAGATACCCTGGAACTGGAATTACCTACAGTTGTTAGCTGCCATGTGGGAATCGACCTAGGTCTTCTGGAATAGCAAGCAGTGCACTTAACCATTGAGCTATCTCTCCAGCTCTAGGTTCCATTATTTTTGCCTATTTGTTACAACATGCATTCAAGAGGAGTGATTCAACAAGAGGCAGTGGTTATTAGCCATCTTAGAGGTCCATTGTGATTATATGTAGCTAAGGATGACTGTGAACTTTTTTCCCCCTCTACCTCCCAAGTGCTGAGATTACAGATGTGTACCACCTGCTCCTGGTTCTTTGCATTTTTTTTTTTTGTTGTTGTTTTGAGATTGGTCTTATGTAGCCCAGGCTGGCCTTGAACTCACAATTCTACCTCTGCCTCCTCACTGCTACCATTATAGGTATATCACACTTGCCTCTTAATTCAGTTTCTATGCTCAAACTTCCCTCCTCATCCTCAATAGACTAATGGGTTAAATATACATTCTTAGATATGCATGTATACGGGCATGGTGGCGCACACCTTTGATCCCAGCACTTGGGAGGCAGAGGCAGGTGGATCTCTGTGAGTTCAAGGCCACCCTGGTTTACACAGTGAACTCCAGGCCAGCTGGGACTAAAGGGAGACCCTGTCTCAAAAAGACCAAAATAATAATAATAATAATAATATAAATAAATAAAATGAGGGTTTATGTAGCATATGTATTTTGATGATCTGTTCATGTTGGTTTTAAAGTAGTTCATTGCTTTTGTGTATTATATATAATATACTCTTTATCTACTATATTCCCTAATAGAGAAAAGATTGGCTACGTTTTGTTTTGTTTTTATATTTTATTACTATTTTTATTTTATGTGTATTGAGTATATTGCCTGCATCTGAGTAAATGCACCCATGTCATACAGTGCCCTTGGAGGACAGAAGAGGGCATCAGATACATGGAACTGGAGTTATGGATGGTTTTTAGCCACCATGTGAATGCTAGAATTGAACTGAGGTCCTCTGCAAGAACAGCCAGTGCTCCTAACTGCTGAGCCATCTCTCCAGCCCCTTGGGTTTTTGTTTGTTTTGTTTTGATAGAGTCTTATTATCTCTGGAACTTGCTATGTTGGCCAGGTTGGCCTGGAAGTCATAGAAATCCATCTGCCTCTTGGAATTAAAGGCATGTACCACCACACCTAGCTGTCTCCAACTTTTTGTAGTGTATATAAATTATACATAATATGGGCTTCAATGGGACATTTTCTTTTTTTTTTTTTTTTTTTTGACCAGTAAGTACACATAGGCAATAAACATAAGGAGTGTCCTTATAAACCCAGTTAGTTAACATCCGAGTCCAGTTTTTGTACAATCCAAGGTCCCCAAGTCCAGTTGAAGAGGCTTGCTTACATAAACATGTTGATCAAATAAATAAAAAAAAAAAGAAAAAAAACCTTCAGTCCATTTTTGCTGTGATCTCACAATTCATACCCCCTCCTTGGCCCTTACAATCTGACGAGCCAACTTCTTCAGTGAGAGTTCCTGGGCTTTGGAGGGGAGAGTGAGAGAGAGTGAGAGATAGAAGAGCTATTTTTTTCTCTGAGGTGACACTCCAGACTCTTAGGACTGTCCAAGTTCTGGACATTTAGCAGTCTCCTTTTAATTCTAGTAATAAAGCACAAATAGTAATAAATATTAAAGATTATAACAAGTTACAGATACATAGGGTTGGATGATATCTTGGTCGGGGCATTATAACTCTGACAGAAGGAATGCCGATAGCTTTCTAATGTGGTCGATAAAGTCTCCTGACATTAGGGGGCACCAAGGCTACAGTGTCAGCTGTGTGTCCTACCCTGCTAGGGAGTGGGCCATAGATTGAACTAGGATTTTTTTTTTTCTTTCTGGGTGTATGTTTACTAAGCTGGCACTATTGCACTACATCTTTGGCATGTAAAAGTGTAGCACGAGCCAGGTGTGGTAGCGCACACCTTTAATCTAGTGCTTCCATATTGTCTTCTAGTCTTGCTATTCTATTTTCTACTTCATTCTCTTATTGAGACTTTCTCCCATCCTTTCCAAGTGGTTTGTGGAGTGTTTCACTTCTTTTTTCATTTCAACTTGAATTTTATTCAATGTTTCTATATCTTCTGTAATTTCATTCAGCACTTTATCATTAATTTATCCTTATCTTCTTTTAGGTCTTTCATTTCTTTGTATATGTGTTCTTTAAATTCTTTCAATTCTTTGATTTCTTTGATCATGCTTATATAATAGTTCTTTTAAGAATTATATCCTGAATTACATCCATCTAGGGAGTCCTTACTATAGGATTCTTCAATAGGACTAATAGTATTTGGCGGAGGTTTATCATTTTGTTTTTTTTTATTGTGCTTTTGGCATTTGGGTTTCTTTTGTTTGTTGTGATTCTAGTGTGAAGTTCAGGTGTTTTTTGTTGAGTTGGAGACTGACTTTGCTTATATTCTTCAATGTTTTCCTTGGCATCTTATTCAGCATACAGGTGTGGTTAGTTTAGGCCCCAAGCTCTCCAAGCTCTCACCTCTAGCCTAGCACCGGACAGACCAGCTAGTAAATAGCTCCCCCAGTGGCCAGAGCTATGCAACACCCAAGCTGGCCCGAACCCTTCAGGCTTGTGGAACCAGAACTGTGAGAGCCCCAGTTGCTCCTGGCCTTGTGGGATGGGAAGATTACAACACCTCTGCTGCTGTGCAGCTGGAGTCCCCCTCGGCAGAGTGAAGAGAGCCCCAGTCACCCACACAGAGAGATGCACTCACAGAACTACTGTGTGCCACCCGTGGTCGGCCCACGAGTCCTCCAGGGCCAGCTGCCAAGGCAAGGTCTGTACCCTAGGTCCAGTGGGAGGCAGGCCCAGCACCTGCCAGGGTTGTGGGAAGCTGGAATCCCCCTTCCCCAACTTTGCCTCAGTTGGTCACAATGCACCCACTGTCCCATGAGCTGCCATCTTGATCTGAGACTGGGATATTTTCTTTTTCTTTTATTATTATTATTATTCATTATTTTATTTTATTTTATTTTATTTTTTATTTTAATTTTATTATTTTATTTTATTTTATTTTAGACAGGGTCTCCCTATAGCCCCAGCTGGCCTGGAACTCACTCTGTAGACCTGGCCTTGAACTCACAGAGATCCGCCTGCCTCTACCTCCCGAGTGCTGAGGTTAAAGGTGTGCGCCACCATGCCCAGCTTAAAGACGGTTCTTAGCCGCCATGTGGGTACTAGGAATTGAACCCCAGTCCTCTACAAGAGCAGTTGACACTCTTAACAGCTGAGCCATCTCTCCAGCCCCCCGGAATATTTTCATACAAGTATGTAATGTATTTCAATCACATATCCCCCCCCCCTCCCCGTAACCCATACTGCTCCAACTTTTTGATTACTCAGATATCATTAACATCCCAAAACAAGTCCTTTATGGATCTTTGTGAGACTTTCTCTGGAGTCTTTGCAAAGGAGTGAGATTACTGGTTATAATGCTTACACATAGGGTTTACAAGATGGCTCAACAGGTAATGGAGCTTGTTGTCAAGTCTGATGTTTAGTCCCCAAAGCCTACCTGGTGGAAGGAGAAAACCAATTCCTGAAAGTTGTGTTCTGATCTCTACAGTGATGCTATGGCATTTGTGAACATGTATCCAGGCACATGCACACTGAGGATGCAGTTTTATACTTATGTAAATCCTGCTCTCAGAGAACTTTGTCTAGTAGAGGAGAATACAGAGTAACTATAGACAAATGTCTTGAGATGAAAATACCAGGAGAAAAAGCTGGATGTGGTGGCACACACCTTTAATCCCAGCACTCAGAAGGCAGAGGCAGGAAGATCTGAGTTCAAGGCTACCCTGATCTACATAGTGTGTTCCTCGCCAGCTGGGGCTACAGGAAGACCCTGTTTCAAAAAGAAAAGGGGGGGGGGGCGCAGGAAAATGCCAGAGGACATTAGATGAGTGAACATTTATTTTGAACAGAGGTAGACAACCTAGAGAAGTGATATCTGAGCTAGTCTTTGAGGTCAGGAACTTAACAACATAAGATATGGGAACTAAGTTTTTATTTGTATTTGTATATATAATTTTTGATGGTACTACAATTAGAAGTCAAGGCCTTGTCTGGTGTTTGCTTTACCTCTAAACTCTATCCCTAGCCCAGGATGTTTTGTTTGCTTTATTTTGTTTTTATCCGTGTGTGTCTAGTGCTGAGGATTGAACCCAAGGCCTTATAGGAGCTAGGCACACAGTCTGCCTCTGAGCTGAACTATATTCCCCCAAGCCCTAACCTTAAGGTACTTCCTTTTTTTTTTTTTTTTTTTTTTAGTCTCTCTGTACCCC
This sequence comes from Rhizomys pruinosus, assembly GCA_009823505.1. Lineage (NCBI taxonomy): Eukaryota > Metazoa > Chordata > Mammalia > Rodentia > Spalacidae > Rhizomys > Rhizomys pruinosus. The sequence goes on along the minus strand of VZQC01001128.1, from coordinate 812,808 downwards.
CAGCTGGAATTCGATGTAGGCCAGACTGGCCTTCAACTTTGAACTCACAGAGATGCACCTGCCTCTGCCTCCCATGTGCTGGGATTAAAGACATGTACTACCATGCCTGGCAATCCCAAAGTGTTTAAGGATAGAAATAGGAGGAGTGAATGTAAAGGGATGGCAAGTGTTTCATGCATGACACGGGTGCATAAATCTACATGCAGACAGTACAGTACATTCATACACATAAAAAATAAATAAAAAAATTAAATCTTTTTTATTTTGTGGGTGTGTGATGGGGCAGGGTGTGTGCACCACAGTGAGTATGTGGAGGTCAGAGGACAATGTTGTGGGCCAGTTCTATCATTCCGTCTTCATGTGGGTCCTGTACATTGACATCATAACATCTATTGAGCCATCTTGCTGGCCCCACTGTGAACTTCTTAGGGAATCCTGTGGGATTTATTTTTAACAAACTTCGTGGTGCTTATTTTTATTAAACGGTGTAAATACCAAAATGTTTGTTGTTTCTTCTTTCCTTAGCTTACATTTGAGCATGAGTCTTCTCATGATTAGTGAGAATGTGAAATTGGCTCGTGAATATGCATTGCTGGGAAACTATGACTCTGCCATGGTCTATTATCAGGGAGTTCTTGACCAAATGAACAAGTATCTATACTCAGTCAAGGATGCATACCTCCAGCAGAAATGGCAACAGGTGAGAGTCGTGGTTGTTGTGTTTTAATAGCTTTAGTAATCAGAAGATTTAGATTGTCAATGCTGTCTGTATATTAATGGCATTTGGTTTATTACATGGATTTGAAAAATTTTTTAATTTTATTAGTAACAGCCCTCTTTTGCCATCAGCATGTTATATAAGCTCTACTTAAGTATTCTAATTATTATAATAATTGCATATCTTAAATATTTTTTATTTTACGTGTGTGAGTGTTATGTAAGTGCACCTGTGTCATGCGGTGTCAGAGGAGGACAGAAGAGGATGTTGAAGCCCATGGAACTGGAGTTAACAGATGGCTGTTAGCCGCCATGTGGGTGCTGGAATTCAAACCTGTGTCTTCTGCAAGCGCAGCCAATGCCCTTAACTGCTGAGCCATCTCTCCAGCACCTGTAATAATTTTTTAATATTTTATTTTTATTTTCTGTATTAAAGTATATTGCCTACGTGCATGTAAGTGCTCCCATGTTGTACCATGCCTGGGGAGGTCAGAAGAGGCCATCAGATCCCCTGGAACAGGAGTTACAGGTGGTTGTTGGCCGCCATATGGGTGCTGGGAATCTAACCCAGGTCCTCAACTGCTAGCCATCTCACCAGTCCCTAATAATTTTTTAAAGTAATAGATTTGGGTTCTTAAAAAGTAATTTTTTCCCTATATTAGAATAACTTTTTGTTGTCATTGTTTTTATTTTATGTATAACCATTGAGCCATCTCTTCAGTCCGGAGATTACATTTTTAGCTAAAATTACAGTTAATTTTATTAAGCCATTGCTGAAATAGCATATGGTAGCTAAATCTCACAAGTACTGTATTTCCTATCAAATTTTACAAAGCTGATCATATTGGAATACCATTTAAGGTATTTTAGCCTCAGAGGAATAAAAGAAATTTATAATTGGAAACCATAGAGCTATCTTATTCAGTGTAGCATTTATACCAGGGTTCACTTATCATGACAGGAAAGAAATGTTTCAGAAATTAGTGGTCTTTTTTTGAGCTGAACTTGTAGTGAAATGTTATTCCCCAGTTACGGTTTGAGTACAGTAACACATTGATTGCTAATTTTTGGAGAGAAATACCTACTCTCTTTGAAGTTAGCTTTTCCTCTAAATTTGACTCTGTATCCTTTATTTCTAAAAGGGGAATATATTTTATTTTATAAAGAAGTCTTTACGTTTGCCACTAAAGGACTTTTTACACTTTGCATTGTTAGGCCAAAAACTTGCTTAAAAAACTAAGCGGGGGCTGGAGAGATGGCCTAGTGGTTAAGAGCGTCGACTGCTCTTGCAGAGGACCCGGGTTCGATCCCCAGCACCCACATGGCAGCTGAGAACCGTCTTTGACTCCAGTTCCAGGGGAATCCAACACCCTCTTCTGATCCCTGCGGCATTGCACGACACGCGTGCACAGACCTACATGCAGACAGTACATTCATACACATATGAAAATAAATTTAAAAAATTTAAAAAAGGATCTTCTGTTTGTCCTCATCACTGATCTTGCCTTGAAGCTTCTCGTCTTCAACTGTTGTTTTCATGTTGAATACACAGGACCCCAGTGAATTCTTGGATGATACGTCTTCTCTCTGCTTCTGGCCTTCAGCTTTGAACTTCTCAGCTTCCTGAACCATGCACTCAATATCCTCCTTGCTCAAGCCACTCTTGTCATTGGTGATGGTAATCTTGTTCTCTTTCGTGTACTACAGCAGAAACATTTTGGATGCCAATGACAAGGGTATCAAAAGTGTTCAATCTGAGGAACACTTCAGAGTGCAGAAGATATGCCTGTGAATGCAAACTTCCCAAGCAGATTGTTATCCTTGGTCATGGCTCTTTCACCTTCNATGCCTTTAATCCCAGCACTTGGGAGACAGAGGCAGGTGGATCTCTGTGAGTTCAAGGCCAGCCTAGTCTATATATGAAGTTCCAGGCCAGCTGGCACTACAGGGAATCCCTGTCCCAAAAAAGATGGAAAAAAAAAACCAAAACCCTAAGATTTGTGTAAAATTGTGAACCATTTCAGATTTTAGGGATTTTGTTGTTCTGGGGGTTGTTAGTTTTTTAAGTGGAGTTGTTTGTTGTTTTGCTTTTAAATAATATGTAGGCTGGCCTCAAACTGATAATGGTCCTCCTTGACTCAGCCTTCCCATAATTTCAGCTTTAAAGCGATACTAACTTAAATTTCATTTCATTGTTACAAGTATTATATAGTAAAATACAATTTGTGTGATTTTTTTTTTAGGTTTTTTTTTGGTTTCTTTCTTTTTCTTTCTTTCTTTCTTTCTTTCTTTCTTTCTTTCTTTCTTTCTTTCTTTCTTCTTTCTTCTTTCTTCTTTCTTCTTCTTCTTTCTTCTTCTTTCTTCTTCTTCTTCTTTCTTCTTCTTCTTTCTTTCTTCAACAGGGTTTCACTGTATAGCTCTGGCTGACCAGGAACGCAACTATGTAGACCAGGCTGGCCTCAAATTGAAGATAACTATCTGTATCTATCTCTGGCTCTTGATTGCAGGAATTAAAGACTGATGTGCCTATCTCTAAGTTTAAGTCATTTTAAAATGCAAAGTTCTAAATATATAATGTTATCTAACTATTGAGGGGAGGGGGAGGAGATAGACTGATTTTGATCCAGAGTTGTTTTTGTTTCTTTGTTTTTGTTGTTGTTTTTGAGACAGGATCTCCCTATAGCCCCAGTTGTCATGGAACTCACTATGTAGACCAGGCTGGCCTGAACTCACAGAGATCCGCCTGCCTCTGCCTTCCAAGTGCTGGGATCATAGGCATGCACCAGATTTTGATCAGTTTTAAAAGTTAACAGTGGGGATGGAGAGACGCCTCTGCCTCAGTGGTTAAAAAAGCACAGGCTGTTCTTGCAGAAGACTCACGTTTGAATTCCAGCACCCACACGGTGTCTAACCACCATTCCAGGGGATCTGCTGCCCTCTTCTGTCTTCCTTGGGCACTGCACAACATGAGTGCATTTTCACACCTGCAGGCATAACATTCATATGCACAAATAAAAATAAATAAAACAAATTTTTAAGTTAATGAAGTCTTATATTGGTGGTACACACCTCCAATCTCAGCATTTGGGAAGCTGAGGCAGGTAGACTGCCTTTTTTTTTTTTTTAAAGATACATTTTTTTTTTTTTTTTTGGGGGGGGCAGGGATGGAGAGTCTCACAGCTTAAGAGCACTGACTGCTCTTGCAGTGGAACTGGGTTCGCATTCCAGCACCCACATAGCAGCTAAGAACCGTCTTTAACTCCAGTTCCAGGGGAATCTGACGCCCTCTTCTGACCTCCGTGGCATTGCACGACAGGGTGCACCAACCTACCTGCAGACAGTACATTCATACACATAAAAATAATAAATAAAATTAATAAAATAAAAAAAAAAATAAAATTTATTTTTTGATGTGTATGAATGTACTGTCTGCATGTAGGTTTTGCACCCATGTGTACAGTGCCGAGGAGGTCAGAAGAGAGTGTCGGATTCCGCTGGAACTGGAGTTAGTTAAGATGTTTCTCAGCCGCCATGGTGGGGGTGTGGGATCGCACCCAGTCCTCTGCAAGAGCAGTGGCGCTTCTTAACTGTTGAGTAATCATCTCCAGCCCCCGGAACGATTATACTTTAAATGGCTAGCATAGGCACAAAGCATCAAAAAAATGAAAATTAAAGAAAAAAAAGTTGAGAGACAAAATAGTAGATAGGTCCCCAATTCAAGTAAAGTTTCCTGAATTGTACTAAATAAATTTGGATATACTCTCAAAAAAAAAAAAAGACTAGCATGGGATACTAGGGAGATCTTGTTTAAAATAAAAATAAGTTAATTACAAAAATACCAAAGGACAACTTGGTAAAAGTTTCATTTTTTTTTATTATTATTTATTTATTTTTGTATGTTGGGGAATGTAATGTCTGCATGCAGGTCTGTGCACCCGTGTCGTGCAATGCCGCGGAGGTCAGAAGAGGGTCTCGGATTCCCCTGGAACTGGAGTTTTCCTGGAATTGGAGTTACAGACGGTTCTTAGCCGCCATGTGGGTGCTGGGGATCGAACCCAGGTCCTCTGCAAGAGCGTCGGTGCTCTTAACCGCTAGGCTATCTCTCCAGCCCCAAGTTTCATTTTTATCAAACTTTAAAGTTGTAGCTAAGTTTTCAATTTGTTATGCAATTTGAATAAGAACTATGTGTTCTGGTTTGCTTCTCCAAATCTATGACAAAACACTCTGACCAGTTCTAATTTGGGGAGGAAAGGGTTTATTTATCTTATATATCCCAGGTCACAGTTCTTCATTTAGGGAGCCCAAGATAGGAACTCAGGGCAGAAACCTGGAGATAGGAGCTGAAGCACAGGCCATGGAGGAACTCTGCTTACTGGCTTGCTTCCCTGGCTCACATTCAGCCTGCTTTCTTATACAATACAGACCTGCCTGGGGTGGCACCACCCACAGTAGGCTGGTCCCTTCCACCTCACTCAACAATCAAGAAAATACCCCATAGACATGGCCATAGGCCAGTCCAATGGAGACAGTTTCCCAGTTGAGGCTCCCTCACCCAAGGTGTGTCAAATTGCCACTAAAGGTACCCAGTACACTATGTGAGTAGGAATCCAGTCAGCCAGGAATTTTTTAAAGATATATTTATTTTTCTTTCATTTTCTCTATATGAGTGTTTGCCTGTGTGTTTTTATGTGCACCATGTGCATGCCTGGTGCCTGTGGAGGCCAGAAGAAGGTGTCACATCTCCTTGAAACTGGAATTTATTATTTGGCAGGTGTTTGTGTTTACTGTATCATATCAAAATGGAGTTTTCTAGCTAGTTAAAAATGGTCCTACGTTTAATATTGGCAGTAATTTGTTAAAAAATTTAAATAGCCATATTCTTTGAACCAGGTTTGGCAGGAGATAAATGTGGAAGCTAAGCATGTTAAGGATATCATGAAAACACTAGAGAGCTTTAAACTGGACAGCACTCCCTTGAAAGCTTCACAGCATGAGCTTCCAGCCTCTGAAGGAGAAGTCTGGTCCTTGCCTGTGCCTGTCGAGCGAAGGTAAGTGGAGACTTTTTAAGAAAACTAGTCCAAGAAGCAAGTAGATAAGGCCTTGGTCACACCTAGAAGAGGACTGGGTTTCTAGGAGGCAGAGTTAGGAGGAAAGTTTATACTCTAGTGCCTTTTTAATTTTTATTTAATTTTTTTGTCCTTTTTTTTTTTTTTTTTTTTTGAGACAGGGCTCCCTTTAGTCCCAGCTGGCCTGGAGCTCACTATGTAGACCAGGTAGGTTGGCCTTGAACTCAGAGAGATCCGCCTGCCTCTGCCTCTGCCTCTCTGGTGCTGGGATTATAGGCATGTCCAAGTGCTTTTTTATAACTGTTTGTTTGTTTGTTTGTTTTGTCTGTTCGAGGCAGGGTCTCCCTGTAGCCCCAGCTGTCCCCGAACTCTCTATGTACACCACGCTGGCCTTGAACTCACAGAGATCGCCTGCCTCTGCCTCCCAAGTGCTAGAATTAAAGGCATGTGCCACCATGCCCGTCCTAACTGTTGAAGTGTATATCAAGGCTGGGTGTGGTAGCACAAGCCTTTAATCCCCCAGCACTTGGGAGGCAGAGGCAAATGGATCTCTGTGAGTTCAAGGCCAGCTTGGTCTACGTAGTGAGTTCCAGGGCAGCTGGGGCTGCAGGGAGACCCTGTCTCAAAAAGACTGGGGGGGGGGGGAGAAATGTATATCAAATCTAGGTGGAAATTAGCCAAAAATAGGCTTTGGTGAATGAGGTAAAAATAGAGGAAACAGTGTTACCTTCTAGACTGAGGATGGGTCTGGAAGTGAAATTTCCTTAGCTCTGGTTCTTTGCCATTCTTTGTAGCTGAGGGAAAATCATGCAAGTGTTCTAGGCCTCATATTTTTCTTACATAAAGTGAAGGAGTTAAACTCAAAGTTCTCAACAGGTTCTCAAGCAGGCTCACACAGAATTGTCTTTAACTATATTACTAAAGTAAATGTAGCTTAATTTTAGTTCACAGAGAAAAAGCAAGATAAAATGTAGTACTCAGTTTTATGATTTTTATTGACTTTTTCACCCCTAACTTCCTACTATCAAGCAATAGCAAGTGAATAATTAATGAAATTGCTACTTACTAAAATGCTATAACTGCTAATCATGCTAAATTTTGCTGCATAGTTTTTAAGAGACAAGTATAGGTAGATGTCAGTTACCTGTTTCACATAGTAGATTTTATAATTTGGATTATGGATTTAAATGTATAAATGTATCTTGGCTATCTGAAAAGAAGGCTGACTTCCGATTCTTTGTTCCCTAACTAGCTTGAGAACCTTGCATTAGGATGCGGCTCAGTTTGAATGTTCTGTCATTGTAGCTCTGAATTTTTTATTGTATTTTGTAATGATTGGTACTGGATATTGACCACCTACAGTATTCTAAGCACTCTTTAGGCTATATGAACTATTTCATTTATTTATCATAATAAACCTTCCAAGTAAGCCATATTTTCTCTATATTAAAAAAAAAAAATCTGAGGTACAATGAGCTTAGGTAACTTTCCTCCAGTATTACATAGCTAATAAATGGCAGAGCTAGGCCAGGCATGGTGGTGCATGCCTTTAAACCCAGCACTTGGGAGGCAGAGACAGGCAGATCTCTGTGTGTTCAATGTCACCCTGTTCTACATAGTGAGCTCCAGGCAAGCTGGGACTAAAGGGAGACCCTGTCTCAAAAAAAAAAAAAAAAAGGGGGCCAAAAAAAAAAAAAAAAAGGCAGAGCTAGCATTTGGAGCTGGTCGCATTGCGTTCTGTCGTGATTACTACCTGGCACTCTGAAATGGCATTCTTTCTCAAACTGGCATACATAGGAGTCTTTGTATGGACACTGTACATCCGGAGCATTGCTCCCAGAGAATGATGTAATAGATAGCAGGTGGAGCCCAGGAATCTGCAGCCAGCGATCCTGATAACAGGTGTCTCATACCAAAAAGTACTCCTGATGCTTAAGATCAGTGAATGGCAATTGTTTCTTAGTCATTTTTATTTTCTTCAGCTCCAGGAACAGGTACTAATAGTCTGTGACTGATTCTTGATACATTTTGAATATTTGAATTTTTCTTGTTCATAATTTTTCTCTTGTTTATAAGTACTTTTATATAAATTATATTTCATAATTTGTAACAAATATAGTACATTCATGAAATAGAAAAAATTAGTAGAAGTAGGCAGAAGCAGTCACTGTATTTCATTTCCTTACTAGTCTTCTATGTATTTCCATAATTCACAGGATTGTGTCTTTTGAGGGAAAATTCTAATAGGCAACAATCATCACGTATTTAGTATGTGCTGGGTACTGTATTAATTGCTCTACATATTTATATTTTAAATTCTCAAACAACCTTAGTTATTATGGTTTTGGCCCCATTGAGGAAATTTTGCATTTAGCTGTATTAAGTAATTTGTTCTGGGCTGGAGAGATGGCCTAGCGGTTAAGAGCGCGACCGCTCTTACAGAGGACCCGGGTTTGATCCCCAGCACCCACATGGTGGCCGAGAACTGTCTGTAACTCCAATTCCAGGAGCACTCCAGTTCCAGGGGGAGTCCGACGCCCTCTTCTGACCTCCGCGGCATTGCACGACACGGGTGCACAGACCTGCATGCAGACAGTACATTCATACACATACAGAAATAAATAAAATTTAAAAAAATTAAAAAAAAAAAGTAATTTGTTCTTCATATGGTAAAAACTAATGATTTCCAAATAAATAATGTCAAGCCATTTTCTCTGCTGCTATCCTCCCCCCCCCCTTTTTTTTCCTCTCTTTTTTGGTTATTTTTGAGACAGGGTCTCCCTATAGCCCCAGCTTGCCTGGAGCTTCCTATGTCAACAAGGCTGGCCTTGAACTCAGAGATCCACAGGCCTCTGCCTGCTGAGTGCTGGGATTAAAGGCACAAGGCACTATGCCCAGCACACCACTTTCTTTTATTTTCCAGTGGTAGGGAATCCTTTCACCTGTTAGCATTCTACCACTGAGTTATATCCCTACCCTTTCTGCTGTTTTTTAAGAGCTATTTGCTGTTCTTGTGAGTAGGATGTGACCTAGACAGTTAAATGCTTTTTTTTTTTAATATTTTCTTATTTTTATTTTATGTGTATGAGTGTTTGCCTGCATGTGTGTAAGTGCACCCATGCCATGCAATGCTCTGGAGGTCAGAAGGAGTTGAATACCTCCAGAACTGGTGTTAAATATGGTTGTTAGCCACCAAGAATAGAACCTGGGTCTTCTGCAAGAGCAGCCAGTGCCCTTAACCGCTGAGCTATCTCTCTGGCCCCATGATTGTTTTTATTGGTTGTTATTTTTCTTTCTTATAAATAAAATTGTGATATGTGCAAATGAAAATTTTCTAACATGTATTTTAATTTTATCTTATTTAATTTTTTATAATGGTGTCTAATGTAGCCCAGGTTGCTCTAAAATTTGCTATGAACCTGAGGATGACCTTGAACCTCCAAAATGCTGGTATTTGTAGGTGTTTGCCACCATTTGTAGTTAATCGTGGAGCTGGGTATCAAACTGAGATCTTTGTGCATGCTAGTTACATACTCTGCCAGTTGAGCTATATTACCAGCTTCACACTTTCAGTTTCAAAATAGTACTAAAAATGGAGTCAAGTGTGGCTTTAATTTTTTTTTCTTGCCTAATAAAAATGTTTTGCCTTAGCTGGACATGGCAGTGCATGTCTTTAATTCCAGCACTTGAGAGGCAGAGGCCGGTGGATCTATGTGAGTTCAAGACCAGCCTGGTCTACAGAGTAAGTTCCAGGCCAGCTAGGACTACAGGGAGACCCTGTCTCAAAAAGAAAGAAAAAAAAGTTTTGCCTTGCTCTTTTTTCTTTCCTTTCTTAAGAATTATCACGTGACCCTTTCATAAGGATCAAGTTATGGAGTGCCATAACAAAATACCATAAACAGAGCAAGTTAAACAAGAACAGTTTATTTCTCACAGTCTTAGAAGATGGACAGTTTAATATCAAGGTGCTGACCAGTTCCTTTTTTTTTTTCTTGTATTTTTGAGACAGGGTCTCCCTTTAGTCCCAGCTGGCCTGGAGTTCACTCTGTAGACCAGGCTGGCCCTGAACTCACAGAGATCCGCCTGCCTCTGCCTCCCGAGTGCCAAGATTAAAGGTGTGCGCCACCACACCCGGCCCCCAATTCCATTTTTTATTAGGATGCTTTCTTACCAACTGGCCACCTTCTCTATGTGTTCATCTGGTAGCACTTGGGAGTGACCTTTCTGCCATCTAAGGGCATGTCCTAGTTTGTCTTCCATTGCTATGACAAAACACTCTGACCAACACCAACTTGGGGAGGAAAGGGTTTATTCAGCTCACATCTCCTGGGTCACAGTTCATCACTTAGGGAGCCCAAGGCAGTAACTCAGGGCAGGAACCTGGAGGCAGGAGCTGAAGCACAAGCCATGGAGGACTGCTGTTCACTGGCTTGCTCTCTGGCTCATGCCCAGCCTGCCTTCTTATACTGTCACTGCTCAACAATCAAGACAATACTCCACAGATGTGGCCACAGGCCAATCCAATGGAGCCAATTCCCCAACTGAGGCTCCCTCAACCCAGGTGTGTCAAGTTGACACTAAAGCTATCCAGCACAATTGACCCCTTGTCAACTTGACACACAAAACACATCACTATTAAACCACCACCTTTCCAGTTCTTATCCCCAAAATATGATGTTAACATGAATCACAACCTAAGACAGTACAACCTCAAAAGCCTCACAGTCCTTAAAATGTCCAAACATTTAAAAGTTCACAGTCCGTTAAAAGTCTCTTAACTGTGGGCTGCTGTAAAATCCAAAACAAGTACTGTCTTATTTCAAAGGGAAGAATCAGGCACTCTCAAACAAAACCTAAGTCCAGCAAAGTAGCTCAAGGCTGGACACCTGGGATTCACTCACGATCTTCTGGGCTCCAAAGGGTCTCGGCAGCTCCCCCTCTCCGACTCTGCCGTCTGTGGCACACTCATCTTGCAGGCCCAGGCCGACTCCATTCTACACCTACTGCTGCTCTTGGTGGTCGTCCCAGGGTACCGGCATCTCCAAAAAGCTGGGGTCGCTACTGAAACTGAGGCAGCACCTTCACCAATGGTCGTCTTCTGACCTCTCCTGGTGCAAAGCCTCAGCTTCTCTCCATGACCCCTGCAATCCTGGGGTCTTCACAGCAACCGAGGTGCACTTCCACCAATGGTCTTTCCTGACCTCTCACAGTGCCAAGCCTCGGCTGCTCTCTGTGACCCCCTCAAATTTCAACACCGGAACCATATAGGAGACTCTTACACGTTACCAAGTCCGGCTTCTGGCTCGAGATGGAGGCTCAGGCCCTTTCTGGGTCACAGCTTCTGTGTGCTGACCTTGAAGAAATTCTCCCCAGAAGATTTCACCTCAGTGATGCTGGTCTCTTGTTACTTACAGCTGATTTTTCAGCCCCAGCTAACCAGCATCAATTGCCCCAGTACCACAAAAGTTTCACTTCAGGTTCTGGTCTCTTGTTACTTACAGCTGATTCTCCAGCCCCAGCTGACCAGAACCCAGAGATTACACAGTCCTGATGATTTCTGCTTCCCTTTGAAACTTCACAAGCCAGGCCTCCATCTTCTACAACTCCTTCAGCAAAACTGCTCCAAGCTCCACAGCAATGATCTTTAAGCATTCAATGATCTTCCCAGCCCAAAGTTCCAAACGCCTCCACAATCCTTTCCCAAAACACCAAGGTCAGGTCTGTCACAGCAATACCCCACTCTTCTGGTACCAATTTCTGTCCTAGTTTGTCTTCCATTGCTATGACAAAACACTCTGACCAACACCAACTTGGGGAGGAAAGGGTTTATTCAGCTCACATCTCCTGGGTCACAGTTCATCACTTAGGGAGCCCAAGGCAGTAACTCAGGGCAGGAACCTGGAGGCAGGAGCTGAAGCACAAGCCATGGAGGACTGCTGTTCACTGGCTTGCTCCTGGCTTGCTCTCTGGCTCATGCCCAGCCTGCCTTCTTATACTGTCACTGCTCAACAATCAAGACAATACTCCACAGATGTGGCCACAGGCCAATCCAATGGAGCCAATTCCCCAACTGAGGCTCCCTCAACCCAGGTGTGTCAAGTTGACACTAAAGCTATCCAGCACAGGGCATTAATTCTGTGGGTTGAGGGCCCTCATTTAACTTTATTTCTTAACTCTGGAGAGTCATTTGGGGGTTGGGACTTGGTCATATGAATTGAAGAGGAGGAATAAGCATTTACTCCATAACATCCCATAACTTCTGCAGTTACTGCCCAGTAAATTAGATGTTCCCAGTATTTGGTCATTTCGGTCTCACAAGCAGAGGAAGAGGATTTTCCTTTTGAGGTAATGGGAAGCTAAGCCATAAATACTGCAGTTTTGTTTTGTTTTGTTTTTGGTTTTGTTTTGGGTATTTTTTGAGGCAGGGTCTCCCTTTAGTCCCAGCTGGCCTAGACCTCGCTCTGTAGACTAAGCTGGCCTTGAACTCACAGAGATCTGCCTGCCTCTGCCTCCCGAATGCTGGGATTAAAGGGGTGTACTTTTCGTGAAAAGCTTTTTAGTTTCTAATTTTGCCTTGAGTTACTATTAAATTCTCTCTGACTTTGTTACATCTTTCTCTTCTTCCTGCAATTTATTTTGCTTCCTTAATGGCATGTGTTTGAAAATGTCCTTTTTCTGGTTACATTTGTATGAAGGCTTAAGTCCTTCTTTTCTTCATCTGTGATAGGATCCAAACCATATCATCTCCTAAATGTCTAGTCCCATGTAAGGAACAGCTTAAACATCAGGTTTAAGCTCTTCTAAAGCTGCACATGCAAACATTTCAAAAGGAGGTTCATTGAGTGAAAACTTATAGAGAATAGCTGAGTGCACCGAGATACGTACCAATGAAAGTGTCTTAAAAGCCAGCTGATGTTTCCCAAGTCCTTTACCATCCCACAGAATAAGTCTTTCTAGGCCTTGTGAGATCTGTCCCTCCAACTCCTTCTGTGACCATAGTTCTTTTGTGTGCCTCAGCCACCCTAGGTTCCTTAAACAAGCCAAACACAGGAGTGTTCCCTCTTTTTACCTTGTCTTCTGTTTCAGTCTGTGACAGCTGTTCCTCATTTTATTCAAGCCTCTACCTACATGTCTTCTCAGAAGGCTATCCCTCAGACTGTTCTGTCTTAAGCGAGGCCCTCGTTTTCTTTGAGTATAACTTACAATTATTTTCCTATGTTCGCTGTTTTCTTTTTTCCTTTTTGAGACAGGGTCTCACTAATGTACCCCTAGCTAGACAAGAACTCTCTGTGTTCGTGAACTGGCTGGCTTTGAACTCAGAGATCCACCTGCCTCTGCCTGAGTGCTAGGATTAAAGGTGTGTGCCACCACCCTGGCTTATTTGGATAAATAAAATTTAACATTTTTACTGTATTTTGGTCCTTTTTGATAATAATTGCTTTTTTGTCACTTTGTAGCAGTCAGACTATTCATTCTTTTTAGTCTTCAGTAATATCCCAAATAAAGTTGACTGTCCCCTCATTATTGCCAAAATTTGACAGTACTGCAGTCCTACTATGATTGGTCATAGCAGATTTAGATCTTAGATCTTCTGTTTCAGTGTCCTGCAGTTTATTCAGTCCTGTTGTGTGCAGTTTTTGCCTTGCTGCTTTCCGTTCATGACTCTCTGTTCACCCATATTGGACCAACTCCAGAAATGATTATTCAATGATCTCGTGTTTATTTAGACCCTCGCCAGGACCTAGGAAACGCCAGTCTCCTCAGTACAGTGACCCTAAACCACATGGTAATCGCCCAAGCACAGCTGTCAGAGTGCATCGTCCATCTGCACAAAATCTTCATAATGACAGAGGGAAAGCTCTTCGTTGTCGTGAAAAGAAAGAACAGAATAAAGGAAGAGAAGAAAAGGTAAATGTTACTGCTTTTTGAAAAGTGAAAGTTGGGGCTGGAAAGATGGCTCAGCAGCTAGGAATGCTTCCTGTTCTTCCCAATTTTGATTCCTAGAAACCATGTATAGCAGCTCACAACGCCTGTAACTCCAGCAACTCTTGGCATGTGTAAGGGGTGTACATCAAGGCCCTCTTCTGGCCTGCACAAGTGGCATACACATACACATAAATAAAAATTAAAAAAAAATTGTTTGGGGGTGGAGAGATGGCTCAGCTGTTAATAGCACTTGCTGTTCTTGCAGAGGACCCAGGTCTGATTTCAAGCACCCACAGTGTAGCTAACAACTGTCTATAACTTCAGTTCTAAGAGATCTGACAACCTCTTCTGACCTCCTCAGGCACTTGACAAATGTGGTACACTTACATTCATGCAGGCAAAACACTCATGTACATAAAATAAAAATAATAGATGTTACAAAATTAACTCAAAATTATTTGTTAACCTTAAAAATGAAGCGTTGACTCAGGAGGCAAAGGCTAGCAGGTTGAGTCCAGCCTAGTCTACATGGCAAGTTCCAGGCCAGCTGGGGCCAAAAACAAAACATAAATGAGACTGGAGAGATGGCTCTGTGATTAAGAGCATATACTACTCTTCCAGAAAACCTGAGTTCAATTCCCAGCACCCACATCAGACTGCTAACAACCACCTATAATTCCAGCTCCTGGGATCCAACACCTTTGGCCTCTATGGGCTCTAGTACTTGGTACACATACACATGCACATATAAATACATATAATTAAAAATAAAATAAACCTTTAAAGAATAGAAACGAGTTGAAGTAAACACTTGGAAATAACAAAGACTACAAATTGCAGTAAGGGTTTTTTGTTTGTTTGGGTATTTTTGGTCATTATTACTGTTGTTTTGTTTGAGACAGGATCTCATATAGCTCTGGCTGGCCTGGTACTCAATATGTAAACCAAGTTGGCCTCAAACTCAGGGAGATCTGCCTGCTTCTGCCTTCCCACTGCTGAGACCAAAGATGTGCACCACCATGCTCAGCAAATTTCACTAAGTTTTAGTCTTAGTCATTAGTTTGCCAGACCTGCCATAAAATCTTAGTCCTAAACCTAGGCTAGGATTTACCCCACTACCAATCAATAAGTATTTTGGATTGTTATTTGGGTTTTATGGGTTTTTTTGTTTAAATTTGTGTGTGTGTGCACGCGCATGTGTGTGTGTGTGTGTGTGTGTGCGCGCGTGTGTGTGCACGCACATGCTTGTGCATGTCCATGTACCATGGCACTCATGAGTTCAGAGGACCGCTTTAAGGAGTCTCTCCTCTCCTTCCATCATTCTGGTCCCAAGGACTCGAGCTCAGGTTGTTACTTTTGGCATCAGAATCCTTTCCCTAGTGAGCCCATCTTCTTGGCCCTTCAGGTATTTCCTCCTTGATTTCCTCAGTGACCATGATTTCTATAGTTTCTTTTGCTAATGACCTCTTGTCTGTTAGGAGATTGTAATGGATAATTGTAATGTCCTTACAATCTGATAAGATATAAGAAAGTAGTTTTTATATTTGTTATGACTTGTGGCTCCGAATCATTTTATTTTGTTGAAAGTCCCATAGGCTGCTTAATAGAATATTTCTTCTGAAGCTCTCATGTGGAATATTCTTTAGTTTTATGTTAAGCCCATTTGCTCTGTGAAGATTTTGTTGTAGTTGTTTTTGTTTGTTGCCAAGGCTGGTCTTGAACTCTTGGTCCTCCTGTCTCTACCTCCAAAGTGCTGGGATTATAGGTGTTTGCCACCACACCTGAATAAGTGTAAAGTATTTCTTTGTTTGGGCCATTGAGGTGGCTCAGCAGGTAAAATGCTTTTTGTACAAGCCTGACAACCTGAATTTAATATCCAGAACCTACATAAAAGGTGGAAGGAGACGAACTGTTCTTTTTTTCAATATTTTATTTATTATTTTATATGTATGAATGTATTGCCTGCGTGTAAGTACACCCATGTTGTGCAGTGCCCATGAGAGGGCATCAGATTCCCATGGAACTGGAGTTACAGATGGTTGCTAGCCACCATGTGGGTGCTGGGAATCGAACCTAGGTCTTCTGCAAGAGCAGCCAGTGCTCTTAACCACTGAGCCATCTCTCCAGCCCCCAAATTGTTCTTTAATGTAGTTGCTATTGCTGCGTGTTTTTTGTTTTCAAAGTATTGTCAAATGCAATTTAGAAAACTGAAGTAAATAAAAACCTGTTGTACTTATAGTTTTATTTAATGTGATTTCTGACTTTCTGCTGTTTCAAGGTTAATAAATTTTTCAGTTTTCTTTCATCTGAGAATGGAGTGGGGGCTGTTTCTTTGGTTTGGTTTGGTTTGGTTTGGTTTTTTAGGTTTTCGAGACTCATTGGCTATCCTGGAACTTGGAGTGATCCTTCTGTCTCAGCCCCCAAGTGCTGAGATTATGGGCATGTGCCCACCCACCCAAGAACGGTTTCTCCTCATTTTGAAGGATGTTCTGCTGAAAGGAATCTGGGTTGTCTTTGCACACTTAGAAAATACAGTCACTTCTTTCTGGCCTCTTTGATTTCTGAGGAGAAATTTGCTTCAATTACAATTGTTTTCCTGCCAGGTGTGGTAACACATAGCTTTACTCTCAGGAGGAGAGGAGGCAGGCAAATCTCTAGCCAGGGCTACATAGCGAGAACCATCCCTAAAGCAAACAAACCAAAAATCCAAGAATTGTTTTTCCTCAGGTAGATGGTGGCACACCCTATAATATCGGCACTTTGAGAGGCTGACACAAGAGGATCCAAGTTTGAGTCAGGTTTGGGTTACACAAAGAGACCATTCCCAAACAAAAATCCCTTTGTTCAATCTTTGCTTCTAGTGCACAGAAACAAAATACAGTTTTCCAGTCAATTAAAAGCTCATATTTTTTCCTCATATAGAACAAATCACCTGCTGCAGTTACAGAACCAGAGATGAGTAAATTTGATAGCACTGGATATGACAAGGACTTAGTAGAAGCTTTGGAGAGAGACATAATATCTCAGAATCCCAATGTTCGATGGTAAGTCATGTCATGTAAGACAAATGGTTGTGAATGATGGTTTTGAAAACAAGATGGAAAAAATATGAGGATGCATTGAATATCTGTGCTTGGGGACAGAGCTAGAGGACACATAATGAAAACTTATATTCCACTAAGGTTGTACAAATATTTTGTCTTGAAATTCTTTTGTTTTGAATAGGGTCTTATGCACTCTAGCCTTAGATTGGCTGTATGCCAAGTATTTACTTGAAGGTCTCATCCTCTTGCCTCCATCTCCTGTGTGCTGAGATTTAGAGATAAGCACCACCATGTCAAAGTTACATGGTGATGAGGGTGGAATCCAGGGCTTTGTGCATGCTAGACTAGCACACTACCAACTGAGCTACATTACACAACCTTTAGTTTTTATTTTTCTGAAACAGGATATTAAATACAGGGTCTCACACATGCTAGGCAAGTGTTCTACCAGCTGAGTTTTATCCCCAACTTCTTGAGATTTTTTTTTCTTCAAAAATATTTATCTGTATTTATGTGAATGATTGTTTAGCCTCCATGTATGTAAGTATATATAGCACATGTGTGCTGTGCCTGAGAAGGTTTGAAGAGGGGGTTGGATCCCCTAGAACTGGAGTTATGGATGGCTGTTAGCCATCAAGTGGGGGCTGGTAACTGAACCAAGGTCTTCTGCAAGAGCAACAAGTCCTCATAACCACTGTGCCGTATATCCAGCCCCATCCTTAATATTCTTTTATTCTTTTATTTTTTTATGTGTCTGAGTGTATTACTTGCATGTATATAAGTGCATTCATGTTATGCAATGCCCATGGAGGTCAGAATAGGATGTTGGATCCCCTGGAACTGGAGTTACAGTTGTTAGCTCACATGTAGGTGCTGGGAACCAAACCTGGGTCCTCTGCAAGACTAGCCAGTGCTCTTAACCACTGAGCCATCTCTCTAGTCACCATAAGATTCTTTTATTTTTTTTGTTTTTCTGTTTTTGTTTGATGCTTATTTTTTTATATATATATTTATATATATATATTCGTATCATCACAATATAATATCGTTTTTTTTTACTTTAACATAAGATTCTTGCTTAAACTTGCGGGAAGAACCGTTCTCTAAGCGCGGCGTGTGGTGGCCCATGGCCTTTAGTCCGTAGCACTCTAGGAGGTGGCAGCAGTGGAGTCTACTGTCCAGTTCAAGGCGCAGCCTGGTCTATAGAGTGAGCAGTTCAGGCCAGTGGGGCTAATAAGGGAAGACCCTGTCTCAAAAAGAAAAAAAAAGAAAAAGTATGTTTTTCTATGTACATGTTTTGGTCCAGTTCCTTAAAGAATGAGGGGTTGGAGAGATGGCTTAGCATCCAAGAGTCCTTGCGGCTCTCACAGAGGACCAGAGTTCAAGGCCAGCCTGGTCTACAGAGTGAGTTCCAGGCCAGCTGGGGCTATAGGGAAACCCTGTCTCAAAAAAAAAAAAAACACTTTTAGGGGCTGGAGAGATGGCCTAGCGGTTGAGAGCGCTGACCGCTTCTTACAGAGGACCTGGTTCGATCCCCAGCACCCACCATGGCGGCTGAGACCCGTCTGAGATTCCAATTCAAGAGAACTCCAACTCCAGGGGAACCGACAGCCTCGTTCTGAACCTCCGCGGCGACGTTTCTGTAGCTGCACGACACGTGTACAAACCTACAATGCAGACAGGTGTTGTTCATTTACAGCGTCATAACACATCACACAAATAAATAAATATTTTTAGAAACAAAAGAAAAAAAAGAAAAAAAACTTTTTAAAATGAATAATATAAGAGTGTGGGACTAAAATAACAGATTTCATCTTTTTATGGTGAAAAGGTTGAGGGTGTATTTTTTTTTTTTTTTTGGAGAGAGGGGAGAGAGGGAGATAGTGAGAGAAGAGGCCATGACACAATGTGCAGATCAGAGGACACTTTCATGGAGTCTGTTTTGGGATTAGACAATGTTCCCCTGTTGAAGTCTATGCAAATATTAAAAAAATGAAAAAAAAAATTCTGAACTAAGCTTTTCAGTTGAGGTACTCAAAACCTTTACTTATGAGGTCTTATAGCATGGTGTGGTGATACATGTGTATAATCATAGCACTTGAGGGTTTGGAAGAGGAGGATCACAAATTTTACACTGGTCTAAGTACATTGGAATAAATGAGTGAATAGAGAGCTAGAAACCTGTGTTTTCATAAGACAAGCAGAAATCTATTACTGCCAAGAACTAAAAACAAAGATGATTCTCTGTATATACTGGTTGGCTTGGTAATCATAGTGTGTTAGTTGACTATACCCTGAGAGACTTGGCATTTGGTCTCTAGTGTAAAAAACATTTGCTGGTGTTGGTTCTTGAGAGTGACTACCTAGGATTAAATATTGTAATCTTAAGTGTCTTTCCTTTCAGGGATGATATCGCTGATTTAGTAGAAGCTAAAAAGTTGCTTAAGGAAGCAGTGGTATTACCAATGTGGATGCCTGAATTCTTTAAGGGCATTAGAAGACCATGGAAAGTAAGTTCCTTTTACTCTGCATGGTAGTACTGCTAGGAGAGCCATTACTTATCCTTGTTGGAGAACAAATGATGTTTGGCCAAGCGATTAGCTCATGAATGTAATCTGAGCACCCAGGAAAGTGAGGCAGAAAGATTACCTTGTTTTTTGAGGCCAACCTGGGCTACATACTGAGTTCCAGGACAGCTTAGACTACAGAGTGAGACTCTGTAACTGCCCCCCACAAAAAAATCATTTTTTTAAGAATTTTTTTTTAATTGTATGTTGTATTATTCAGAATTTTGTTTTGAAAGGA
This sequence comes from Rhizomys pruinosus, assembly GCA_009823505.1. NCBI lineage: Eukaryota > Metazoa > Chordata > Mammalia > Rodentia > Spalacidae > Rhizomys > Rhizomys pruinosus. The sequence goes on along the minus strand of VZQC01001128.1, from coordinate 793,250 downwards.
AAGCTACTGCATAACTGTGACCTATAGTTTTGGAATTGTTCTTGACATGTTAAATAATGTTTGTTTTTGTTTGTTGTGTTTCTTTGAGTCAGGGTCTCACTGTAGCCCTGGCTGGTCTAGAACTCACTCTTACAGGCCAGGCTGGCCCTGAATTCACAGAAGTCTGTCTTCTGAGCAGTGGAATTAAAGGTGTGCACCACCATGCGCAGCCTGATGACTATTTTTGAAAGTTCTAGGATGATATGAAAAGAAACCATTAAAACCTTCTACATTATGGGGCTGGAGAAATGCTGAGCAATTAAGAGGGCTTGCTGTTCTTCCAGCACCCACATCAGACAGCTCATGGCTGCTTATGACTCCAGCCTCAGGATCCACTACCTCTGGCCTCTGCCAGTACCTGTATTCAGATGCACACACATGTACAATAAAAAATTTGGGGGGGTTGGAGAGATGGCCTAGCGGTTAAGAGCACCGACTGCTCTTACAGAGGACCCGGGTTCGATCCCCAGCACCCACATGGTGGCCAAGAACCGTCTGAAACTCCAATTCCAGGAGAACTCCAGTTCCAGGGAAATCCGACACCCTCTTCTGACCACCGAGGCATTGCACGACACGGGTGCACAAACTTGCATGCAGACAGTACATTCATACACATACAGAAAAAAAAATTTTTTTTTAAATGGAAAACAAACCTGTGTGTTACAATATAAACATTATCTACTTTAAAATATTCTTGCTAAGCCGGGTGTGGTGGCGCAGGCCTTTAATCCTAGCCTTAGGGAGGCAGAGGCAGTTGGATCTTTGTGAGTTCAAGGCCAGCCTGGTCTACAGAGTGAGTTCCAGGACAGCTGGGGCTATAGGGAGACCCTGTCTTGAAAAGACCAAAAAAAAAAAATTCTCGCTGGTCATGGTGATGCACATCTTTAATCCCAGCCCTTGAGAAGCAGAGGCAGTGAGATCTCTGTGAGTTCAAGGCCAGCCAGGGCTATACAGTGAGACCCTGTTTCAAAAAGAATACTTTTTAATCTTTTAGTAATGATTAATAAATTAGTGATGAATAATTATTGGTAATATTAATCCATTTGCCTTTTACTCATCTAAGTTCCAGATTTTTATTATTTTATTTTTTATTTTTTGTCTTTTTGAGACAGGGTCTCCCTGTAGCCCCAGCTGGCCTGGAACTTATTAAATAGACCAGGCTGACCTTGAACTCTCAGAGATCCACCTGCCTCTGCCGCCCAAGTGCTGGGCTCAAAAGGTATGTGCCACCATGCCTGGATAAGTTCTAAATTTTTAATGTGATCATCTTTTTGTGATATAAAAAGTAAATTTCTTTTTTTTTTTGGTCTTTTCGAGACAGGGTCTACCTGTAGCCCCAGCTGTCCTGGAACTCACTCTGTAGACCAGGCTGGCCTTGAACTCACAAAGATCCACCTGCCTCTGCCTCCTGAGTGCTAGGATTAAAGGCGTGCGCCATCGCGCCCGGCAAAAGTAAATTTCTTATAAAGTGTCATTCATGTTATCTTTGTTTGCACTTTATTTGTTATATATAAGTTAGGTGAAATTGGTGCTTAGTAATTATTGTGAATTTGCACAAGAGCAAGCAGTTGGACAGGGTGGTGCCCACGTGTAGTCCTACCTCAGCAGGAGGATCCGTGGAACCCAAGAGTTCAAGGCCAGCCTTGGAGATATCCTCAGAAAAGGAGAGCACTGGCAAATGCGGCCTTTGCTTATCCCAGTCTGCTCCCTGTAGGGAGTGCTGATGGTTGGCCCACCAGGCACAGGAAAGACCCTCCTTGCTAAAGCGGTGGCTACTGAATGCAAGACAACATTCTTCAACGTTTCTTCATCAACTCTGACTTCCAAATACAGAGGGGAGTCTGAGAAGCTTGTCCGTCTTCTGTTTGAAATGGTAATGTTTGAAACGGCTCTAATGATTATCTCTAAAAGGGAGAAAGTGACTGTTCTCCTATGTTACATAGATTAGCTGGTTAGGGTGACATTCTACACAGGGCGTGATTCTCATGCCCTTGTTGAAGCATCCTTGAGAAACATGAATGGCTGGAGTTGTCCTTTACCCTGGAGGTAGAGCCACACCTGCTAGTTTCTGAACATGTTACATTAAAGGATCAGTCAGGATTAGTAATGTGCTATAAGGGCCCAAAATTGTAGTTTGTCTAAACTTTATTATTTGGCATGCGCTCACATATGGAAGTCAGAGGATAGCTTTGTAGAGTCAGTTGTCTCCACCTTTATGTTGGTTCTAAAGATTGAACTCAAGTTATCAAACTTGTGCAATGAGCCACTTTTACCCATTTGAGCCATCTCACCAGTCCCATCATTATGTTTTGTTTTTTTTTATAGGTGCACCTGTGTTGTGCAATGCCTGTGACATCAGAAGGGAGCATCTATAACTGGAGTTATGGACAATTGTTGGCTGCCATGTGGTTGCTGGGAATTGAACCTGGGTCCTCTGCAAGAGCAGCCAATACTGCTGAGCCATCTCTCCAGCTCCCATAATACATTTTTTAAACCAGTAGGCTAGTTACAAAGTGGCATTTTGTTTATGGTATAATACAGGGTGGCAGTCTTTTCAGCTGTTTTCCAGTCTATTCCTTTATGTCAGTGCCTTCAGTATGTATGTGTGCCAGTCCCCACAGAGGCCAGAAGTGGCTATAGGATCTTCTAGAACTAGAGTTATAGGCCATTGTGAGCTTAATGTTAGTGCTCAAAACCAAACTTAGGACTTCATTCATCAAAATCACTTAAGTGCTCTTGACTGCTGAGATGCCTCTCTAGCCCAGTGTCGTCTTTTTTTTTTTTTTTTTTTTATTTGTGTGAGTGTTTTCTAATTTATAACCTATAGATTATTTTGTGCTACTGGGTATTGATCCCACGGCTTTGCACATGCTAGGTGAGAACTTTATTACTAGGCTATATCCTCAGCCCCAGATTATTTCTAAATAAATTTTTAAAAAAAGGTGTGAGGGAGGGCATGGTCAGCTGGAAAGATGGCTCTGTGTTTGAGAGCACTTGCTCTTGCAGAGGAGCCAGGTTCTGTTCCCAACACCACACAGCAGCTGAAAACTGCCTGTAATTCCATTTCTAGGGCTTTGAACACCAGGCACACATGTGGTACACTTCCATACATACAAACATACACATAGCATAAAAATAACAAAAAGATAAAACCTGGTATTACATGATTACTTCCTTTAGGCTCGATTTTATTCTCCAGCCACCATATTTATTGATGAGATAGATTCCATTTGTAGTCGCCGAGGGACTTCTGAAGAGCATGAAGCAAGCCGAAGAGTGAAAGCTGAGCTGCTGGTTCAAATGGATGGTATATATATGTCTGTAACCTGGGATGGGAAGTTGCTGTGTATGCTGTCCAGTGTCATGCTCTACCTGTACTGTTAACTCAGTGCTTTCAGTTTATGTTCCTATCCCCACTTGTATGAGAGAGGACAGGCAGATATGTATAGAGGTCAGTAGTATTATATTTTGTACTCTTGACAGTGCCGAAATGTTACAAATAATGGCTATCCTCAGAACATGTTTTGGCATATATGTATTGAAGTTTTATTTTTAGCCACATGCTTGAGAAATACAGATAGCTTGACCTTAGAGGTCGTGTGTGCGTGCGTGTGTGTGTGTGTGTGTATTTGGAAGAATAAACTTTTTTTTTTAATTTTTTTTTATTTTTATTTATTTCTGTATGTGTACGAATGTACTGTCTGCATGCAAGTCTGTGCACCCGTGTCGTGCAATGCCGCGGAGGTCAGAAGTGGGTGTCGGATTCCCCTGGAGCTGGAATTCTCCTGGAATTGGAGTTTCAGACGGTTCTCAGCCGCCATGTGGGTGCTGGGGATCGAACCCGGGTCCTCTGCAAGAGCGGTCGGCGCTCTTAACCGCTAGGCCATCTCTCCAGCCCCGGAAGAATAAACTTTATAAGTACTTGAGCTGAGTTTTCATTAAATCTGTTTTGCATTATATATTTTGCATAATGCAAAATATCCAGTTGCCTTGGTTATGGATTCACATATTTGGTTAGCTAAGACGTTTAAAAATTCAAGTTTTGATATATATATATATATATATATATACACATACACACAGATACATATGCCATGTGTTATACCTGCAAAAGCCAGAAGAGAGCGTTGATCCTCTGGAGCTGTAGTTACAGGTGGTGTCAGCCTCCTAGTCTGGGTGCTGGGAACCAAACTCAGGTCCACTGGAAGAGCAGAAGCACTCTTACCCACAGCCATCTCTCCAGCCCCAGTTAGCTAAGTCTTGAGGCCTGAAGATTGCACTGCCTTGTATTATTGTGGTAAATATTTCATAATCTCTAAATAACAGAGCTTTATTTTGTAAATCCAACTCTTTATTCTTCTTACCCTTCTTTTAGGTGTTGGAGGTGCCTCTGAAAATGATGACCCTTCCAAAATGGTTATGGTTCTGGCAGCTACTAATTTTCCTTGGGATATAGATGAGGCTTTAAGAAGGCGTCTCGAGAAACGAATCTATATTCCTTTACCATCAGGTAACATTATAAATCTTATCTGAAAGCTCCTATTATCAAGTCATTTTGTGTAATTTGAAATTCAGTACTAAGCTTCCTTAAAGAGAGAAATACATGCTTATATTGCTGTTTGGCTACATCTAGAGCCTAAAAGGCTTGATAACTAAGATATTAAAGCCGGGCATGGTGACGCACGCCTCTAATCCTAGCACTCGGGAGGCAGAGGCAGGCAGATCTTTGTGAGTTCAAGGCCAGCCTGGTCTACAGAGTGAGTTCCAGGACAGCTGGGGCTACAGGGAGACCCTGTCTCGAAAAGACCAAAAAAAGCTAAGATATTAAAAGTTTGGTGTCAAGTATATTAGTATATTAGTTTCAAGAATTGGAAAACTCTTCATACAGAGTAGGCTTGAGGCCAGGCGTGGTGGTGCATGCCTTTAATCCCAGCACTCAGAAGGCAGAGGCAGGCAGATCTCTGAGATCAAGGCCAGCCTGATCTAATGGTAAGTTCCAGGACACCTGGGGTCCTGGGGCTATAGGAAGACCCTGTCTCAAAATGACCCCTCCAAAATATACAGTAGACTTGAGGCAAGCAAGGTGTCTTAATATCTGTAAATCCTAAGGCTTGGAGGCTGAGGCAGGGCATCATGATTAAAGGTCAGCCTAGGCTACAGTGTGAGATCAGCTTTAAAAAAGTGACAGTAAGCTTGAGAAAAAAATACATTGTATACATTGAAGGCTTACATGTGAAACTGTGTTTCTGCCCAAGCCTAAGCAGCAGGGTTCTACAGTGCAACCTCTGTACCTACAGAGGACCAGGAACACAAAAGGTCATAAATGGCCAAACCTCGGAGATCATGAGTCTGTAGGATGTGAGTCCTTGGACAGGATGACTCTGTTAAGCTTCTCTCACCCAGGGCCCAGGGATCATTGTGGAAGACAGCAGAAAGACTGTAAGAGAGTCAGAGAGGTAGTACATGACCATATGGGATTAGAATCCTACAAGCTCCTGGGACCCTGCTCAGATGGACCTACAGCAATGACACTAAGCATTTCTGTAGGTTCATAATGTCAACATGCACTAGACCCATGCAAACTCAAGCAGACAAAAACCCAGCATGGAACTGGGGAAATGGGCAGCAGATCCTAATCTTGGCTGAAGAAATCCTGGCAGCTGATTACTGTTGGGTGAGGAAGAGCCGGTCTTAAAGTGTAGGACTCTGGTTAGGCTGACTAGACCTCAGTGGATGAACTTGCATCGAGGAACATCTGGGGACACTAATTTGGCACAGTAGGTCTTAACACAAATGCAGACTGTATGAATTTCATGGGGGGGGGCGCTTTTGAAAGGTGCCAGTGGAAAAGGGGGTATAAAGGTGATTAAGACTGATTGAGAATTTTTGTATGAAATACACAAAAATTTAATAAAAAGAACTGAAAAAAAAATGTGTTTCTACTATCAGCAAAAGGCAGGGAAGAACTGTTAAGGATAAGTTTGCGTGAACTGGAATTGGCTGATGATGTTAACCTTGCAAGCATAGCAGAAAACATGGAAGGTTATTCGGGTGCAGACATTACCAATGTGTGCAGGTATGCATTTTTTCTCTCTTTTTTTGGAAGTCAAGGTTTTTCTGAGGCTAAACTCTATTATTAGGAACTTTTTATACTGTAGTAAAATGGGTGGCTGACATTGGATTGGAGATATAGTTCATTTGTACAGTGTTTGGCTATCATGTATAAGATCTGAGTGATTCCCCAGCAGTGCAACAAACCAAAGAATCTCACACTACAATATATTACTTCATGGTCACAAGTTGGTTTTAAGTTAATGTTACCAGGTATTAGTGAAATACCCACATATGAATGGTCTACAGTTCATCTGAAAGCTTTTAAGTTCAAGAGGCTAATATTAGGAGAAAAATTTGGGTAAGAGAATCCTCTTGGATTTGAATTTATTGATGCATTGCTTCGCTGTATTGTTGCATGGAAAATGACTGAAATATACTTAATGTACTCATGGGATACAGTAATGCAGTCTTGTTTTCAGTGACTCGTGCCCTAAATTTAGTGATAGGAACAGCAGTAAGAGGAATAAGACTTTTTCAGTTCACTTGACTGAGCTCGGCTTTGTCCTAATCCAAGTCTCATTTCTAAAGTGAGTCCAGCACTCAGGTACAATATAGGTTCTTTATATGTGTACTGTACATGTTATGTACACATATAAAGAACCTATTATGTGTATATAAATAACCTATATTCATAATATGTACACATATAAAGAACCTATATTGTCCCTATGCATAATATGATAACTACAATTAAGGGTGATACTTGGTCAGAGAAAAAGACACATGAGGAGATGGAATCAGAATCAGATGCACTGTACAGACAATCCTAGCACTCCAGGCGTAGAGGCAGGAGGATCAGGGTGATCCTTGGCTACAGTGCCAATTCAATGCCAACCTGGTCTACATGAGACTAATTCTCAAAGAATAAAAAAATAAAAGGTAGGAGAACTGGGCATGGTAGCACATGTCTTTAATCTCAGCCCTGGGGAAGCAGACAGGCAGATCTCTCTTGAGAGAGAGAGCAAGGCCAGCCTGGTCTACATAATGACTTCCAGGCAGGCTGGGATTAGGAAGACCCTGTAGAAAAAAAAAAAAACAAAAACAAAACAGGTACTTGAATGTGAAGTTTCTGTAATAGAAGGGGAAGGGGAACCCAATTTGATTGTCAATCCTCTATGTGGAGAACATACTTAATTTTCTAGATAAGTTTTTCCTGTCTCTGCTTATTGGTTTTACTGAATATATGAAATGAGGTTGCTAGTTTCTTTATTGTACTTTACTTTTTCTTGAGATGTATGCATTATTTAAATTGAGGGTATACTTATTTCATGAAGATTTCATTGATAAAAAGCAGGCCTTGTATTTCAGTGTAAGATTTAGTACAACAGTAGCTTGAGATGGCTTGGGTTAAGAGCACTGGCTGCTCTTGCAAAGAACCAGGGCTCAGTTCCCATCACCCATATGACAGCTAACAACCGTCTGTAACTCCAGATCTGACACCTTCTTCTGGCCTCTTTAGGCATCACATGACATGGGTGTACTTACATACATGCAGGGAAAACATACATAGAAAAAGAATTTTTTAATTTAAATTTTTATTTTTTTTATGTGTATGGGTGTATTCCTGCTTGTGTGTAAGTGCACCATGCCAGAGGAAGCATCAGATACCCTGGAACTAGAGTTAAAGATGGTTGTTAGATACCATGTGGGTACTGGGAATTGAACCTGGGTCTTCTACAAGAGCATTTGGCTGGAGGGATGGCCTAGCGGTTAAGAGCGTCGAACGCTCTTGCAGAGGACCCGGGTTCGATCCCCAGCACCCACATGGCGGCTGAGAACCGTCTGTGACTCCAGTTCCAGGAGAACTCCAGTTCCAGGGGAATCCGAGACCCTCTTCTGACCTCCGCGGCATCACACGACACGGGTGCGCAGACCTGCATGCAGACAATACATTCATACAAATAAAAATAAATAAATAAATAAATAAATAAATAATTAATTAATTTAAAAAAAAAAAAGCATTTAGTGCTCTAAACTGCTGAGCCACCTCTCCAGCCCCATAAGTAGAAATTTTAAAAAAGTTTCAATGCAGTACTACCTATGTATATGATGTATGTATATATAATATAATGTTAGAGAATGAAAATTTTTTTGTTTAATCAACTTTGGTCTCTTTTTTAAAACTTAAAATCTAGGGATGCATCCTTGATGGCCATGAGAAGACGTATTGAGGGTCTGACTCCAGAAGAAATCCGAAATCTTTCAAAAGAAGAAATGCATATGCCTACAACTATGGAGGATTTTGAAATGGCTTTAAAAAAAGTTTCTAAGTCAGTATCAGCCGCAGACATTGAACGATATGAGAAATGGATAGTTGAGTTTGGATCATGCTAATTTCTCACATATGAACTGTGAGAAATCTGCCTTAAGTCTTTGAAAAATAATTAAATGTAGTATTTCACTGAGTTGAGTGCTATATTTTTTTAAACTTTCATAATGGTAAGATTTTAAAATCCTTTATGATTCTGAATAAAAGCAGTATTTTGAGCTGCACATTTGTTTGACTTTAGCATTGCTTAATTCCTTACAAGTACAGTGCTAACTCTCTACTGCTTCTTTCTGTTATTCTATGGAAACAACTGAAAATTAGTAAACATTTTTACACAAGTACCTTTAAATCATAAGCCAGGACCAGTGTACCTTCCTTCTCATCTGGTAGCTTCTCTCCCCTTTCTGTCAGGATATATTCCCCCCCCCCCTTTTTTTTTGTCCTTTTGAGACAGTCTCCCTGGCTGGCCTTGTACGCCTCCCAAGTGCTAAAGGATTAAAGGTGTGTGCCACCACACCCAGCTTTTTTTTTTGGGGGGGGGGGTTGAGACAGACACTGTGTAGCCATGGCTTGCCTGGAACTCACTATGTGGACCAGGCTAGCCTAGCTTCGAACTCAGAGCTACCTTCTACTCTTCACGTTAATATGGATTTAAAAAATGGGAAGAGGGCTGGAGAGATGGCTCAGTGGTTAAAAGCACTGACTGCTCTTGCAGAGGACTCAGGTTGGATTCCTAGCACCCACATGGTAGCTAAGAACTGTCTTTAAGCCAGGTGTAGTGGCACATGCCTTTAATCCTAGCTCTTTCAGGAGGTGGAGGCAGGTGGATCTCTGTGAGTTCAAGGCCAGCCTGGTCTACAGAGTGAGTTCCAGGCCAGCTGGGGCTATAGGGAAACCCTGTCAATAAATAAATAGGAAGAAGCTGGGTGTGGTGGCACACACCTTTAATCCTTTAGCACTTGGGAGGCAAACAAGGCCAACTGGGGCTATAGGGAAACCCTGTAAATAAATAAATAAATAAATAAGAAGAAGCTGGGTGTAATGGCACACACCTTTAATCCTTTAGCACTTGGGAGGCATACAAGGCCAGCCAGGGAGACTGTCTCGAAAGGACAAAAAAAGGGGGGGGGGGAGAATACAGTCTTTTTGGATAACTTTTCTTTTTTTGTGACAAAGTATTGTCTCATTATATAGCCCTGGGTGGCCTGGAACTCACAAAGATCCATTTGCCTCTGCTTCCCAAGTGCTAGGATTAAAGGCATGTATCACCAGGCCTGGCTTGAATAACTTTGTCTTTGTAAGAATCCTATGTTGTTTATTACACTCTAACCAAACTCATTAACTTGTTCACTCAATGCATAAAAAAAAAACAGTTATTGGGACAAATAAAATCTGGTCAGTGAAATAAAAGGACCTGAGTTTGATCCTCTGAACCCACGTTTAGAAAAAGCTGGGTTTGGCAGTATACACTTTGTAATCCCAGCACTGGGAAGGTGGAGACTGAGGATCCCTGGGGCTCTTTGATCTGCCTACCATACGAGGTCATATACTAGGTGAGTCCAAAGCCAGTGATAGACCTTATCTCAAAAAACAATGTAGGTGGCACCTTGAGGAACTACATCCAAGGTTGACCTCTGACATCCTGCACATGTGTATACCCATATGAACACACATATTCACATGTTTGGTATAAAATTTGGGGTAAGATTTCCATTTATGACTTTATAGAAAATAACTTATTGGGCTGGAATGATGGCTCAGTGGTTAAGAAAGCTTACAGTTCTTGCAGAAGTTTTTTTTTCTTTTTTTCTTGCAGAAGATTTTTAACAGTTAATGGGATGATCAAGGACATAAACTTACAGGGGCTAGAGAGATGGTTCAGTGGTTAGGAGCACTGGCTGCTCTTGCAGAAGATCTGGGTTTGATTCCCAGCACCCACAAGGTGGCTAACAACTGTAACTCCAGTTCCAGGGGAATCTGATGCCCTCTTCTGACTCCATGGGCACTGCATGACACCAGTGCACTTACCCACATGCAGGCAATACATTCATACACATAAAATATTTAATAATAAGCATATTATTACTGGGTACCTTAGAAATAAGTTATCAATTATATGTCATCATTTATTCTTTACAATATGGAAATAGAATTCCATAAAATGAGCTGGGCATGGTGGTGCACACCTTTAATGCTGGAGGCAGAGGCAGGCGGATCTTTGTGAGTTCAAGGCCAGCCTGGTCTACAGAGTGAGTTCCAGGATAACTGGGGCTACAGGGAGACCCTGTCTCAAAAAGACCAAAAAAAAAAAAAAAATGAGTACGATTCTGGGGCTGGAGAGATGACCTAGCGGTTAAGAGCACCAACTGCTCTTGCAAAGGACCCGGGTTTGATCCCCAGCACCCACATAGTGGCTGAGAACTGTCTTTAACTCCAGTTCCAGGGGAATCTGACACCCTCTTCTGACCTCACAGTCATACACATATGAAACCTAAAAGAATTCTGTGAAATGTACTAATTAGAACTAGGGTTGGGGAATATAGCTTAGTTGGTAGAGTATTTGCCTAACATGCTCAAAGCTGAAGTTTTTATCTCTATACTACATACAACCAAGCACTGTGGCACCTGTTTGTAATCCCCACACACAGTAGGTAGAAGCTGGAGGATCCAAAGTTCAAGGTAATCTGCTACATGGTAAATTTGAGACCAGCCCAGACCACATTTCAGAATTAAACTTCACTGTCACACTTACCATCTTTTCTCTCCACAAACCTAACTTTTTATCCTACATATAAAATCACTTAAAAAACGACCCACTCACGATAGCCTCAAAAACAATAAAATACCTAGCCAAAGACACGAAAGATCTCTACAACAAAAATTTTAAACCCCTGAAGGAAATTGACGACATTAGAAGATGGAAAAACCTCCCATGCTCATGGATTGGGAAAATTAATATAGTAAAAATGCCCATTCTACCCAAACTCTTGTACAGATTTAATGCAATCCCAATTAAAATCCCCAAGAGTTTCTTCACAGGCTTGGGGAAAAAAAGGCCTTAATTTCATTTGGAAAAACAAAAAGACCCCAAATAGCCAAAGCAACCCTGAGCGAAAAGAGCAATACAGGGGGGATCTCTATACCAGACTTCAAACTATACTACAGGGCTATAGTCATAAAAACAGCCTGGTACTGGCAAAGAAAACAGACCTGTTGACCAATGGAACAAAACTGAAGATCCAAACCTGGGCACATAGGATTTTAGCCACTGCATATTTGACAAGGGGGCCAAGAAGACTCAATGGAGGAAAGAACATCTTCAGCAAGTGGTGTTGGCAAAACGATCACCACTTGTAGAAGAGTGAAATTAAATCCCTACCTCTTGCCCTGTACAAAAGTCAACTCCAGATGCACCAAAAACCTCAAAACCCCAAACTCTGGAGGCAATAGAAGAAAAAGTTGGCAGTAGACTACAACACATAGGTGTAGAAAAAGACTTCCTAAATCAGACAGCAGCTGTGCAAGAATTAAGGTCAACAATTGACAAATGGGACCTCATTAAACTCAAAAGCTTCTGTACATCAAAAGAAACAAGGAAGTGAAGAGAAATCCCACAGAGTGGGAGGAATCCACCGCAGAAACATCTGACAAAGCATTGATTTCCAGAGTATATAAACTACTCAAAAAACAAAGAAGAAAACAAATGAATCACTCAAAAGAGCAAAGAGCTGAACAGAGACTTCACAAGTGAGGAGTTAGAGATGGCTGAGAAACATCTTAAAAAGTATTCGTCGGGGCTGGAGAGATGGCCTAGCGGTTAAGAGCGCCGACCGCTCTTACAGAGGACCCGGGTTCGATCCCCAGCACCCACATGGCGGCTGAGAACCGTCTGAAACTCCAATTCCAGGAGAACTCCAGTTCCAGGGGAATCCGACACCCTCTTCTGACCTCCGTGGCATTGCACGACACGGGTGCACAAACTTGCATGCAGACAGTACATTCATACATCATACAACATAAATAAAAAATAAAAAAAAAAAGTGTTTGCTCACTGGATAATTAGGAGAATACAAATAAAAACCACTTTAAATATATCTCATCTGATAGTAAGACTGGCTATGATCAAGGAATACAAACACTATCAAATGGCTGGAGAGGTTGTGGGAAATGGGGAAACATCTCCACTGCTCGTGGGATGTTAAACTTGTAAAGGCACTATGGAAAGCAGTGTGGAGAGGCAACCCTGGACAGACTCAAAAATTGACTTCATCACTGACCTAGCTACCCACTACCAATCCTGTGATATATACCACAAGACTCATTACTGCACGATGATACAAGCACAGCTTATACTTTATTGCAAGCTCTTGTCCACACTAGCAAAAGCTGGAACCAACCAAATGCCCCTCAAGTGAAGCGTGGATAGAGATAAATTGTTGGTAAGTCTACACATGGGAGTTCTATGCCGCAGTAAAAAAAAAATAAAAAACAAACTGCCGGGCGTGGTAGCGCACGCCTTAATCCTAGACACTTGGGAGGCAGAGGCGGGCGGATCTTTGTGAGTTTCAAGGCCAGCCTGGTTCTCCAGGAGGGTGCGTTCAGGACAGCTGGGGCTACAGGGAGGACCCTGTCTCGGTAAAACTAAAAAAAAAAAAAACAAAATAAAAAAAAAAACACTGCAGGTCAAATATGGCTGAACTACGAAGGATACATTAAGTGTAGTAAACACCCTATCCCGACAAAAAATGCACGAATGGTAATCTGTGGATGGTAGCGCCAATAACCATCATCAGTGTAATATTTACGGGTCGTGATGTATATTGGAAAGAACACCACCACTAACAACAGAAAGGACTGCATCAAAGACTGAACTGATAGAAGGGGCTTCGAGAGAGGCCTAGCGGTTAAGGGTCCGACGCTCTCTACAGAGGACCCAGGGTTCCCGACTGCCCAGCACCCACATGAGCGCGTCCGAGAACGTCGAGTCCATTCAGCCGGAGACTCCGTTTCCAGGGGGAATCCGACATCTCTCTATACTCGTCATCGACACTGAGCTGTGCGATATCTAAAAAAAAAAAAAAAAAAAAAAAAAAAAATTCAAAAAAAAGACGATCATGCAACTAATACGACGGTGGATCTGGTCGGGGTTGGGGGGTTGGGGGACACGGCATTTTTTTTTTTGCTGTTTTTCATTGCGACGTACATTCTTTTTTTATACGATTGTACAGAAATAATAAAAAAAATAAAAATTTTAAAAAATTAAAAAAAAGATATGTTTAAACGTTCATGGGTGGGTCTTGAAGGGGCGGTTTGTAACATAATCTGAAAAAAAAATATATAATATAAAATAATCTATTAAACTAATTAAAAATCCAGAGGATGGGTGTTTAAGTTGGTAGACTGCTTGCCTTGCATATGTGAGACCCTGAGTTCACTCCCTAGGTACTGTGTAGGAAGAAGGACAACAAAAAAAAGGAGAGAAACAAACCCAGGTTTCTTGAACAATGTTTTGTTTGTTTTGCGTCTCTTTGAGTTACCTTGCTAGCCCCAGCTGGTCTGGGCACTTGCTATATGGACCAGGTCTGGTTGGAACTCACAGATCTTGCCTGCCTTTTCCTCCTGACGTGCTGGGAGTAAAAGTGATGCCGCCACCATGTCCAGCTAGAACACATGTTTAATAAAATGGTGTTATAACCACGGGCATGGTCTACATTTGAGATTGAGTCCAGGACGCGGGGTACGGAGGACCTTGTTCCACAAAACAAACACAAACACAAAAAACACCCAAAACATTATATCCAAAACTTTTCAGACAATGGGTGTTTGGTGTTACTGGTGGCATAGCCTGGCATGGAACTTGAGAGCCTCCTAATTTGCTTATTAAGTACCAGCACATTCAGGTGTACCATACCATATCAGGCTCCCAAAAACTTTAATGAAACAACAGAAAGTAACCCATGGAGTAAAGTTTAAGTTATGTATACTAGGTAACATTGTTAAAATAGGTGAGTCGTGCGGTTGTCTTGGTCTTGTAATCCCCAGCACTCAGCAGGGCTAAGGCTCAAGGACCAGCCTGGTTTACAAAGTTTTTTTTTTAAGTGACATAGCTTTGGGGGTTTCAGGTTCATTGAGGGACTCTGTCTCAAAAAGACACATAAAAAAAAAAAAAAAAAAAAAAAAAAAAAAAAGTCTAAGTGATAGCTAATAAAAAAATAAAACATTATAAATAATACTATATTTAAGACCAGATGACTAAGGGCACAATTTGAATTAAATGATGATGGATTATAGGTGAGCTGAGCTTTGGTTTTAGCCATAAAATGAAAGACGGTATACCCACACCTATGTATAGGTAATTTTCACTTGAGCAGTTTTTATGTACTTTAGCCAAAAGCAGGTTAGGGCTGAAGAGATGGCTCAGTACTTAAGAACACCTGTTGCTCTTCTAGAGGACCTGAGTTCAGTTCCCAGCACCCATGTCAGGCAGCTCACAACTGCCTGTAACTCCAGCTCCAGGAGTATACCCTTTTATCAACACAGAAACACAAACGCACATGATTAAAAATAAATCTTTAAAAAGTTTATTTTAGAGTGAGAACATGTCACTACTACTTTTTAATCCTTTCAAGGTAAGTAGTTTTTGGTACAGGACAAATCATGATACACTTAAGTGATTTTTATATTGAGTCATGTACTTAATATAAAGGCACACTGTACTGAATTTTAAAAAATCAGTGTTAGGTTCTTGAGCTTTAAATTAGGATTCTATAAAGTGCTTTTCATCTAAAATCTTACGTATTAATCAGATATAATTTCCTTAGCAAACGCACCTTGAAAAGTTATTGGCACTTGGCATTCTCTCTCACCTTTTTGTTTCATTTTCTCTTCACGCTTTCTCTTCCACTTAAATTTTCTTTCATAGTTCTTTATCTGAACAGTCAGCCCTCATGGATAACATGAACTTTAACTTGGCACAGTAAAGGTCAATTTTCAGGTAGTCTTAGGAGTTCCACAATTTCTGTGTATAAACTTATTCTTAATGATTTAAATAAAATCATACTCAGATGGCAAGTGTGGAGACTAATTCAGAGTCCATGATTTGAGATGGCATTTTAAATGTACATTTTTATCTTCAAGTTTTTCTGCTGTTTGCTCAGAGTCTTCTGGATATAAGCTGATAGCTGCCACTGGTATTACATTCATTTTATCCACCTGAAGAATTCCTCTGAAATATAAGATGAGTCATTATTAGCAAATTTACACATTTCTTTCTCTAGTACTTTGGTGTAAAATAGATACTTCAAGGCTGCAGTTCTATACCTATGGCTAAGTGCTTTTGCTGCATTCTTTAACAGGTTTGTACAAACTCTGAGGCCAAAGTTCACTTTTACCAGATGGACTGAGGGAATAGAAGGAAGCAGAGATGACTGCCTAGTACTACTATACAGAAGGAAAAGAAGGAAAGCATAGGTCTTCAGGGCAAGAAGAGTTAGTCCTTAGATTTAAAAGGCTGAATGAAGAGAAAAGCCCAAGTAGATTTCTAGTTGGTGTTCACCAGACACACAACCTTGGATCTTCAGATGTTTTTAATAAAGATTATTTACTTTTCTTTTTTTTGAGATAGTCTCCCTGTAGCCCTAGCTGCCCTAGAACTTGCTCTGTACACCAGGCTGTCCTCTATCTCACAGAGATTCACCTGCCTCTGCCTCCCAAGTGCTGGGCTCAAAGGTGTGTGCCAATATACATGGCCATAAGATTTATTTCTTTTGCTGGGCGTGGTGGCGCACGCCTTTAATCCTAGCACTTGGGAGGCAGAGGCAGGCGGATCTTTGTGAGTTCAAGGTCAGCCTGGTCTACAGAGTGAGTTCCAGGACAGCTGGGGCTACAGGGAGACCCTGTCTCAAAAAGACCAAAAAAAAAAAAAAAAGATTTATTTCTTTTGTGTTTATGAGTATTTTGCCTGCATGTATGGATGTACACTGTGTATGCCTGGTGCTCAAGAGGCCAGAAGCAGGTGCCAGATCTCCTGGAGCTGGAGTTACAATGAAGGTGATGGAAACCAAGCTCAGGTCCTTTGCAAAAAGCAGCAAGTGCTTTTAATCACTGAATCATCTCTCCAATCTCTAGGCACTTTGTTGTTATTGCTATTGAAACACCTGATCATACAGAAGGTTTCTGTAGTGAATCCAAGATCCTGATTTATTAGTTCCATGTTTCTGCAGTTTTTACATCAACAGAAGCTGGGCATGGGGGCATATGCCCTGGGAGGCAGAGGCAGAGGCAGAGGCAGAGGAGGCAGAGGTAGGTCTTTGTGAGTTGGAAGCCAGCCTGATCTACATGGTGAGTAAATACATACATTAATTTGTTTAGAATCAAACAAGCAGACTGTAAACTTGGAGGTCAGACTGTTACTCCATATGATACTGAACAGTTTCAAGCTATGTCCCAGACTAAGTGACTCCATTTTACTATATAAAGCAACAGTTGGCTCCACTTTCAGTGCAGATGCTAAGATAGAATGACTCCATTTTGTTCTTGCAACTAAACCACCACTATCCATTGAGCACACATCATGAGGCAAAGGCAGATGACTTAAATGCATTTATGACCTCTTATCAAATGAGAAGCACGTGGGCTTAAAATGATACTAAAGAAACCAAGGCAGTGACGTTATAAATTACACCAGATCCATGAATGAATGATGCCTCCTTGCTTGATCATACAATAAAGGAAATAAAAACAACATGTGGTGGCACACACCTATTATCCCAGCACTTAGGAGGCAGAGACAGGGAGGACATTCAAAAATTCCAGGCCAGCCTAGTCTGCACAGTGAGACCCACCTCAAAAAACCCAAAACTAAACAGAAAGACCAGGTACTCAGTACCAGACATGGCATACCCACAAACTGACACATCATTAAGTCATTCAAATTCTGTCCCTGCCTAACAAGACCTAATGATTTGCCAACGAATGCAAAGTCACAGCTGCCTGGATTATGTTAATATCTAACCCTGAGCAGTGACTTGGCATCTTTATAGATGTGCCTCTTCCTACACTAAGGCTCCTTTGAATCCTGTGGCTGCTTTAACCTACTCTTAGCCATTCAGGAGCATAACTGTGATCTGTAATGTGAGAGCTGAACACTGAGTAATTAAGATGAGAATGGAATGAAATAACATGTCTGACAGTAGTCAAAAGTATCAAATGAAATCAAGGATTCTTAGTGGCTGCCAGACTCCCATGATCCTAGCACTTGGGATGAGAATCAGGAATCCAAAGCCATCCTCCGCTACAAGGCCAAGTGGTAGAGTACACACATAACACGCAGAAGGCCCAAGATCCGAATAAAAAACAGTAATCATAGCTTCTCTGTCCCGGCAGAGGACCGGAGGGCAGCGCGAGCAGCGGGGACCATGTTCAGACTCAAACTCACAGCCCTGGACTACCACAACCCGGCGGGCTTCAACTGTAAAGATGAAACAGAATTTAGAAACTATTGTTTGGCTTGAAGAAATCAGACACTACAAGATTGAAGACAGAGGGAATTTAAGAAACATCCACAGCAGTGACTGGCCCAAGTTTTTTGAAAAGTATCTCAGAGATGTTAACTGTCCTTTCAAGATTCAGGATCGGCAAGAAGCAATTGACTGGTTTCTTGGTTTAGCCGTTAGACTTGAGTATGGAGATAATGCTGAAAAGTACAAGGACTTAGCTGATAATACAAAAACTACTGACAACGCAACTAAGAATGCAGAGCCATTGATCAACTTGGACATAAATAACCCGGATTCAAAGTGTAATGGCTCTGGCTAACCTCTTACAGATTCAGCGCCATGATGATTACCTGGTAATGCTGAAGGCAATTCTCATTTTGGTTAGGAGTGCCTAACTCAGGATGCGGTTGCTAAAGCTAACCAAACAAAAGAGGGCTTGCCTATTGCTTTAGACAAACATATTCTTGGTTTTGACACAGGAAATGCAGTTCTTAACGAAGCTGCTCAAATTCTGCGATTGCTACACATAGAAGAATTCAGAGAACTCCAGACAAAAATCAACGAAGCCATAGTAGCTGTCCAGGCAATTATTGCCAATCCAAAAACTGACCACAGACGGGGGAAAGTTGGAAGATGGTCAGAATGTCACCTCACCCGTTTAGTACAGTTGGGAACTGTGTACACTTCTGGCATGTGTTTGGAAATCAAATGTCACATTTTCAAGGGAGGAACCCCAGAAAATTGGCTGTGTTCTAGAGATTTACCACCACTGCTTTTTTTCTTTAATAAAGTTTCAGAAAGTAGAGGGAGCTTTGTTTTTAATGACATATTGTTTCTGTCACAACCGTGCTTTCTCCTTTGTAGTTAAGGCACAGATGCACTCAACACCCAGTGTTCCTAGAGACAGTGTAGATCTTTAGGATGCGAGAAAACTTTAAAAATATTTTATTGGAGTTATGTAGAGAATTTGAGAACTGCTACATCTTTGGTATTTTACATGTAATATTTTTGGTTGGTACTTCTATAGAGGCACTTAGGGGACCAGAAAGTAGACTGAATCATTCTAGCACCTTTTAATATAAATACAAACACACCGATGCAGAGGTTAAAAAAAGTCTCAGAACTGTTTTTGGGAAAGTATAAATAAGTTGGGTCATTCCTATGGGTTCTGCATAGTCTCCATGGTTGTTGATGGTCGTTGAGATTTTATTTCCTAGCCAGTCCTGTGTTTTTGCTTGCTTGGCCAGGTAGAATCCACANGGCAGGTGGATCTCAGTGAGTTCAAGGCCAGCAGGGAGATCCTGTCTCAGACAATTTATTTTTTTAAATTTGAGAATTTCGGGGCTGGAGAGATGGCCTAGTGGTTAAGAGCGCTGACTGCTCTTAGAGAGGACCCGGGTTCGATCCCCAGCACCCACATGGTGGCCGAGAACCGTCTGAAACTCCAATTCCAGGAGAACTCCAGTTCCAGGGGAATCCGACACCCTCTTCTGACCTCCGCGGCACTGCACTACACGGGTGCACAAGCTTGCATGCAGACAGTACATTTATACACATACAAAAATAAATAAAATTTAAAAAAAAAAATAAATAAATTTGAGAATTTCATACAATGTATTTTGATCATATTCAAACTGTCTCCCCACCTCTACCCCCACCTTCATGTCTTCTGTTATTATTTGTCTTTTATTAGGGCCTATAGAGTCCAATCTGTTTCCTAAGTGCTCTTAGGTGTGACTCTATCCGTTCATGTAATAGTGCTTTTTTCTACACAAATGTGGTCATTACTGTTTTGCCACACACCCCACCCCTACTAAGAGACTTTGGGTACCTCTTAGTCAAGCCCTCACTGAAGGCTCTATTTTTGCTTTTGTTTTCTACTCCAAACAGCGCTACAATGGATATCTGCTATAGTCTTATGAAATAAATTATACTTTTTTTAAAATTTATTTTTATGTGTATGAATGTACTGTCTGCATGTAGGTTTGTGCACCCGTGTTGTGCAATGCCGTGGAGGTCAGAAGAGGGTGTCAGATTCCCCTGGAACTGGAGTTCAAGATGTTTCTCAGCCACCATGTGGGTGCTGGGGATCAAACCCGGGTCCTCTGCAAGAGCAGTCGGCACTCTTAACCGCTAGGCCATCTCTCCAGCCCCGAAATAAATTATACTTTAAGCTGATGCTCTGGAGCTAAAAGTAGTCTTGATCTCGAGCTCACATTTCATTCTGCACATTATATTTCCCATTATATCTATCTACTTGCTGTCCCAACTAGACCTGCAGAGAGAAACATCTGTTGTTCACATGTGAATCTCTGGAAGTATTTTGATTACAAGTAGTAAATATACTTTGATTTAATTTAACTTGGAAAATGAGCTAGAAAAAAGTCCAACATTTGTCTTATCCTCATAATTTTACTTATTTATTTATTTAATTTATTTATATTTTGGATTTTTGAGATAAGATCTCCCTGTAGCCCCAGCTGGCCTGGAACTCACTATGCAGACCAGGCTGGCCTCTATCTCATAGAGGTCTCCCTGCCTCTGCCTCCTCAGTGCTGGGATTAAAAGCATGCACCACCACATCTGGCTATAACTCTTTTTTTTTTAATGTGTGCTTTGCTTGCATGTAATGTAAGTACACCACATGTGTGCAATGTCTGCAGAGACCAGAAAGAGGTATTGATCCCCTAGAACTGGAGTCACAACAATTGTTAGCTACCAGGTGAGTACTGGAAACAACGCAGGTTCTCTGCAGAAGTACCCAGAGCTCTTAGCCACTGAGCTCTCTCTCCAGTCCCCTAGCTCAGTTTTAATAAATAAAATTACTATTACATAGGGTGTGGTGGCCCACGCCTTTAATCCTAGCACTTGGGAGGCAGAGGCAGGTGGATTTCTGTGAGTTCAAGGCCAGCCTGGTCTACAGAGCGAGCTCCAGGACAGCTGGGACCAAAGGGAGACCCTGTCTCAAAAATAACAACGAAAAATTAAAATTACTAATGTCTCGAAACCAAGAAATACTTACTTGTATTCAGAAACTGGGAAAAGTAACTTTAAGATGGTTATGACTCCTGTTGCTCCTAGAATTCCAACCACTATGACGTTGAGAAACATAAAGAACACGGGAAACATACTGCTCCAAAATTTACAGAGAACTTTCCTGAACTTTTCCATCCACTGACACATTACCTGAAAACAGAGTTTTGATTAGATATGTCAGTTTTATAAATAAAAATGTAAATTTCTTTGTTTTTGTTTGTTTTTGAGACAGCCTCCTTACAGCCCCAGCTGGCCTGGAATTTGCTATGTACACCAGTCTGGCATCCATCTCACAGAGAGCCACAGGTGTCTGCCTCCCAAGTGCTGAGACTAAAGGACTGGCTACCAGGCCCAGCTGGTTCTTAAATGTTTTAGCTTTGGGGTGACAGAAACAATCTATATCCTGACTATAGTAGTAGTTACACATGTCTGAAAACTATACAAAAAATACAAAGGAACGAACCTCACTATATTTTTAGAGCTGGAGATACAGCTCAGAAAGTAGTGCGTTTTCAGAAACTGTCCCTAGGTCCGTGGGGACTGGGGTGTGGCAGGGACAGGATACACATACAACAGAACAATGGGTAAAGTGCATTTTAAAATGTATCCTAGTAAAGTTATTTACAATCTTAAATGTTCCAAAACAGGCAGAGAAATCCTGTTGTCTATAGAGAAATCAAGTGAATACTAATGCTAGTTGACAAGAGCTTAGTTAAGACTGGCTACTAGAAACAAGATGAAACAGAGTCAAGTCTGTTTCAAGTAGAGGACAAGTAGCTTTTAGGATGGGAAAATTCACTGCTTTATACTTTTAGAGCAAGAGAGGAACCAAAGGTGGGCACTGGTGGAAAGGGCTCTGAAGTCAATCCCTGGGGCTGACCTGCTGAGATGTGCGGGATGGGAGTCCTGGGATTAGACAGAGGGCCACAGTCAAAACTGCTAAACTAACCTAGACTTCTCCAGCAGCCCCAAATAGACCTTCACTGTGAATTTCTCCCTGTAGACTAACCACAGACTTTACTCACTGGGTGGACATTATTTGGGGTAGAGACCAAGCTAATATGCAGAGAAATTAGGATACTCTGAACTATATAAATCTCATGTATTATACATATATATATATATAATATAGTAGGTATCAATGTTTTATATGGAATATCCATCTTATTTAGACCTTACAATGCTTTAATGAAATACTTCATAATACTTTATAGACTAAGCAAAGATAAAATAGGTTAGCGAAGTTAAGAATTTAGGGGAGCTGGGGACTAGAGAGATGGCTGAGTGGTTAAGACAGCTGGCCACTCTTGGAGAGGACCTAGGTTTGGGTTCCACAGTACCCAGATGGCTAACAACTATCTGTAACGCCAGTTCCAGGGGATCTGATGGTCTCTTCTGGCTTCCGTAGGCATTGTGCAGCACGGGTGCTCTTACATACATGTAAACAAAGCATAAAATAAAAAAAAATAAAAGAATTTAGGTGCTAGAGAAATGGCTCTCCATTTCCAGCTCTTAGAGGATCTGGGCTCAGTTCTCAGCACCCACATGGCAGCTCACAACTGCCTGCACACATGTGGTGCACATATATACACTCAGGCACACACACATAAAATGAACTAAATAAATCTTAGGAATTTATCCAAGGTCTGTGGGCATGGTGGTACATGCCTTTAATACCAGCACTTGGAAGGCAGAGGCAGGTGGCTCTCTGAAAGTTCAAGGCCAACCTGGTGTACATAGTGAGTTTCAGGACAGCTAGAGCTACAGGGTGACCCTGTCTCAAAAAAAAAAAATTTATCCAAGGTCACACAACTAGTAAATGACAATCCAATTTGACTCCAAATGTATACTTTAAATTGCATTTAATGATTGTGTGAGATCCTAAATGCTCAATGTGCCCCTGTGCACACAAGGTGAGAACAGAATAATAAAGAGAAACAAAGCTAGAAGAACAAACCTTGGAATTGAAGATTCCCAACCAAATGAAATCCAGGGCCTTGATGACCATGATCCAACCATGTTATTAAATGAAGTTTATAGAAAAAAAATAAGAAGCCAGGCGTGGTAGCACACGCCTTTATTGCCAACAGTTAGGAGGTAGAGGCAGGTGGATCTCTGTGAGTTCAAGCCAGCCTGGTCTATAGAGCAAGTTCCAGGACAGCTGGGACAAGGAGATCATGTCTCAAAAAGACCAAAAAAAAAAAAAAAAAAAGACTTGAGTTTGATCCTCAAGACCCACATGGTGGGAGAAAACAAACTCCAAACTCCTGAACTTTTTCCTCTAACCTCAACCTGCATGCTGTAGTACACATGCCCTCTCCTACATACATGTACATACACACAGAAATACTTTTTTTTTTTTTGGTCTTTCGGAGACAGGGTCTCCCTTTAGCCCCAGCTGGCCTGGAACTCACTATGTAGACCAGGCTGGCCTTGAACTCACAGAGATCCACCTGCCTCTGCCTCCCAAGTGCTGGGATTAAAGCTATGAGCCACCAGACCTGGCACAGAGAAATACTTCTTAAATGCCATGATGAGGCAGGTGTGGTGGCTCACACCTGTAATACCAGCACTCAGGAGGGTAAGGCAAGGACATCGTAAGTTCCAGATCAGCCTGAGATACAGACTGCAACCCTATCTAAAAAGACAAGGCCATAATATATCATTATTAACAATGCTCCTTTGTTCTAGCCTTTATAGTTTCTAATTCATTTTAAAGGATACTATTTTTTTTTGACATAACCATAACTGCTTATTGTAATGCCATTTAAGGTAAAATCAAATATTCCATTTACCTTATACGAAGATGGAGGATCTGCTCTGAGAGGAGTTTCAGGTAATTTTCCAGGTAAAGCATCTTCATCTACAGTGGTTTCCACATTCCTGATGAGATAATGGCTGGTGGTCTGCAGTGAACTAACACTTTCTCCTGAAGAGGAAGTCAAAGTTAGCAAATTGCTAGGAGCATGTTGGTATGTCTCCTATTATGCCAAAAACAATTAGAATTACTACCCTAACATATTTTACCAAGAGAGAAAAAAAATTTATTCAGTGCTTTAATACAGATACAAAAAGTAAATATTTGGACTATAATAAGGGGCTACAGAAGTTATGATTTTGCTACACAGAAAAACATATATTTCTTTTTGTCTTTTTGAGACAGAGTCTCCCTTTAGTCCCAGCTGGCCTGGAGCTATGTAGACCAGGCTGGCCTTGAACTCACAGAGATCTGCCTGCCTCTGCCTCCCTAGTGCTGCAATTAAAGGCATGTGCCACCATGCCAGGCAAAAAACATAAATTTTAAAAGTTCTCCCAGACATACTGACTGACTCCAGTAATCCTAGCACTTGTGAAGCAGAAGTACAGTGTAAGCTCAAAGCCATCCTGGTCTATCTAGCAAGTTACAGACTTGAATAGGCTATAGAATGTGTCAAAAAAAAACCAAAAAAAAAAAAAAAAAAAAAAATAAAACACAAAAAACACCTTAGTAAAATAAATAATTAAATAAATTTTTTAAAATTTTATTTATTTTGTATGTGTAAAGAATTACTGTTCTGCCAGTAGTCTGTGCACCCGTTGTCGTGCCTTAATTGCCGCACGAGGTCAGCCAGAGGGCGTGCGGATTCCCCTAGAAATGGGAGGTTCTCCCCTGGAATTGGAAGTTGTACAGTGATGGTTTCTCAGCCTCCTTGTCCGATGCAACCGTTGGATAACTTGATTACCACAGGAGTATTCCCTCTGTTGTAAAGAGCGCGTCGGGCGCTTCTCTAACCACTGGCCATTCTCGCCCCGCAGCCCCCATAGAAAGTAAATAAAATTTTAAGTTCTAACCATTTTACCTTTCGGTGCACAATGACTACTATTCCCTCTAAATTAACCTTCACAATGTTCTTACTAGAGATTTTGTGATGTATTCCTGGAGTAAGAGTAGATAATCTCTAGAAATCCCCTTTGGTGCACGTGCGCCATTATATAATTTCTAATTCTATTTTTCCCACATACCTAGGTTAGTGCTCTATTACTCGCTGCGCATACCACCCACTCCCGAAAATTTTTTTTTTTTTTTTTTGGTCCCCTTTTTTTTTTTTTTTTGGGGTCTCCCTGTGGCCCCAGCTGTCCTAGACACTTCGCTCTGTGAAAACCAAAGGCTGGCCTTGAACACCATAAGAGATCCGCCTGCCCTTCGACCTCCCCAAGGTTCTAGGAGTTGTAAAGGCGTGCCCCACCACGCCCCGCCCAGCCATAAAACTATTTTTTTTAATTGTATGTATTTATCTTTTTATTTTTTAAACAAATCTTAAAAAGACCCCTGTTTCCCCTCGATTTCCCCACTCTCCGTCAGCAGCTCGTGCATAGTTCCTTGCCAAACCATGCCCTTTCCATCTTTTTAGTCCCCTTTCTCAATATTTTCCGATGGACCGTTGACGTTTTTTGAGCAGAACCGTTTCCACTGTTTCAGTCCCAGTTTCCTTTTTTGATGCGAGTAGATTGTTCTTGTTTTGTTTGTTTTTTGTTTCCCAAATGCAATTATGTCCAACTGCTGTTGTACAAAGCTTCAAGGGGGCCGCTAAACTATCAAGAAAATCAACTTTACGAACTTGGGTAATTGGCCTACATCCCGTGAGGGATTACCATCGGTCGTTTGGTTTTTTTCTGGGACTGTGTTTTAGCTTTCACTCAGCAGTGATGTTCTTCTAGCCTCACCAGCGCATTTTTCCTGCAACTGCGTGATGTCATCTGTTTCCTTTACCTGCTGCATTAGAACTCCAATTGTGGTAATGTACACCATTTTGCTCTATCCTCATCGTTCCAGTCTGAGGGAGCAATGTTTTAGTTTGGTTTCCCAGCCATGCTTTGCTATTGTGACAGAGGAGCTGGCAATAAACTGGCCGTTGCATGTATCTCTGTAGGGTGGGGGTGAGTTCCTTGAGTGGTACCATGCCCCCAGGAAAGTGGTTATGCGCGGTCGGGTTGGCCCAGGTTTCAAATTTCAAGTCCTTCCAAGGGTTTCCCTCCACAACTCTGCTTTCCATAGTGGCTGTTACAAGTTTACATTCCCACAAAAAGTGGATGAGTGTTCCTCTCCTTTTCCCCCAACAACCTCCCCCGCCATTTGGTACATGTTTTTTTTTCTTGATCCTACCCAGTCCTTTTTATGGAGTAAGATGATATCTGTAAGTGGTTTTTGAATTTGCATTTTCCTAACTGTATTAGTGGATGTTTGAGGAAAGTTTTTCTTTGAGGTGTTTCTTCCAGAGTTTCCCCTGAAATTCCTCCGTTGTGAAGTCTCTGTTCAGTTTCTTTGCTCCATCTATTCGAGCGGGTCGATTTGTTTTCTTTTTTTTCTGTATGTTTTTTTTTTTTTTTTTTTTTTTTTTTTTTTTTTTTTTTTTTTTTTTCAGATGTATCTGCAGTGAAGGTTTTTTTTTTTTTTTTTTTTTTTATCTTTTTTTATCTTTATTGTTTTGTTTGATGTACAGAAGCTTTTTGAGTTTGATGAGGTCCCATTTTTTCAACTGTCCGACGCCTTAATTCTTGTGCAGCTGCTTGTCTGATTTAGGAAGTCTTTTCCTACGCCTATTGTCTTGTAGTCTGCTTTTGCAAGCTTTTTTCTTCTTCTATCACCTTCAGAGTTAAGGGTTTCATGTTGATGGTCTTTAATCGCATCTGGAGTTCTTGGACTTTTTGCTACAGGGCGAGGGTTTAGTTTTTATTTTTCACTGTCTTCTAACAAGGTGGTGATCCCGTTTTTTGCCAATACCACTTTGCTGAAGATGCTGTCTGTTTCCTTCCATTGTGGGTTTTTTGGCCCCTTGTCAAATAAGAAGTGGCTAAAATTGTATGTGCCGTCAGCCTTTTTGGCTCTCCGGTTTTTTGTTCAACCCTTGGTGCAACAGGTTTCTTTTTTTGTGCCAGTACCGGGCTTTCTTTATGACTTAATAGCCCTGTAGTATTGTTTAAAATCTGGTATATGAGATTCCTCCTGTGTAGCTCTTTTTCACTCAGGGATGTTGATTCTGGGCTATTCGTGAGGTCTTTTTTTGTTTCTTCCAAATGAAATTGTTAAGAACTGTTTGTTACATTCCAAGCCTTTGAAGAAACTCTTGGGGAATTTTGATTGGGATTTGCATTAAATCTATACAAGAGTTTTGGTAAAGTGGACATTTTTTTCCAATGTTAATTTTTCCCCAATTCCAATTCATGACCATGGGAGGTTTTTTCCATCTTCCTAGGTTCTTCTTTCAATTTCTTTCTTTAAGGGTTTAAAATTTTTGTTGTAGAGCTCTTTGGTGTCTGTTTGGTTTTGGTTTGTTCCTAGGTTATGCCTTATTGTTTTTTGAGGCTATTGGTGAGTGGGAAGGTCTCCCCTATTTTTGAATTCCCTTTCTCCAGTTTGCCTTGTTCTTTGGTGGGTAAACGAAGGCTCATTGATTTTCTAGTTAATTTTGTAACTCCTGCAACTTTCCTGAAGCTGTTATTCGTTTCTAGGAGTTTTCTGGGTGAGTTTTTTTTTTTGCTGTCTTAAGTAAACTACCAGCTCATCAGCAAATAGGGATAGTCTTACTTCCTCACCACCCTTTTCATATTAAGTTTTACTCCTTCAATTCGCCTTTTTCTTGCCTTATTTGCTTCTAGCCACAGTGTTTTTCAAGCACTATGTTGAAGGAGGGTGGTGATAGGGGGCAGCCCCTTGCCGAGTTCCTACCTTGAAAGGGAATGTTTCTGTCATTTCCCCATTTTAGGATGATATTGACTGTAGTTTTCCTGTATATGGCTTGTGCTTTACGATTTGAGGATTGACCCTCCAATCCAATTCCTTCCTAGGACTTTAAGCATGAAAAAATGCTGGAATTTGTTAAAGGATTTTTNCTCACAGCCACAAAGGCCAATCAAACCAAAGACAGCAGGACCAAACGATCAGCAATCAGCTCGCCAAGGCACCCAGTTCCTACCTGTCTTCCCCTCTTCCTGCCGCTGGGCTCAAGAGATCTCAAATCTCAAGAGTCACACAAGCGTGCCTTTAATACCGGCTGGGAGGATAACTCCGCCCCCACAGCCACTAGATCTAATCAAGCCAAAGACCACACCTTTAATCCCAGCTGGGGGGATAACTCCAACCTCACAGCCACAAAGGCCAATCAAACCAAAGACAGCAGGACCAAACGATCAGCAATCAGCTCGCCAAGGCACCCAGTTCCTACCTGTCTTCCCCTCTTCCTGCCGCTGGGCTCAAGAGATCTCAAATCTCAAGAGTCACACAAGCGTGCCTTTAATACCGGCTGGGAGGATAACTCCGCCCCCACAGCCACTAGATCTAATCAAGCCAAAGACCACACCTTTAATCCCAGCTGGGGGGATAACTCCAACCTCACAGCCACAAAGGCCAATCAAACCAAAGACAGCAGGACCAAACGATCAGCAATCAGCTCGCCAAGGCACCCAGTTCCTACCTGTCTTCCCCTCTTCCTGCCGCTGGGCTCAAGAGATCTCAAATCTCAAGAGTCACACAAGCGTGCCTTTAATACCGGCTGGGAGGATAACTCCGCCCCCACAGCCACTAGATCTAATCAAGCCAAAGACCACACCTTTAATCCCAGCTGGGGGGATAACTCCAACCTCACAGCCACAAAGGCCAATCAAACCAAAGACAGCAGGACCAAACGATCAGCAATCAGCTCGCCAAGGCACCCAGTTCCTACCTGTCTTCCCCTCTTCCTGCCGCTGGGCTCAAGAGATCTCAAATCTCAAGAGTCACACAAGCGTGCCTTTAATACCGGCTGGGAGGATAACTCCGCCCCCACAGCCACTAGATCTAATCAAGCCAAAGACCACACCTTTAATCCCAGCTGGGGGGATAACTCCAACCTCACAGCCACAAAGGCCAATCAAACCAAAGACAGCAGGACCAAACGATCAGCAATCAGCTCGCCAAGGCACCCAGTTCCTACCTGTCTTCCCCTCTTCCTGCCGCTGGGCTCAAGAGATCTCAAATCTCAAGAGTCACACAAGCGTGCCTTTAATACCGGCTGGGAGGATAACTCCGCCCCCACAGCCACTAGATCTAATCAAGCCAAAGACCACACCTTTAATCCCAGCTGGGGGGATAACTCCAACCTCACAGCCACAAAGGCCAATCAAACCAAAGACAGCAGGACCAAACGATCAGCAATCAGCTCGCCAAGGCACCCAGTTCCTACCTGTCTTCCCCTCTTCCTGCCGCTGGGCTCAAGAGATCTCAAATCTCAAGAGTCACACAAGCGTGCCTTTAATACCGGCTGGGAGGATAACTCCGCCCCCACAGCCACTAGATCTAATCAAGCCAAAGACCACACCTTTAATCCCAGCTGGGGGGATAACTCCAACCTCACAGCCACAAAGGCCAATCAAACCAAAGACAGCAGGACCAAACGATCAGCAATCAGCTCGCCAAGGCACCCAGTTCCTACCTGTCTTCCCCTCTTCCTGCCGCTGGGCTCAAGAGATCTCAAATCTCAAGAGTCACACAAGCGTGCCTTTAATACCGGCTGGGAGGATAACTCCGCCCCCACAGCCACTAGATCTAATCAAGCCAAAGACCACACCTTTAATCCCAGCTGGGGGGATAACTCCAACCTCACAGCCACAAAGGCCAATCAAACCAAAGACAGCAGGACCAAACGATCAGCAATCAGCTCGCCAAGGCACCCAGTTCCTACCTGTCTTCCCCTCTTCCTGCCGCTGGGCTCAAGAGATCTCAAATCTCAAGAGTCACACAAGCGTGCCTTTAATACCGGCTGGGAGGATAACTCCGCCCCCACAGCCACTAGATCTAATCAAGCCAAAGACCACACCTTTAATCCCAGCTGGGGGGATAACTCCAACCTCACAGCCACAAAGGCCAATCAAACCAAAGACAGCAGGACCAAACGATCAGCAATCAGCTCGCCAAGGCACCCAGTTCCTACCTGTCTTCCCCTCTTCCTGCCGCTGGGCTCAAGAGATCTCAAATCTCAAGAGTCACACAAGCGTGCCTTTAATACCGGCTGGGAGGATAACTCCGCCCCCACAGCCACTAGATCTAATCAAGCCAAAGACCACACCTTTAATCCCAGCTGGGGGGATAACTCCAACCTCACAGCCACAAAGGCCAATCAAACCAAAGACAGCAGGACCAAACGATCAGCAATCAGCTCGCCAAGGCACCCAGTTCCTACCTGTCTTCCCCTCTTCCTGCCGCTGGGCTCAAGAGATCTCAAATCTCAAGAGTCACACAAGCGTGCCTTTAATACCGGCTGGGAGGATAACTCCGCCCCCACAGCCACTAGATCTAATCAAGCCAAAGACCACACCTTTAATCCCAGCTGGGGGGATAACTCCAACCTCACAGCCACAAAGGCCAATCAAACCAAAGACAGCAGGACCAAACGATCAGCAATCAGCTCGCCAAGGCACCCAGTTCCTACCTGTCTTCCCCTCTTCCTGCCGCTGGGCTCAAGAGATCTCAAATCTCAAGAGTCACACAAGCGTGCCTTTAATACCGGCTGGGAGGATAACTCCGCCCCCACAGCCACTAGATCTAATCAAGCCAAAGACCACACCTTTAATCCCAGCTGGGGGGATAACTCCAACCTCACAGCCACAAAGGCCAATCAAACCAAAGACAGCAGGACCAAACGATCAGCAATCAGCTCGCCAAGGCACCCAGTTCCTACCTGTCTTCCCCTCTTCCTGCCGCTGGGCTCAAGAGATCTCAAATCTCAAGAGTCACACAAGCGTGCCTTTAATACCGGCTGGGAGGATAACTCCGCCCCCACAGCCACTAGATCTAATCAAGCCAAAGACCACACCTTTAATCCCAGCTGGGGGGATAACTCCAACCTCACAGCCACAAAGGCCAATCAAACCAAAGACAGCAGGACCAAACGATCAGCAATCAGCTCGCCAAGGCACCCAGTTCCTACCTGTCTTCCCCTCTTCCTGCCGCTGGGCTCAAGAGATCTCAAATCTCAAGAGTCACACAAGCGTGCCTTTAATACCGGCTGGGAGGATAACTCCGCCCCCACAGCCACTAGATCTAATCAAGCCAAAGACCACACCTTTAATCCCAGCTGGGGGGATAACTCCAACCTCACAGCCACAAAGGCCAATCAAACCAAAGACAGCAGGACCAAACGATCAGCAATCAGCTCGCCAAGGCACCCAGTTCCTACCTGTCTTCCCCTCTTCCTGCCGCTGGGCTCAAGAGATCTCAAATCTCAAGAGTCACACAAGCGTGCCTTTAATACCGGCTGGGAGGATAACTCCGCCCCCACAGCCACTAGATCTAATCAAGCCAAAGACCACACCTTTAATCCCAGCTGGGGGGATAACTCCAACCTCACAGCCACAAAGGCCAATCAAACCAAAGACAGCAGGACCAAACGATCAGCAATCAGCTCGCCAAGGCACCCAGTTCCTACCTGTCTTCCCCTCTTCCTGCCGCTGGGCTCAAGAGATCTCAAATCTCAAGAGTCACACAAGCGTGCCTTTAATACCGGCTGGGAGGATAACTCCGCCCCCACAGCCACTAGATCTAATCAAGCCAAAGACCACACCTTTAATCCCAGCTGGGGGGATAACTCCAACCTCACAGCCACAAAGGCCAATCAAACCAAAGACAGCAGGACCAAACGATCAGCAATCAGCTCGCCAAGGCACCCAGTTCCTACCTGTCTTCCCCTCTTCCTGCCGCTGGGCTCAAGAGATCTCAAATCTCAAGAGTCACACAAGCGTGCCTTTAATACCGGCTGGGAGGATAACTCCGCCCCCACAGCCACTAGATCTAATCAAGCCAAAGACCACACCTTTAATCCCAGCTGGGGGGATAACTCCAACCTCACAGCCACAAAGGCCAATCAAACCAAAGACAGCAGGACCAAACGATCAGCAATCAGCTCGCCAAGGCACCCAGTTCCTACCTGTCTTCCCCTCTTCCTGCCGCTGGGCTCAAGAGATCTCAAATCTCAAGAGTCACACAAGCGTGCCTTTAATACCGGCTGGGAGGATAACTCCGCCCCCACAGCCACTAGATCTAATCAAGCCAAAGACCACACCTTTAATCCCAGCTGGGGGGATAACTCCAACCTCACAGCCACAAAGGCCAATCAAACCAAAGACAGCAGGACCAAACGATCAGCAATCAGCTCGCCAAGGCACCCAGTTCCTACCTGTCTTCCCCTCTTCCTGCCGCTGGGCTCAAGAGATCTCAAATCTCAAGAGTCACACAAGCGTGCCTTTAATACCGGCTGGGAGGATAACTCCGCCCCCACAGCCACTAGATCTAATCAAGCCAAAGACCACACCTTTAATCCCAGCTGGGGGGATAACTCCAACCTCACAGCCACAAAGGCCAATCAAACCAAAGACAGCAGGACCAAACGATCAGCAATCAGCTCGCCAAGGCACCCAGTTCCTACCTGTCTTCCCCTCTTCCTGCCGCTGGGCTCAAGAGATCTCAAATCTCAAGAGTCACACAAGCGTGCCTTTAATACCGGCTGGGAGGATAACTCCGCCCCCACAGCCACTAGATCTAATCAAGCCAAAGACCACACCTTTAATCCCAGCTGGGGGGATAACTCCAACCTCACAGCCACAAAGGCCAATCAAACCAAAGACAGCAGGACCAAACGATCAGCAATCAGCTCGCCAAGGCACCCAGTTCCTACCTGTCTTCCCCTCTTCCTGCCGCTGGGCTCAAGAGATCTCAAATCTCAAGAGTCACACAAGCGTGCCTTTAATACCGGCTGGGAGGATAACTCCGCCCCCACAGCCACTAGATCTAATCAAGCCAAAGACCACACCTTTAATCCCAGCTGGGGGGATAACTCCAACCTCACAGCCACAAAGGCCAATCAAACCAAAGACAGCAGGACCAAACGATCAGCAATCAGCTCGCCAAGGCACCCAGTTCCTACCTGTCTTCCCCTCTTCCTGCCGCTGGGCTCAAGAGATCTCAAATCTCAAGAGTCACACAAGCGTGCCTTTAATACCGGCTGGGAGGATAACTCCGCCCCCACAGCCACTAGATCTAATCAAGCCAAAGACCACACCTTTAATCCCAGCTGGGGGGATAACTCCAACCTCACAGCCACAAAGGCCAATCAAACCAAAGACAGCAGGACCAAACGATCAGCAATCAGCTCGCCAAGGCACCCAGTTCCTACCTGTCTTCCCCTCTTCCTGCCGCTGGGCTCAAGAGATCTCAAATCTCAAGAGTCACACAAGCGTGCCTTTAATACCGGCTGGGAGGATAACTCCGCCCCCACAGCCACTAGATCTAATCAAGCCAAAGACCACACCTTTAATCCCAGCTGGGGGGATAACTCCAACCTCACAGCCACAAAGGCCAATCAAACCAAAGACAGCAGGACCAAACGATCAGCAATCAGCTCGCCAAGGCACCCAGTTCCTACCTGTCTTCCCCTCTTCCTGCCGCTGGGCTCAAGAGATCTCAAATCTCAAGAGTCACACAAGCGTGCCTTTAATACCGGCTGGGAGGATAACTCCGCCCCCACAGCCACTAGATCTAATCAAGCCAAAGACCACACCTTTAATCCCAGCTGGGGGGATAACTCCAACCTCACAGCCACAAAGGCCAATCAAACCAAAGACAGCAGGACCAAACGATCAGCAATCAGCTCGCCAAGGCACCCAGTTCCTACCTGTCTTCCCCTCTTCCTGCCGCTGGGCTCAAGAGATCTCAAATCTCAAGAGTCACACAAGCGTGCCTTTAATACCGGCTGGGAGGATAACTCCGCCCCCACAGCCACTAGATCTAATCAAGCCAAAGACCACACCTTTAATCCCAGCTGGGGGGATAACTCCAACCTCACAGCCACAAAGGCCAATCAAACCAAAGACAGCAGGACCAAACGATCAGCAATCAGCTCGCCAAGGCACCCAGTTCCTACCTGTCTTCCCCTCTTCCTGCCGCTGGGCTCAAGAGATCTCAAATCTCAAGAGTCACACAAGCGTGCCTTTAATACCGGCTGGGAGGATAACTCCGCCCCCACAGCCACTAGATCTAATCAAGCCAAAGACCACACCTTTAATCCCAGCTGGGGGGATAACTCCAACCTCACAGCCACAAAGGCCAATCAAACCAAAGACAGCAGGACCAAACGATCAGCAATCAGCTCGCCAAGGCACCCAGTTCCTACCTGTCTTCCCCTCTTCCTGCCGCTGGGCTCAAGAGATCTCAAATCTCAAGAGTCACACAAGCGTGCCTTTAATACCGGCTGGGAGGATAACTCCGCCCCCACAGCCACTAGATCTAATCAAGCCAAAGACCACACCTTTAATCCCAGCTGGGGGGATAACTCCAACCTCACAGCCACAAAGGCCAATCAAACCAAAGACAGCAGGACCAAACGATCAGCAATCAGCTCGCCAAGGCACCCAGTTCCTACCTGTCTTCCCCTCTTCCTGCCGCTGGGCTCAAGAGATCTCAAATCTCAAGAGTCACACAAGCGTGCCTTTAATACCGGCTGGGAGGATAACTCCGCCCCCACAGCCACTAGATCTAATCAAGCCAAAGACCACACCTTTAATCCCAGCTGGGGGGATAACTCCAACCTCACAGCCACAAAGGCCAATCAAACCAAAGACAGCAGGACCAAACGATCAGCAATCAGCTCGCCAAGGCACCCAGTTCCTACCTGTCTTCCCCTCTTCCTGCCGCTGGGCTCAAGAGATCTCAAATCTCAAGAGTCACACAAGCGTGCCTTTAATACCGGCTGGGAGGATAACTCCGCCCCCACAGCCACTAGATCTAATCAAGCCAAAGACCACACCTTTAATCCCAGCTGGGGGGATAACTCCAACCTCACAGCCACAAAGGCCAATCAAACCAAAGACAGCAGGACCAAACGATCAGCAATCAGCTCGCCAAGGCACCCAGTTCCTACCTGTCTTCCCCTCTTCCTGCCGCTGGGCTCAAGAGATCTCAAATCTCAAGAGTCACACAAGCGTGCCTTTAATACCGGCTGGGAGGATAACTCCGCCCCCACAGCCACTAGATCTAATCAAGCCAAAGACCACACCTTTAATCCCAGCTGGGGGGATAACTCCAACCTCACAGCCACAAAGGCCAATCAAACCAAAGACAGCAGGACCAAACGATCAGCAATCAGCTCGCCAAGGCACCCAGTTCCTACCTGTCTTCCCCTCTTCCTGCCGCTGGGCTCAAGAGATCTCAAATCTCAAGAGTCACACAAGCGTGCCTTTAATACCGGCTGGGAGGATAACTCCGCCCCCACAGCCACTAGATCTAATCAAGCCAAAGACCACACCTTTAATCCCAGCTGGGGGGATAACTCCAACCTCACAGCCACAAAGGCCAATCAAACCAAAGACAGCAGGACCAAACGATCAGCAATCAGCTCGCCAAGGCACCCAGTTCCTACCTGTCTTCCCCTCTTCCTGCCGCTGGGCTCAAGAGATCTCAAATCTCAAGAGTCACACAAGCGTGCCTTTAATACCGGCTGGGAGGATAACTCCGCCCCCACAGCCACTAGATCTAATCAAGCCAAAGACCACACCTTTAATCCCAGCTGGGGGGATAACTCCAACCTCACAGCCACAAAGGCCAATCAAACCAAAGACAGCAGGACCAAACGATCAGCAATCAGCTCGCCAAGGCACCCAGTTCCTACCTGTCTTCCCCTCTTCCTGCCGCTGGGCTCAGGAGATCTCCCAAACTATTTTTTTAAGAAGTCTATTTCCGGAGGGTGTGGTGGCAAATGCCTTTAATCCTAGCACGAGGGGGGCAGAGACAGGCAGGTCTTTGTGAGTTCAAGGCCAGCCTTGTCTACAGAGCAAGTTCCAGGACAGCTGGGGCTACAGGGAGACCCTGTCTTGAAAAGAGCCCCCCCCAAAAAGAAGTCTATTTCCTGCTGGGTGGCCCATGCCTTTAATCCCAGCATTCAGGAGGCAGAGGCAGGCAGATCTCTGTGAGTTCAAGACCAAAAAAAAAAAAGTCTGCTTCCAGATATATCAAGTATAAGCAAATATATACAGCAGCATTTGCAAGTAATGGGAGAAAATTTATTATTTTTTTTAAAAAGTATAGGGAAGCTGGAGAGATGGCTCAGTGGTCAGGAGCAAGGGCTGCACTTGCAGAGGACCCAGGTTTGGTTCCTAGCAACCACATGGCAGCTAACAACTTTAAATCCAGTTCCAGGGGAATCCAATGCCCTTTTTTTGGTTTCTACAGGCATTGGGTATATGGATGTACTTACAGGCAAAACATACACATAAAATAACAAAATTTTAAAGAATATATACAGGGGGACTGGAGAGCTGGCTTTGTGGTTAAGAGCACTGGCTGCTCTTGCAGAGAACCCAAGTTTAGTTCCCAGAAGCCATAGGGTGGCTAAGAACTGCCTGTAACTCCAGTTCTAGGGAATCTGATACCTTCTTCTGACCTCCCTGGGCACTGTGCATACATGCAGGCAATACACCCATACACATGAAATAAATACAATTAAATATGTGTGTGTGTGTGTGTGTGTGTGTGTGTGTGTATGTATGTATAGCTAGAGTCATTGGTCAATGGTTAAGAGCTACTCTTCTAGAAGACCTGAATTTGGTTCCCAGCACCGACATGTGGTTAATTATAACCATCTATAACTCTAGCTCCAGGGGATTTGATAACCTCTTCTGGCCTCTGTGGGCACCTGCATATACATGGCACACATACACATCATTAACGGGTGCACAAACTTGCATGCAGACAGTACATTCATACACATACGGAAATAAATAAAATTAATAAAAAAAATTAAAAAAAATAATAAAATAAAAAATCAATTAAAAAAAGTAGATCTTTTAACAATATGTAAGATGAAATAATTCATTAATATTTTGAATAATGGTCCTTTAAAAATTACCTTTTTTTGAAAGGTCAGGAAGGGTAAATAAAATGTCACTATCTTGAGAAATCGAATAAAGCATGCTTTCTTCCAAAGGCAGGGTATAGTTTGAATGTCTGAGGATTCTCTGGTTTTTAACTAAAATATCAATTTCAATAACATCCTTTTGTAGAGCCTATGAATGAAAAAATAAATACCGTTTAAACATAACTTGATTTCTGTAGCTAAAACCTGTTCCTATTCAGACAATGACTCCTTACTCCCTCCTACTCCTACTGTGGGGCATTTATAACATTTATCCCACTGCTTTAGCCACTTACTAATAATACACACTTAACCTCAGTTCCATTTCATTTACAGAGACCAAGGAAATGTCAACAGAACTATAATCAAAGTTCAGTCTCTTTGGTCACTTCTGTTTAAGGATGTTCACATTTTAAATGATATAAAAATAGGTGTGGTGGCACATGCCTTTAATCTAAGTACTTGTGAGGCAGAGGCAGGAGGATCTCTGTAAGATCAAGGCCAGCCTGGTCTACACAACAAGTTCTAGGCTAGCTAGAGCTACAGGGAGATCCTGTCTCAAAACAAAACAAAACAAAACAAAACAAAAAACAGAACAAACAACACCAAAAATAACCCGGAAACTGGGGGCTGAGAAGATGATGGCTCAGTGGTTCAGAGTACTGACTGCTCTTGCAGAGGACCAGGATTTGGTTTTCAGCGTCCAGATGGCAGCTAACAACCATTTGTAACTCCAGTTCCAGGGGATCTGACTCCATCTTCTGACCTCTGTGGGCATCGCATGACACAGGTGAACGTACATATTTGTAGGCAATATACTCATACACATAAAAATAATAAAATATTGGGGCTGGAGAGATGGCCTAGCAGTTAAGAGCGCTGACCGCTCTTACAGAGGACCCGGGTTCGATCCCCTGCACCCACATGCCGGCCGAGAACCGTCTGAAACTCCAGTTCCAGGAGGACTCCAGTTCCAGGGGAATCCGACACCCTCTTCTGACCTCCGCAGCATTGCACGACACGGGTGCACAAACTTGCATGCAGACAGTACATTCATACTTATACAGAAATAATTAAAAAAAATAATAAAATATTAATGTATGATGAATATGAGAAAAAAATTTTTTTAAACTTCAAATGCAAAAAAATAACAAAATGGTAAATTATTAGATACAGCAAAACTAGCTCATCATATCTTCTTCCTTATCAAGTCAGAGACAAAACAATTTGACACAGGTGTACCTAGCACAAACTTAGATCTTCACAAGTTATTCCCAATAACAAGCTTGCTATCTTACCTGCTTTCCATCAATCTCTACTACCTCTTCTTGAATGACAATTAGCTGCAAACTGGAACCAGATGTCATAGGCCACTCATGAACTAAAATCCTTACATTGACAATTCCAAAATACTCATTTTCTTCCAAATTTTCCAGATATTCATTCTTCACTATAAAAAAAGAAACTAGTGAGATTCTGAACAAAAATTGCCACCAAATCTACTACTATATTTGGTTATTTCTATGACATGTACGTGGAATAAGACAGCTGAAAACAAGTTGTGTTGGCTTTCTTCATCCTTGATCTTAACTGCTTTGTATTTATAGAAACAACGATGATCTAATAAATCCTTATGATGGCCACACTCATCAGAATGGAAACCCTACTGGTTGGTCCCCAGTCCATACATGAAATGCTACTAGCAGTGCCTTTTTCACACTGGCTGGAAATAAGCAACAGCAAAACTGAAAAGCAAGTCACATGACAGTCAATCCCATGTTAGCAAAACAAGCACAATCATTCACCCAGCAAGCGACAGAAGGGGCACAAGCACAAGCAGTGGGTTTATTTTTTCCCTTTTTTTTTTTTGAGCCTTGTCAATCTTTTCCCCACTAAATGATGTTTCATAGTTAGAAAGGATAGGAATGGGCAAGAGGATGAAAGAGATCTGTGAGCACTCCCTCGTAATGGTGGCAGGGTCAGATTGGTGTCCACCCAATTGACATAAGAAGACACCTTGACATAAGAAGAGGGGTAGCAGTTGTAGCTATTTAGAGAACCAGTGGTTATTCTATTAATTTAGAATACAATACAGTGCTATAGTGCTACAGAAAATAAAAGAGCACTCTAACCAGTTATGCATCTACACTGACTACTACTGCCCATTGCAAAAAGAAGCTTCTCTAAGCAAAACTTAGACCAGCCCAGGTCTAGGGGCATAAACAATATTTAGAAGTCAATTAACAACATGATCCTTTAGCAAAATAACAACAGTAGGTTCTATCTTAGGATCTATAACCTCCCCAGCCACAGGGTTTTGACCAAGATTAAAGGACCAGGTATAAAATTCCCTCCCATGGAGCACCTCAAATCCAATTAGCAAGCTGTTGGTTACCTCATTAACCCGCATGCCACTATTGAGCCAGCAGGCACATCGTACTTGGCAGGTTGCTATTGTACTATTGATGTCTTTTCTCCCCCAACAGCTAGCATAACACTATGAAAGGTAATCAGTATAAAGGAAATGTCCTGGTGTAGGAGACTGATTTCTCTATGTCCTGCTGCCAAACTGCCTGGTGTCTTCAGCAACAGGGCCTTACCATGAAGTTATGGTGGGTAACCAAGAACAACAGCCTGTGTTCGTTTGGAGGTTTCTGGGGCCTTCCTAACCAATAATTTGTAGGGAGGTATCCCATTCCTTCTACTGTGATGTTCATTTAGTAACTCTTGTCTTCTGAGTACAACATCATCTACCCACGCAGGGTAATTCTATTCAAACTGGGTTTTTTAAGGTTGTATTTTGAAAGCTTACTAACTAGTGGGTCTCCATAACAGATTCCATGCTCAGCCTTAAATGAATTCTCTGCAAGGGCAGCAGTGTTCTTAACTGCTGAACCATCTCTCCAGCACCAATTTAGGAGATTAAAAAAAAAAAAAAAGCATGAAGTTGGGAGGGGCTGGAGTTTGAGGGGGGAAATGGAGGACTGATATAGTCCTATTTCATTGAACGCATGTATGAAATTCTCAAAAATAAAAACTGTAC
Source organism: Rhizomys pruinosus (assembly GCA_009823505.1). NCBI lineage: Eukaryota > Metazoa > Chordata > Mammalia > Rodentia > Spalacidae > Rhizomys > Rhizomys pruinosus. The sequence goes on along the minus strand of VZQC01001128.1, from coordinate 753,338 downwards.
AATGAGAGAGGAAAGAAAGAAAAATAATAAAAAGCGAGCCAGGAAGGGTTATAATGCTTATGATCCTAGCACTTGGGCAGCTGAAGCAGAATAATGAATTCAAGTCCAGCCTGGGTCACACAGCAAGACTCCCAGAAAATCTACGGTGCTGGATATGGCTTAGCCACTAGGAGTGCTTAGTGCTCTGAGGACTGGAGTTAGGAACTCAGCACTCACATCAGGCAGCTTACAAACACCTATAAACTGGATCCAATCTTCCCTTCCATAGGCACCCTGCACATGCATGTGAACAGACACACACTATGGGCACCCTGCACATGCATGTGCATGTGCGCACACACACACACATACACACACACAAACATGCACATAAAAATCTTTAAAAAATTCAAAGCATTGTACGGCAAACTGAGTAACGTCAATGTTATCTGAAAACAACTGTGCTATTATACTGTAGAATCCCTTAAAAAAATAAATAAAAGAGAAAAAAAAATTCAAGGCAACACACATCAATGAAACCACCACAAAATAAGCATTTATTTGTTGCCTCCCAAATATGAGGATTGTTTGTCAAGGAGGAATCAAGATATACATTCCAATGCAGGACTAGTTGTTTAAATAGATTTTGAGCCTTTGTAGGGTTATGCTTTTTCACTGAAATACACCAATGTCCAATTCTTTTGCCATTTAGTTACCTAGCTAGTCTCCTTTCCTTTGTCCTCTACCATACCATGCTCACAACAGTGCCCAGTCTATCTCAGTATGATATAACTTTGATTAAATGGCCTCCTTACTCAAACACTGTCAGCCATCCCCTAGGTTTCCTGGCAGTGTTTGGCAAGCTCTCCTCCAGGAACTTCATCTTGGGCTGTTGCTCCTTCTTTACTGCACTAAACCCCCTCATATTCTTCATCATTCACAACTGTAAAATGCTCCCGCCTCCACTTTCCAAGTGGTTTTGTTGTGGTGCTGGGGATGAAACTCGTTTGCTAGGTAAGCACTATCACTGAGTTATATCCCTGGCACCTTAAAAAAATGTTTTTGAGCGGGCGTGGTGGAGCACGCCTTTAATCCTAGCACTTGGGAGGCAGAGGCAGGCGGATCTTTGTGAGTTCAAGGCCAGCCTTGTCTACAGAGTGAGTTCCAGGCCTGCTGGAGCTACAGGGAGACCCTGTCTCGAAAAGACCCCAAAAAAAAAAAATGTTTTTGAGAGTGAGGCTACATCTTCTTTTCCTTCACTCTGGTTGCCCAGACAAGTTTCAAACCCAAAGATTCAACTGATTCCCTCACCTTGGTCTCCCCAATAGCTGGGACTATGGGACTATAGGTACACATCACAGTGGTCTGATGTCAGTGTTTTAATTGCTTGTTTGCCTACTGATGTCCCTCCCAACCTTGTCTCCATGCCCATAGCTTAGGACACAAGAGATTCAATAGTGAAAAAGTGTCATCATATAAATATACCTGAGTGGTAACTCTTCTGCCCCCAAATCTAACACCCCTGCTGTAGAATAAATGAAAAACAGCAGAGGGGCTGGAAAGCACATTCTGCTCTTACAGAGGACCCAGGTCTGGTTCCCAGAAGCCATCTCAGGCTGCTTGCAACTGTCTATAGCTCCAGTTCCAGGGGATTCAGTGGTCTCTTCAGGCCTGTGCAGGCACAACATGCACACAAGCACATACATACATTCAAGCACTTACACATATACATACACATACATACATCCAAGCACTCACACATATACACGCACAAAAAAATAAACCTTTTTTCCCCCTTTCGAGACAGGGTCTTACTGTAGCCCCAGCTGGCCTGACTTAAAAATAAACCTTTTTAAAAAACCCTTTATGCAAAAAAAAAAAAAAAACCCTTTATGCTGACTTCATCATAGTAGTAACCAGCTTTCAGAAAGAGCCCCTCGAGATGGCACCCCCAGCTTCATGCCCTTGCATAACCCCTTGCATACGTGAAGGCTAAGCCAGTCACTGTTTCTTGCAAGTACATAGCCTGGGTGATACATCTCATATTTATTTTATTCAAATAAAATGGTTTATTCCCAATTAATATTATCTCTTTAAATAACTCAAAAAATTTTAAAGGTTAAAAAGAAAAATGATAGCCAGGCTTGGTGACACGCACCTTTAATCCCAGCAATTGAGAGGCAGAGGCAGGTGGATCTCTGAGAGCTAGAGACTAGTCTGGTCTATATAACAAGTTCCAGGCCAGCCAGGGCTACACAGTGAGAATCTGTCTAGAACAGAAAAAAGAAAAGGGAAGGGGAGTATAAGGGGAGGAAAGAGAGGAGAGAAAAAAAGAAAGAAGAGAGGAAAGAAAGGAAAAATGAAGAGGGGAGGGAAGAGGAAAGATAAGAAAAGCATACAACACTGGAAAATGTTTTGTTGACATAAGAGTAATAGAAACAAAGCAGGACTTGGACAGCTCATGAGCATCTCTTTCTTCTCTGCAGCTATGCCCTAAGCCCGCTCTTAAACTGTTACCAACCTACCAGGAATGTAATTCTACCAATGCCAATCTCATGAAACAAGTGAATAGGCCATCAATAACTAATATAAAGTTTTCAACAAGTATTATATATTACAGAAAAATGTATATTATTACTTTAAATGTGAAGTATATAACGTCCAATACAAATTTAGTATTATGAAAAACAGAACAATTTGAGAAAAGATTTAGTAGTACTCACCTATCAAAGTCTGACAGCTTATTCGGGTTACACCACTATTTACAGGTAAGTTATTTACATGTACCTGTCCACTTTCATAGGTTATGTTAAGAACAACCTTAAAAGAAAAGAGCACAGACATTAATCCTAATGGTTTATAAATGGTGACAAACTCTTCATGTCAAAAATACACTATCTGGGGCTGGAGAAATGGCTCAGTGGTTAAGAGCACCGACTGCTCTTACAGAGGACCCGGGTTCAATTCCCAGCACCCACATGGTGGCTAAGAACCATCTTTAACTCCAGTTCCAGGGGAATCCGATGCCCTCTTCTGACTTCGGCATTGCATGACATGGGTACACAAACCTGCATGCAGACAGTACGTTCATACACATAAAAAATAATAATATTTAGAAAATAAAACAAAAATATACTATCTAACTGTGTGTTAAGGTTTGGATATGGTTTGTCTCCCAAGAGTCATATGTTAGAGACTTGATTTCAGTATGCTGGTGTTAAGGTGGAGACCTCTAAGATACAGAGACTTAGTGAGCCATATCCAATCCCTGGGACAGGTTCTTCAAAGGAACTATGGGAGCCCAGTCTCTATGTGTGTCCTCTTGTTCTCCTATGAGCTCCTGCCACTGTGGTTCCATTTGCCATGAGACTAGAGACAAGCTAATGCCAGCAATATGCCCTTGAACCTGTAACTCAGTTACAAACAAAACACTGGGGGACAGAGGCAGGCGGATCTCTGTGAGTTCAAACCCAGCCTGGTCTACAGAGTGAGCTCCAGGCCAGCAGGGACTAAAAGTGAGACCCTATCTCAAAAATGCAAAAAAAAAAAAAAAAAAAAAAAAAAATCCACCACAAAACTGTTTGGTTTTCTTTGGGGCTTTTAGTTTGGTTTTCTTTCAGGTTTCTTGTGACAGTCTCACTACTTAAAAAGCCCAGGCTCGCCTCAAATTCAAGGTAATCCTTCTGCCTCAAATCCAAGGGCTGGGATTACAGGCATAAACCACTATACATAGATACACCAGGAAGGTTGGTTATAGTCTGCTATAGCTAGTTGTTTCTTTATAAAGCAGCCTGCCTCAGTATTTCATTACAATAACAGAAAATGGGATGATGAATACCAAGATAAATACATAGATAAATGAAAAATACATAGATAAATGTTATACTAAAAACGTAATCAGAAGATGACAAACCTGTTCTTTAGACACTTCTCCATTGTCTTTCAGGGTAGTTACATTAATTCTGATGCCATCCTGCAAAATAAATGTAGAGTTTGGACAGACACACAGTTCGCAAATTGAAAGTAAGCCAGTTCTTTCTATTTTAATTATGATATTATTATTATTATTAGTGGGGAGCACATATGCCATGGCACTTGTGTAGAGATCAGAGGACAATCTTCAGGAGTCCATGAGTTCTGGGGATCAAACTCAGATCATTAGGCTTTTGTTGCAAGTGCTTTACATGCTGAGCCATCTCACCAGCCCAAAGAATTCCCTTTTTTTTTCTTCATTATTATTTTTATGGTAGTTTCACTTATAATAACATAAATACCTTTATTGGGGCTGGAGAGATGGCTCAGTGGTTAAGAGCACTGACTACTCTTGGAAAGGACCCAGGTTTGGTTCCCAGCCCTACATGGTGGCTAACAATCACCTGTAACTCCAGTTCCAGGGGATCCCATACCCTCTTCTGACCTCCATATGCACTGCACATAGGTGGTGCACATACATATATGTTTGCAGATACACATACACAAAAATAAAATTTAAAAATTGTATATTGCTGGGCTGTAGGAATGAAACTTTGCCTGGCTCAAGGCAGGACCAGTAAGTCCTGTCCTGGAACTTCTGAGAGTTATCTGATATCTCCATGGGCATTCAAGTTGTCTCTGTGAGTTATCTGTGAGGTTGGGATATTGTAGTTTTTCCTGCCTCGCCTATCTCTGCAAAGTTCCAGACCCAGATGGCCCTTTCTCTTAAGGTAATAAGCAAAATGTCACACCTCTAGTTTACTGTTTACACAAACAGGAGCTCTGCTGCCCCCAGTAGGAGGCAAGGTGGCTCGCCCTTCCCTTCCTCCTGACCCCACTTCCTTGCCCAGAGCACAGTAACTTTTAGTATATAAACACATTGCTGGCATGAATAAAACGGAGTCTTTCTCCCAGACCCTCCTGAGTCCATTTCTTTCATTCCTCTTCAGATGACTTCCCGTAGTTCTCTCCCCCCTTCTTGCCAGAGCTCAGCCTAGGGACTGTCAGCCTGCTGGCAGAAGACAGCCCTGAGGCCTACAGCCTTGTAAAGCTGCTAGCCTGGCTCTAGGAGGGAAGAACATCGTGTGGATTGCGGCCACGCGTGATTAAAGGACGATACATTAACCAACACTGGGCATGGTGGCGCACGCCTTTCATCCTAGCACTTGGGAGGAAGAAGCAGGCAGATCTCTGTGAGTTCAAGGCCAGCCTGGTCTACATAGCAAGTTTCAGGCCAGCTGAGACTAAAGGAAGATCCTGTTCCAAAAACACTAAAAAAAAAAACCTGTATCTTTTTATTTTATTTATTTATTTTGTCTTTTTGAGACAGGGTCTCCCTGTAGCCCCAGCTGGCCTGGAACTCACTTTGTAGACCAGGCTGGCCTTGAACTCACAGTGAACCACCTGTCTCCATTTCCTGAATGCTAGGATTAACGGTGTGCACCACCATGCCTGGCATAAAATTGTATCTTTAAAAGACTGATATTTAGCTGGGGATATGGCTCAGTGGTAGAGCATTTGCCCAGCATTCAAAAGGAAATGGGTTCAATCCCCTTCCTGCAAAGTTTTAAATCACTATTGTCATATTTTAGTCTTTCATGCCTTTATTCACAATTGTCCAATAATCTATATACCTTTTATATTTACTTGGGAACTAAAGCATATGAAACATATTATGCAAATGTGGAGTTTAAAAGATTAACTCTCAGACACCTACCACCTAAGTTAAAATCTAGACTATGGAGCTGGAGAGATGGCTCAGGGGTCAAGAGCACTGGCTGCTCATGCAGAAGACCCAGGATAGAACCCCCAGCACCCACACAGCAGACAACAACCACCCATAACTCCAGTTCCAGGGGATCCAACACCCTCTTCTGATTTGCACAGGCACTGCATGACACAGGTACACTTAAATACATGCAGGTACAACACTCATACACAAAAATAAAAATTAAAAAAATCTAGACTATTAATCATGCCTTAGAAACCCCTACACATGATGTAAAAGCCCACTTGGGGGTAATTAATCAGTTGCCTTCCCAACTGATTAATAGAAATTCCTAGCCGGGTGTGGTGGTGTACGCCTTTAATCCTAGCACTCGGGAGGCAGAGGCAGGCAGATCTTTGTGAGTTCAAGGCCAGCTTGGTCTACAGAGTGAGTTCCAGGCCAGCTGGGGCTACAGGGAGACCCTGTCTCAAAAGAATATAATAAAAATTGGGATCAGATCCCCAAGGAGGGAAGACCAGTAAGTTCTCCTCAGAGTTACTGGAGCAAGAAATGCCAGGCTAAGATTGTGGAAATCCCTGTCCTCATGTTGCTGGGATTCACGTAATCAGTTGAGGCACTCACTGATGAAGACAGAGCTGGAGCTTGAAACAGTGCTGATTCCAGCTGGAATCCCAGCCCTGCTCAACCTTGAGGCTGCCAGTGGAAAGACCCAGCACTGAGCTACCCCCAAATGTTGGAGGTTAATTAAAGAAAGTGGAATGGAGTCTTCCAGGGAAGAGTTACTGAAGTATTTGAACTTGAGACTCAAATCTCAGGCAGAGACCACAAGCAGACCCATCACCTGGATATGTCAGCTGGACCCAGTCACCACCTACCAGGCTTGGCAGCTGGCTACCACAGGAAAGGTGAAAGATCCTGGCCAGGCAGGAAGCGTTGACAATGATAATTCGTGTTCAGAGAAAGAGGAGGTTGGAGAAATCTGGAGCAGAAGGAAGTCAGAAAGTCCAGGAAAGACCAAAACACATAGAAGCAGTTGTGCTGGCTTCTCTGAAGATGAAGACAAGTCCAGACAGGCTAAGAGTAAAGTGCTTTCCATTGTCCAGTAAGAAGGAGAAGCCCACCCAGTGCTCTGAGTGCTTCAAAGCATTCAGAACTCACCACCAGCTGGTCCTGCACTCCAGGGCACACAAAAAGGACAGGAAGGCCAAACCCCAATCACCCACCATGTCTGTGGCTAGGAGGCAGCCTGGGACATGCTTCCAGGAACTCACCACCACAGTGGAAGGAAGTGCAGCCTTGGAGTGAGAAGTGGGTCCTGATGGTCTCCATTTGGATAAAAATGCTTTGGGGGGGAAAGGAAAAGCAGCCAACTTGTTCACGAGAGTGTAGTTACTGTGGGAAGTGTTTCCACTCCAATTCCTACCTCCTTCATCTCAGAACGCATACAGGTGAAAAACCATACAATGGCGACGTCTGTGACTATGTAGCAGGCCAGAAATCCTCTCTGAGGTATCACTTGAAGAGACACCACATAGACAAGCATACTGTGGATGTTGCCACTGAGGTCAAGAGTGAAGTTAAAAAAAAAAAAAAGGAGATGGAAAATGCTCTGTTAACCTACAGTGTGCAGACCAGAAATTTAAAGACGGTTTTTGACAGTGCCAAAGTTGTCCAAGGCAGACCCCCTGCCAAGCAGCCTAGGGAGACGCCTTCTCTCTTCCAGAGTGTTCTGGGTGGTACTGGCCTCTCACCGACACACAGTGAACTTCAGGATTTCTGTAAAAATCCAACTAGTGAGAAATTGAAAATGAGAGCAACTGTAACACATGCCAGCAACCCTGCCTGTAACTCAGAAGGAGGTGGGGCTCTGGCAGGTGGCCATAGTGGCAGCATGGAAAGAGAGGACTGCAACTACAAGCCCAACTCTGAATGCCAGGACAGACTTTGACTCTGCCCNAAAAAAAAAAATTCCTTTGTCCCCCCAAAATGGTTAATAGAAATTCCTTTGCCCCCTCAAAAGAATCTCTGTACTGATTTATATTAATCATTTCCTACTTTACAGTTTTACTAGTTTTGTGTATCTCTATAAACAATGCATTGTTTTACTATACAGAATTAGAACTTAAAAAAAATTTTTTTTTATGTGTATGAGTGTACTGTCTACATGTAGGTTGGTGCACCCATGTCGTACAATGCCCAGGAGGTCAGAAGAGGGCATCAGATTCCCCTGGAACTGGAGTTAAAGACCATTCTTAGCTTCCATGTGGGTGCTGGGAATCAAACCTGGGTCCTCTGCAAGAGCAGTCGGCGCTCTTAACCGCTGAGCCATCTCTCCAGCCCTCAGAATTAGAACATTTAACCTGGAACTTGTTTCTTCATTTAAAATTACTGACGTGTGTGGCAACAGTCATTTTTTTTAGAAGGATGTGACTCTTCTACAGTATGATCACCAATTTACATAATGATTTCACTAGCCATGGTCACCCAAGTAGTTTCCAGCTTATTTATTTTGCTTTTATAAACAAAGCTGCTCTGACCCTTCCTGAGCATACCTCTTTAGACAAATATCTGCAGTAGACAGTTATACTGCTGCCAGAAGTCTGATCAAAAGCAGTCTACCCAAGTATTTCAATTTACTGATGGTATGCTTTCTGTACAAAAACACTGCTTCAAGAAATATTCACCACTGACCACAGGAACCTGTTACTTGTTAATCAAATACTTTTCTATAGACCCGGGGATGCAGCCAATTGGTCTAGCACACAGAAAGCTGGACTTTGGTTCCCAGTGCTGCATAAATGGAGAGGAGGTGCTGCATAAACTGGAATACAGGGAGTGGTATGCTCCTATAATCCTAGCATTTCAGAAGTGGTTGGCAGGGGAATAGAAGTTCAAGGTTATGCTAGGCTCTACAGTGAATTCAGAGCAGGCCTGGGATAAATGAGACTCAGTCTCAAAACAACAACAAAAAACCTTTGTTTTCCTATATTTTTCACAGACATTATCCTAGAATAATGTTCTCAAATACATTATTCTTAGCTTCGAATACAGGAAATTGGAACTGGGCATGATGGTACAAAGAGAATCAGGCATTCTCACCTTCCATCATGTGGGACTGGGCATGTAACAGTGAGGGCATTTCCAGTGTTTTTACTGAGCAGGGAAGACCTGCCCTAAACATGGGTGGCACCATGTCTTGGGCTATTCTTGAATTGAATATAAAGACTAAAAGGATTAAGTACATTCTATGATGGTGATACAATGAAATCATCTAAGGATACATTTTTCAAAACACACCCTTCAGCTGAGAGTGTTAGTGCACACCTTTAGTCCCAACACGTAGGAAGCAGAAGCAGGTGGACTTCTGTGAGTTCAAGGCCGGCCTGGTGAGTTACAAGTCACAGTAAGACCCTGTATTGTCACTTTTCTGTTGCTGTGATAAAACCACCATGAGCAAGGGAAATTATAAAAGGAAGAGTTTACGATTGACAGTTCCAGGGAATCAGAGTCCATTGTGGCGGGAAGCATGGTGGCAGGGGCTGGAGCAGCAAGCCGAGGGTCACATCTCGCAATGAGCACAGGAAGCAGAGAGAGCGAGAGGCTGGAGACCGCAAGGCTTGTTAAACTCACTAAGCCTGCCCCCAATAACGTACTTCCTCCAGCACAGCCACACCTTCTAAGACGTCCAAGAACAGTGCCACCAACTGGAGACAAATGTCTGAATACTTAAAGCCTATGGGGGGACACTCTCTTTCAAACCACCACAGACCCTGTCTAAAAAAACAAGAAAACACACCGGGTGTGGTGGCACACACCTTTAATCCTAGTATTTGGGAAGCAGAGGCAAGTGGATCTTTGTGAGTTCAAGGCCAGCCTGGTCTACAGAGTGAGTTCCAGGAAAGCTGAGGCTACAGGAAGACCCTGTCTAAAAAATAAAATAATAAAATAAAATAAATAAAATAAAAATAAAAAATTTAAAAAGACATAAAAAAACAAAAACAAAACAAGAAACCAACCAACCGAAAACCACATCCCTATATAGCCCGACTATGATTTCCAACAAGAGGTAAGACTGACATTTCACAAGGTTGCTAATTCTGAGGATAATTTATAGAATAGGATTTATCCCAAGGCCCATACCATATATTTAACCTGACTTTTGTGCACTTCCTAATTCTCCTACCAGCCCTGGTAGCTTTCCAACTACCAATTTATCAGAACCAGCCAGGCTTTCTCATGTTCCACCTTGACCTAGATGGAATATGGATTATGGGTTATAACTCGATACAGAGAGTAAAAGAAATTGCTCAATAAGCCATCAAGTTGGAAGCTATGTTGTTTTGTGGTGGAAGTGCAGTTAAAAGGTCTTCTTGGGGCTGGAGAGATGGCTCAGTGGTTAAGAGCACTCCTGGAGAGGACCCAGGTTCGATTCCCTGCACCCACATGTCAGCTAACAACTGTCCATAACTCCTGTTTTGATGCCTTGTCTGATGCCTTCTTCTGACCTCCTCGGGCAGTGTATGACACATATACACTTACATACATGTAGGACATATAAAAAAATTTTTTTTGAGACAGGGTCTCCTGGTTGCCCCAGCTGGCCTGGAGCTCACTATGTAGACCAGACTGGTCTTGCCAACCTGCCTCTGCCTCCTGAGTGCTGGGATTAAAGGTATGCGCCGCTATGCCTGGCAATAATTTTTTTTTAAAAAAAAGCTCTTCTAGCCGGGCGTGGTGGCACACGCCTTTAATCCTAGTACTTGGGAGGTAGAGGCAGGCGGATCTTTGTGAGTTCAAGGCCAGCCTGATCTACAGAGTGAGTTCCAGGCCAGCTGGGGCTACAGGGAGACCCTGTCTCTAAGAGACAAAACAAAACAAAACAAAACAAAAAAACAAACAAAAAACTCTTCTTACCAAACCAGAGTTCTGTTAACTATAGACTACCATTCTCCTACCAGCCCAGAAAAAAGCCTCCAATGATGGTCTAAGAATATGTCCTTCAACGTGAATATACACTGTACTGTTAGTAATTTCCTACATTTACAAATTATCACTTGCTTAGTAAAATAAGGCTTTATGAAAAACAAAGATAAGCATACTGTTTTTTTTTTTCAAAGACCAAGTGCAATTCTTTTTGTGGAGAAATGGAGGTACACCTCAATGACAGAGCATACATTTAAGCATATACAGGCCCTAGGCTCAATCAATCCCCAGCACAACACACACACACACACACACATACACACACACACACACACACACACACAATCTATTTTGATACTCTTTAATTATTTCACTGTAGAAGGAAATTCCAGTCCTTACTATTCTCTGACTTTAAAATCAGCCAGGTCACATTTCTTTTTGCTCTGTGAACCTCTGAATGAAGAAGTTCAAGCTTGTGAGCTAGAGTTGTGTATGCACAAAAACTGAACTTTCTCCCAACCCACTTTTAGTTCTTTTAATTTCTTCACTCATAGAGCACTTACATGGGATGTGACTAGCTTCCTAAGAAGAAAAAGAATTGATACTTAGTTTAAAATAAGATTTAAAATGAGGGAGCTGGGCATGGTGGTGCACACCTTTAATCCCAGCACTCAGGAGGCAGAGGCAGGTGGATCTCTGTGAGTTCAAGGCCAGCCTGGTCTACATAACAAGCTCCAGGCCAGCTGGAACTAAAGGAAGACCCTGTCTCAAAAAGACTAAAAAAGGAAAAAGTTCAACTGCTCACTTAAGCTGGCCACAATAATCACAGATGTCCAACCCATGGGCTCAAGGGCTGCATGGACAGCATGGAGTTAAAATGTGCCCTAACACCTCTGAAGACCACATCTTGTCGCAGTGTCAAAACACTGGGCAGCCCTGGCTCTAGTGGTTAATATAGTGAATGAGGACAGACAAATTAACAACCACTGCATAAAATCTGCTGAAGAGCACTTATCTAATAGGGGCCAATGATTTTTGGTAATTTGAAATTTTTGAAATGAAAAAGAATCCAACTTGAATCAGTCAGCTTTAGACTCCCACATAATATCTCAAGTAACGGGGTTCTCCCCATTCATTTAATCTATGAAATTTTGAATTTTGATCTGAACTTTCCAAAAGTGGAATGGAGACCTAAAAGGGAAAACTGAAATAAAGAACTGGCTAAGAGCCAGCCCACTGTGCTGTGCACTTAATCTTGCCAATAAAATGTTTTCTTCTGATTCTATGGACAGGCTAAAATGCCTCTTAGCTTCATAAATGATGATGAATCCTCAAAATTGTAAAAAGGGAAAATAACATCCATATCTCCACAACTTTAAAATTACCCAACGTTTATCTGGTTTCTTGGCACTAGCCCATTCCATTCTTTTTTTTGTTTTGTTTTGTTTTGGTTTTTTTTTTTTGGTCTTTTCGAGACAGAGTCTCCCTGTAGCCCCAGCTGTCCTGGAACTCGCTCTGTAGACCAGGCTGGCCTTGAACTCTCAGATTCACCTGCCTCTGCCTCTGCCTCTGCCTCCCAAGTGCTAGGATTAAAGGCGTGCGTCTCCACGCCCGGCCTCCATTCTTATTTATACCGGGTGCAACTGTGGTCCAAACACAATTTCATATACGAGTGTTCTTAGCACTGCAATGCTGTGGCCATCTGAAATGTGCCCAAACTGACATTCAGACATGCTTGTCGGGGTTTTTTTTTTTTTTNTTTTTTTATTCAGGAAGAATTGTATAACTCTAGAGCATTAAAAGTAAAAATAAGGACCTGAGAAATGGCTCATCAGTTTAAAAAAAGAGCTTGCTTGTGAAGCCTGACCACTAGAGTTCTATCCAAGACCCACAAAAGGGTGGAAGACCACTGGCTCCACGAAGTTATCATCTGAGCTCCACATGAGTGCTGTGGCATACCCCCCATCATCCACATACAACTAAAATTTAAAAGTGGCATTTATGTCAGTCGTTTCTGTTTTAGTTTCTACTGACTAGTAGGAAAAGGCTTTTTGTCTTTTGGGGAAAACTCATATTTTATAATCTCCAAACTTTTCCCTATTATACAACTGAAGAAAGGCAAACGTCATGGCATAAGAGTAAACACGGCTGTCAGACTTTGAATACTAGGATGCTGAGGTTGTCACACCTGAGCCAGAGCTGACTGGCTCTGGTGGTTCCAGCAAGGCTTGGGTAAAAACACTGTGGGTCCCGACCATAGAGCCAAATCCAGTTCTCCAAGGGATGCTGATGCTTATCTCCCACACATCACAGAGGAAAGACCACTCCTCTAATATCTAATTTAAAAGCCAAGCCGGAAGTGCCAGGTCCTCAACCTCTCTTCTCCAGCTGAGGTGCCCAGGCCAGGAAAGGAGCTCCCGCCTAGTCGCGACACAGGTGGCCTGGAAAGCCGCTCTCGAATAGGGCAACTTCCTGGTTGCTCAAGCATAAAAACACCGCCAGGCACAGGGCCGATCTCTACCCAAGGAAGGACCATTACAAACGCCCGAGGTCATGGACGACCGCCCACTTTGGACCGCAACTCCCGACTGGCCGAGCAGCAGTTCCGACGCTCTGCCAGTCTCAGCTCGGTGGCGCCAGCGGCGCCCTCGCTTTCGTTCCCCCACCGCGCTGCCAGCCCACCCGCCCGCCTCCCCGGTGGCCGGGACACCGACCCCAGCCCCGCCCGCCCGGCCGCTGGAGAGGAGCCTGTCGTCTGCTATCCCGCCTCCCCGAGGGTCCCGGCAGAGCGGCGGCCAGCACCCGCCCGCCCTACCCTACCTGCGGGGCTGCCCACGTCGGCCTGGGAGCGCTGGTCGTCCCCCACCCCGCGGCCGGCAGCGCCATAAACAGCAGCAGCCGGAGGGCGAGTGGCGCCGGTACCCGGCCCTCCTCCATCTTGGACAACACCGGGCCCGAGGCCTGGAGGTGACGGTGGAACCCGGCGGGGCGGGGCGAGGCGGGGCGGGGCAGGGACCCGGCTGAGCGGAGGGGCGGGATCTTCCTAAGTAGGCGGGATGCGTTTGGCATGGATGGCCTGAGTCAAGTTTGGGAAAATATTCTTGGGACTCTGCACTGGAATGGAGTTCCCAAGGAAACAAGTAATTCTTTTGGTTGCCATTACTTTTTTCTCTTTCTTCTTTTCTCTCATGTAACCCAGACTGGTCTCGAACTCCTGATCCTCCTGCCTATACGTCTCTATCTCCAGCATTACTTTTTCATTAGTATACACTATGTTCGTATATTTACAAAATGAAAACAAAGATACTTCAAAACACTATCATGCATTAAATCTAAACCATTTAACATTTGGAGAGAGCATTTGTCTTTTGGGAGACTGCCTGCGTAGCCCTGGAACTCTCTATGTACACCAAGCCAGCATCTAGCCTTTGACAATGCTGCCTCTGCCAGGAATACAGGCATGTTCTATCATACCTACAGCTGGGAATCTCCGAGGAAGTTTTACGAAGTACTGGGGGTCTCCTCGTGTTCTGAGTACCTGATTTAATTAATCTGTACACCCACATTTTGGCACAAGTGCCCACATGCACACACACAAAATACATGTAAATAAAAAATTTTAAAGTAAAATAAAAATGAGGGGTTGGAGAGATGGCTCAACAGTTAAAAGCACTGACTCTTGCATAGGACCAGGGTTTGGTTCCCAGCACCAACATGGCCGCTCACAACCATCCAGGGGGCGAATGATTGCTGTCTTCTTGTTCCACTTGCCCCAGTATGCTGGCGGGTGGTTCCCTGAAAACTGCAGAAGCTTCATGTGGGCAAACTTCCTTCTCTTTGGGATACAGTCCACCTCAATGCTGTCCACATTCACCACATCCCTGTTCACAATGTCCATGTCAGCGTGAAGCTTCTCGTGGGTCCAGATGTGAGTGACTGCCAGGCCTTGAGGTCACTGAGGAATGACATGGACCCGTTCTGCTGCTGTAGGAACTGGCCCAGCTGTGCACACAGGTCCTGGTCCAGGACAGGACGGCACCGGGGGCCAATAACGTGCTCCTTAATTTCGAAGGGGGCGGTTACAGGGGACCCGACGCCCTCTTGTGACCTCTGCAAGCATTGCATGCACTTAGACACCTGCAGACAATACACTCATACACATAAAATTAAAAAAAAAAAATGTTGTGGTGAAACGTGCCTTTAGTCCCAACACCGGGGAGGCAGATGGATCTCTGAGTTTAAAACAAGTCTGGCCTACATAGTTCCAGGCCAGCCAGGCCTGCAGAGTGTTACCGTCTCAAAAAAAAAAAAAAAAAAAAGGATTTGTTATTCATCTGGACAGGAAAAACATCCCTCATGAAAGCTGTCTCTCAGGCCATTGTCCACTCAACCCTTGAGAGTTTCCCTCTGCCATTGCTGTCACCCCTGAGAATGCCTCACTTTACCTTCTAACAGTCTCCACCTATCTCTATAGTATATTTGTGTGTCTCCTTTGAATTCTTTGACAGAGATAACAAGGACTGAGGGGCCAAGAAGAAACCAGAATGAGATCTGCATAACAAAACTAAAAAGGACTGACTCAAAGTTCATGTCTTCCACTAACTTCTGCCCTATCCTGAGATACTGTAATCAGTAATAATCTCTAAGAGGTTTCCACAATGAAAACCTACTTCTGAGTTTTATCTGGAATCACTGGTCTTTTCACTCTGTTAAAACTTCTGGAATAGCCAGGCATGGTGGCACACGCCTTTAATCCTAGCACTTGGGAGGCAGAGGCAGGCAGATCTTTGTGAGTTCAAGGCCAGCTTGGTCCACAGAGTGAGTTCCAGGCTAGCTGGGGCTACAGGGAGACCCTGTCTCGAAAAGACACCCCCCCAAAAAATTAATAATAATAATTTGGAGGGGCTGGAGACATAGCTCAGCAGTTAAGAGGATCCAGGTTCAGTTCCCAGCACCCACATGCTGGCTAACAACTTTCAGTTATAGGGATCTGGATCCAGTACTCTCTTCCGGCTTCTGTGTGTATGTGGTGCATTCACATGCATGTTGGCAAAAACTACTCACAAACATAAAATAAAAATAAATTCAAGAATGAACTGAAATTCGGAAAGCAAGATATATGTGTATCTGTAAAATTTAAATTAGTAGTATATGCAAAAGGTCCTCAATGAAAAAATAGGGGCAGATGAGGCCATCTCTGTTCTGCAACAGAGCTCTTGCCATGGAGCCAGCTCAAGTAGTCTTAGGTAGATCTATTCTTTGGGCCGGTGATGGCACACGCCTTTAATCCTAGCACTTGGGAGGCAGAGGCAGGTGGATCTTTTTGTGAGTTCAAGGCCATCCTGGTCTACAGAGTGAGTTCCAGGACAGCTGGGGCTACAGGGAGACCCTGTCTCGAAAAGACCAAAAGAAAAAAAAAAAAGATCTATTCTTTGGACGAATACTGGCCAAGTAGTTAAGGGTGTCATTTGATAATGAATAGTTTTACTATTTTGTATGAAATGGTTCTCTTTAGAACCCTTTTTACTGTATGCATACACGAGTTCCATGATTTTATGTTAAAAGTGTAGTGTAATTTGAAAAAAAAAAACTTACCACATCTATGATCAATTATGAAAAAAGAAAACAAAAAAACCAAAGGCTCAACAAACCTTGCTAGAGGGTTATACTCACTTGCCACCCATAGAAAACTCAATTTGATATACCTGACCTTCATGTTAATCTGAAAAAAAGAGGATTAATTGGCAATTGCTTAAATAACAATCCAACCCACTAGTGTTAATGCACTGTGTACTTAGATCTTTTGAGTCAGCTGATGACCACATAATATATCAAGCCAATGTGGTCTATGCATCTGATTCTTCCAGTTCAGCTCCTTAAAGATAAATCTTTCATGCAAGTCAAAAATCTTTTTTTTTTTTTTTTTGACAGGGTCTCAATCTAGACCCCTGGCTAGCCTCCACCTCACAGAGATTCACCTGCCTCTGTTCCCAAGTGACCACACCTGACAGAAAATATTCTTTCCTAAAATCTAATAGCTTAGAGGGGCTGGAAAAAGGACTCAGCAGTTAAGAGCACTGGTCACTCTTGCAGAGGAACTGGGTTCGATTCCTAGCACCCACATGGAGGCTAACAACTGTCCATTAACTCAAGTTCCAGGGGAATCTGATGTCTTCTTCTGACTCCTCCAACATTGCCTGACATTGGTACACTTACATACGTGCAGATAATATACTCATACACAGAAAATAAATTTTAAAAATCTAATAGCTTAGAAAGCTAAGTATGTACAACATAAAATTCATCTTTTTTCTCTCATCAAATAATACCCTTTGAACCCAAATCTGGATATATTTCTTTCTTCACAGTTACATTATTCTCCTATTCAAATTTTGAATTCATCACTTTCTTTGAGTCACAGTAAAGTTAATCTGGGACATGCTCTGTATTTGGTTGCAATTTCTGGGACAGAATGAGTCACTGGGCTGTTGTTACAACATACTCAGTGTTTTCCAGAGTTACTCAACTACATGTTCTTCATTTCCAAAGGATGCTAGGAGAGGACAAAAGGGAGAACAAGAAACAAAGGCATGCATTTTTACATTTCCAAAGAGAGCCACAAGTCTTGCATGGTGGCACACACATTTAATCCTAGCACCTAGCAGAAGTAGGTGGATCTCTGTGAAGTTAAGGCCAACTTGGTGCACATAGTGAGTTCCAGGTAAGCTGGGGGCTACAGGGAGACCCTGTCCCAAACAAAATTAATGACCTTCACAAATTTTACTTCATTTTTCTGAGATAATTTAAACTGCATTTACAGTAATCTATAATTTTTAATGAAGAGTTGACTAATGAAAGTATTATTATAGAGGCAGAGAGATGCTTCAATGAGTAAAGGTGCTTGTTTCCCAAGACTGTTGACATGAACTCAATTCCCAGAACCCATAAAATAATGGAAGGAGTGAACTGACTCCACAAAATTGTCCTCTGACATCCACATGGGGGCCATGTCACACATGTACCCCCAGTAATAACACTTAAAAAGAAATATCACTGTAACACCAGCATGTATTATATAATTTTTTTGGTCTTTTTGAGACAGGGTCTCCCTGTGGTCCCAGCTGTCCTGGAACTCATTATGTAGACCAGGCTGGCCTTGAACTCACAGAAATACACCTTTAATCCCAGGAAATTGGGAGGCAGAGGCAGGTGGATCTCTGTGAGTTCCAGGCCAGTTGGGATTATAGGGAGACCCTGTCTCAAAAAAAAGGACATGGACACAAAACTAAAGGCAAAGATTGGAGAGTTTCATGCAATTTTTAGTTACCTTGTAAACTAAAGAGTCAATGCTTTTTAGCAAATCCCTATTTCAATTCCCTCTTTATATTTTGTAACTTTGTAGGTTTTCTGGCTTTTGAGATTCAGCTATATCTTGTGCTTTGTTACTCTATACTGTATGAACAGTGGTGTAAGGCTGTGCCTTGTTCTGCGTGACTATATTTTACAAAGCAGCATTTGACTCCATTTTGAGTAGAGATGCAGAAGCAAGATGACTCTACACCTTTATCTCACACCACCACCACCTGTTCAGCACCACTTATGAGGTACAGACTCCTAGCACTTACAAAAGTAAAAAGGTTACCACTCTATAAACTTAAAAAATACTAGGACCATATGAGCACATGGGCACATTAAACCCATTATCACAGCTGAGGTGGTTGTGCATGTCTACTATCCCAGCACACTAGAGGTAGAGTCAGGACGACCAGAAGTTCAGGACCAGCCTTGGATACAAAACAAGACAGTGGCCAACAGGAGCTACATGAGACCCTGTCTTCAAACAAGCAAACTGACTGATTAATAAGCAATAGACAAGCCATAGATCCATATCAGAAAAAACAGGTCCAGGAAATTATTAAACACCAGACCAAGAAATGGTACAAAACTCAGTTGGAGCCTTAACACTGCAATGGCAATAGCCCCCAGTGACCTATCATCTGACCACCAGTATGTGCACTAAGGGACCAGCAAGAAGAGAACTCCCAACTGTTCCCAGGGCTCAACTCAGCTCAGGCTCCACTGCTGACAGGACTTTGAATTCCCATCCACTGTTCCATCCATTCATCCATCTGAATTGGTCCTACTCCTCACTTCTGCAGCTCAACTCAATCTGGAGTTCCAGCTCAGTCCTGACATGGTGGCTTGGCTCTATAGCTCAGCATCTCCAGCAGCTATTCAACATATCAATATATCTACCCAACAACACACATTTTTTGTGCTTTTCTTCAGTAACTGAATCTCTATCATTCTCTTCTTCTGCCTCCAGTAGAGCTCTTACAATTAGTTGAAGTATGCTGCGGCTTGTTTAACCCTTGCATAGCTATCCTATAACATGTGTAATGTGTGCTCTGAGAGTTAACTTTAGTAATTAAAGAGGAATAAAACATGGGGCTGGAGAGATGGCTCAGTGGTTAAGAGCACCGACTGCTCCTGCAGAGGACCCAGGTTCGATTCCCAGCACCCACATGGAAGCCAAGAACGGTCTTTAACTCCAGTTCCAGGGGAATCTGACACCCTCTTCTGACCTCTGTGGCATTGCACGACATGGGTGCACCAACCTACATGCAGACAGTACATTTGTACACATAAAAAATAATTTAAAAAAGAGAGGAATAAAACATTTATGAAGAGCCAGTTATTATAGGAAATAAGGACTACTTGGCAAGCTCCATCCAATAAAACCAAAGATATTTGCCAAACTCTGACAATGAAGACACAAATATGCCCACCTTTCTGACATAGTTTACCTATAACACTGGCCTAAAGATAAGTTTGTGCATGTGAAGGGAAAAGCTGTAATGACAGAAGCATCTAAGTGAAGATCTGTTGTTCAAGCGTGAAAGCAGAAGCAACACTACAAAGCAGAATGAGGAGCCAAAGGCAGAAAATATATAATTAAACAAACTATATAGGAAACCACTCCATTTATTTATTTATCTTTTTGAGAACAGGGTCTCCCTGTAGCCCCATCTGACCTGGAACTCACTCTGTAGACCAGGCTGGCCTTGAACTCAGAAATCTGCCTGCCTCTGCCTCCCAAGTGCTGGGATTAAAGGTGTTGCCACCACACCCAGCCGGAAACCACTCCTTCTAAGTAGTTCCACAAATATCAGCTACTAAGAATAAATTCCAGTGAAAGGGATTTATTGTCAGTAACCATAAATAAGATTCATTCCTTTATAACATTTTGGCTTTAGTTACTTTTAGATGAGCTGGCACAAGTGACTACATTTTTGTTGTTGGCTTTGGTCTTAAATGCATGTCCTCCTGCTTTGGCCTCCCAAGTGTTGGGACTAGAGGCATGTTCCATCATGCCTAGTGTGACTCCATTTTTATTCAAATAACTTTTCCATGTAGTTCTCAGTAATTTTCTCCAAAGATATCACTGATTAACCATTTTGTGCTTTGCTCTCAGCTGCCTTCAGTGCCAGGGTGAGGTATGTTCTGGACAGTCTAATTTGATCACACATTTTGGGGATAAATGGCAAAGGTCATAGTCAGTGCCAGGCGCATCCCTCTGGCTGTCAGCGTGGCTGCAGGATGGTGAGCCTGGAGCTGCAGGCTGAGTTGGAGCAAAGGATGGGCGCTCTTTCCATCTGCACAGGTCGTCGAGCACCTCGAGGTATTTACAGTTGAAGAAATGATGCCTCATATCCAATACTTAAAAGGAGCACATAGTAAGAACTTATTTCTGAAAGACAGAAAGAAAAAAAAAACTATTGGCTGGTAACAGTTCTTCATGATAGACAAGTTAATTTAAATGATCTTGGCAAGTAGTTAGGTGTTGGAAGTGGAAATCTGCAGTTTGCGAATGAAACAACCATCATAGAAAAATTGAAAGTTGGTGAAGGTTGTGCTACACCTCTGGCACTCTTCTGTGATGATGGAGATATTAAATTTGTTTTGGACTCTGCTTTTCTGGAAGGTGGACATGAAAAGGTATACTTTCATCCAATGACTAATTCTGCAACCATGGGATTGAGCCCTGAAGACTTTCTGGAATTTGTGAAGACAACAGGACATGATCCCATAATACTAAATTTTGATAAAAATTAACTGGGCTAATAACAATTTTCATAATAAACTTACTTATGAAAGCTGTATTAAAAAACAACAACAACAACAAAAAAAAAAAAAACCCAAAGAGTCGGTGCCTCCCCCCCCCACATTCAAGTGACTAAGAAGTATAGTAGTCTCTTGGACCCAGCTCACTTGGACTCTATTCTCAAATTTTTAAATTTTATTTATTATTTTTTATTTTATGTGTATGACTGTATTGCCTGCATGTGTGTAAGTTCACCCATATCATACAATACCCATGGATTCAGAAGAAGACATTGGATTCCCCTGGAACTGTAGTTATGGTTGTTATCCATCATGTGGGTTCTGGGAATCGAACCTGGGTCCTCTGCAAGAGCAGCCAGTGCTCTTAACTGCTGAGCCATCTCTCCAGCCCCCCCTATTCTCAAATTTAATTCTGTGAGACTTCTGGGTTATATATAGCATCTCAAGAATGCAGCACAGATTGTTGAGTTAGAAGTCAAACCAGCAGAATTTCAACACACACTAGTTAGAACGTTTTACAAGAAAAACACAAAATACAAGGGGGGGGGAGTACTTACCATATAGTCTCTGTGGGTTCAATTCAAAATTCTTCAGAGAAAGATAAAGTACAAAATATGTACAACAGTCTGGATGGAAATTTTATACGATCTTTAGTAATCCAAAAAAGTCTAGTTACTTTCCTTACATACAGCATTTTAGGATAATAATTATGACTGATAGCATGTTAGGACCATCAAAGCTATCCTTTCTTTTTAGAAATATACTTAATTTGTTTCAGTTTTAGGAATGGCATTATTTTACAACAGACAACATTTATATATAAACCCCCATGTAGTTGTTTTGTGTTTTTTTTTTTTTTTTTTTTTTTTGGTCTTTTTCATAAAAAAGGGGGGGGGTCTCCCTGTAGGGTTTACGCTTGGCTTAGACTCAATTATAACCAGGTTCACCTCCAATTCACAGAGATCTAGCGTGCCTCTACCTCCTCCCGAGTGCTTGTGAAAAAGGCATTGTACCATTCACTCCCATGAGCTTAGTTTTTTCCTTTTTTTTTTCCAAATGCCAATTTTTTATCGTAATCCTTACTGTGCATTTCATACAAAACGTTACAAACTGAAATCTAGGACCTGCCTCTCCTCCCTTGCCCCCCCACCCCACCAGAGCTTATGCATTCTGACCAAAACAGAATGTTTTCATCTTTTTTCTCAGTCTCTTCAAACATTCTCGATGCAGAATTACATGTATCGAGCAGCTTCATGCTTCATCTAAGTTACTTTGGACCCAGGCATTTTGTTGTTATTTATTCCTTTTCCAATATGCATCATTCCCACAAATATGCACATATTGGCATCCATCATATATCATAGTTTTAGCATTCTTCCAGCTTAGATTTTTTGTTTGTTTTGTTTTTTTCGATGGCCAGGTCTTCCCTTTTAGTCCACAGCTGCCTGGAGCTCATATGTAGAGGCGCCGCTCGATATGTATGACTCAAGGATCTGCCTGCCTCTGCCCTCCCAGGTGGCAGGATTAAAGCGTGCCACCACACCTTCCCTGTTTTTTTCTTTATGTAGGGCTGGAAAGATATCATGTTATGAAGTCTCTTCCTTGGCAAGCCCCAAACCCCATCAGTTCTGCCCTTGTGGTTCCCACACTGGGTTTTCCCTTCTTTCACATAGTCACCAAATGAGGTCCAGCAAGCACCATGTCCTGTCTTGATCTACCTGTACTGGTCTCCTCCATGATAGCCTGGATGATTCCAAACCAATTGGCAGTCTATACACTGGAAAGGGCTGAAAACCCCAGTAGTAGTTAGTCCACAAGTTGGATGTCTTACCAGTCCCATCTGGCCATGAAGGTTTGGAGGATTCTTGGAGAGACATGAGTTTTCAGTCCATAATGGAGTTTGAAAAGCTGTTATTTCTCATGTCTTTGAAGGATGCAAAAAGCAGTGGCAGCCACAGGGAAGCTGTACTTGTCAGTAAGACAGGTAAAACAATTGAGCTTTTTTTTTTTTTTTTTTTTTTTTTACTTATTGTCTTTTTACTAAGATCCTCCAGTTTTATACCTGAAGTATGTTCTCAGAACTTACTATTTATTTTATTTATTTATATATTTCTTGTTATGCTTTCCTTTTGGATATTTAAGGACACACAGTTAGCCCAGATTGACCGAGGTTTTTGTTTTCTCAAGGTCAGTTGAGGATCTGGTCCTCAAGGGTCACTCAGGGTTTTGTTTTTTTTTTTTTTTTGGGGGGGGGAAGCCCCTGGCTCCTTTGAGCTTTGCAATCACCAGTTCCATCCACTCGAGAGAAACAAAGTCATGTTTTGCTAGACCAGGCTTCCCTTTGAAGCATGTGCAGACTTTCCTCATTTATTGGCTGGACACTGGCTGAAGTTCCGTTAGTTGGCTCTCCAAGACCTCTTGCACAGGGGGAAAAAACCTGGTTTACTTACTCTTTGCAGACATTTTCAAGAGATGCCCCCATCCATAGCCCCCTGGGACTTAGTTGAACCTCTGAGGGCAAGGAAACCCAAAAGTTACCTTAAAGACCAAATTGGTATGGGCATTAAGTATGGTCGTTAAGCATCAGAAAGGCTTAAGTTACCCAGCATGATTTGCTTCTAACTACTGTGTAATTATTTAGAAAAGGCTTGGACAAAAGCTCAAGCAGATTTGTATAAGGAAATACTAATAAAGACTCCCAGTATAAATAAATACGTTGATTCGAACATAATTTGTCAGGCCCAAAACTAGATTTAGCTTCTTTGACCATTTTTTTTTTTTTTTTGGTCTTTTTGAGACAGGGTCTCCCTGTAGCTCTGGCTGTCCTGGAACTCACTCTGTAGACCAGGCTGGCCTGGAACTCACAGAGATCCGCGTGCCTCTGCCTCCCAAGTGCTAGGATTAAAGGCGTGCGCCACCACGCCCGGCTCCTTTGACCTTATATTACTCTAAAATATGCATACATATCCTCCATCCATATAACAAAAATTCCTAACTCTGAAAATAATGGTAGCTTAGTTCTAGAACCTGTTAAGGGATTCACAATATAAGAGCACAGTTGTTTTCAGACCACATTAACATTGCTCAGTTTGCTTTACAATTAGTTAATTAGCAATAGCATCCACAGATGAGGGATACCATTCGCGGTGTTTGTTTTTCTGGGACTGTGTTACTTCACTTAACATGATATCTTCTAGTTCCATCCACTTACCTGCAAAGTTCATGATGTCATCTTTCTTTACTGCTGCATAGAACTCCACTGTGTAGTATTTTTTTTTTTTTTTGGTCTTTTTGAGACAGGGTCTCCCCGTAGCCCCCAGATGTCCTGGAACTTGCTCTGTAGACCAGGCTACCTTGAACTCACAAAGATCTGCCTGCTTCTGCCTCCCAAGTGCTAGGATTAAAGGCGTGCACCACCACCACCATGCCCAGCATCTTTTAAGGACAAGTAAAAAAGCCTGGTGTGGTGGCATGTGGCATAAGCCTTTAATGCCAGCTCTCGGGAGGCAGAGACAGGTGGGTCTCTGTGTTCAAGGCCAGCCAGGTCTATCTACATAGTGAGTACCAGAACAGCTGGAGCTACAGGGAGACCCTGTCTCAAAAAAAACAAAATATGCCCGGCATGGTGGCATGCGCCTTTAATCCTAGCACTCGGGAGGCAGAGGCAGGAGGATCTTTGTGAGTTCAAGGCCAGCCTGGTCTACAGAGTGAGTTCCAGGACAGCTGGGGCTACAGAGAGACCCTGTCTCTAAAAGACCAAAAATAAATAAATAAAATAATTAAAAAGATGCTGGAGGGTAGTTGTGCGGGATAGCTTTAGTGTCAACTTGACACACCTGGGTTGAGGGAGCCTCAATTGGGGAATTGGCTCCACTGGATTGGCCTGTGGCCACGTCTGTGGAGTATTGTCTTGATTGTCAGGCAATGTGGGAGGGCCCAGCCCACAATGAGTAGTGCCACCCTGGGCAGGTTGTTGTGTACCATAAAAGGAGGCAGGCTGGGCATGAGCCAGGGGAGCAAGCCAGTGAACAGCATTCCTCCATGGCCTGTGCTTCAGCTCCTGCCTCCAGGTTCCTGCCCCGAGTTCCTGCCTTGGGCTCCCTAAGTGATGAACTGTGACCCAGGAGATGTAAGCTGAATAAACCCTTTCCTCCCCAAGTTGGTGTTGGTCAGAGTGTTTTGTTACAGCAATGGAAGACAAACTAGAACAGTAGTTAAAATTGTTGCTACATAAGCATGTGGATCTGATGTGTGGGAGCATACATGTGTAATCTAGCACTGGGTAGACAGGTAGAAACAGACCTTCCCTAGTCAGCCTAGCTGAATCTGTAAAATTCAGATTTAAAGAGAGACCCTAATCTCAAAACAACACCAGCAACAGAAAAGACTGCATCAAAGAACTGGCTGAAATGGTGAATCTGGTGGGTTGGGAGGGGGACATGGGTCTATATTTGATTAGTGTATATTTAATTGATGTGAGTTTAACAGGTATCCAAATTTCCCCAAAGTTTGTCCACATATTATATGGTATTTTAGGACTTAGCAAAAGTTAAAACATCTATATTAAACAACATTGGTTCAAAGGTTTTAATAAAAATGGTAATACATTTAAGCTAATTGGAAATAAAACTTGTTGTCCACATTTGTTTTACTTATAATTTGTATAACAACAAATTTGGGATTAATGTATACAAATGCTCTCTATAATTTTTGTGTTGTACAGCATCATCTTGTAACATTTTCTTTTATTTGTGCGATAATTTATCTTAAGGAATTAAGTGTGCTTCCCAAATTAACATACAGTCAATGATAAACAGCTTGGGTAAATTTCGTGAAAACTTATACCTTGATTCCTATAGGAATGTATACTACAACTGCCTTTTTGAGATTCATGGGTCAAAAAATAGAAACCTAAAATAAAAAAGGGGGGACACAATTATACATTAAACCTTTTGTCAAATTTTCCAATTTAAATCTTAAAACTATGGGGAAAGATTTGCATGTTCCCACAGGTCAAAACGTCACCAACTTAATGGCTGAGAAAGAAAAGATACAGCTTTGCGTTGTGCAGGATGTACCAAGAAATACCAGCAGAAGAGTTGGCCCAGCTAAACATTAAAAGGAAGAAAAGCGTCAGACTGCTACAGGCATCAAACATCTCTGTGGATCCTATTTGTAACAACTGTTTATAATGAATCCTAATGAACTTTACTTTCCAGGTGCCGCAAAGTTTTAATATGAGAGACTTTCTTACCTCCTTTTCATAGAATTAAGAAAAACATGATGGTAATGAAGTCATTCCCTAACTGCAAATTAGAGCCAACTGTTATAGAGGTAATCTCTTTTTTTTAATTTTTATTATTCTTGTATGTGTATGAATGTACTGTCTGCATGTAGGTTTGTGCACCCGTGTCATGCAATGCCGTGGAGGTCAGAAGAGGGCGTCGGATTCCCCTGGAACTGGAGTTAAAGACGGTTCTCAGCCACCATGTGGGTGCTGGGGATCGAACCCAGGTCCTCTGCAAGAGCAGTCGGCGCTCTTAACTGCTAGGCCATCTCTCCAGCCCTGAGGTAATCTCTTATAATACCAGCATAACTGCTTTCTTTAATTTACTAACAGACATAGGAACTGTGAAAGGATGATTCTCTATTCAGAGCCAAATACAATACTAAAGTCTTGTGGTTTTTTTTTTTTTTTTTTTTTTTTTTTTTTTTTTNCTGAGGACCCACAGGCTGGGTTGAAGCTGG
Source organism: Rhizomys pruinosus (assembly GCA_009823505.1). Classification (NCBI taxonomy): domain Eukaryota; kingdom Metazoa; phylum Chordata; class Mammalia; order Rodentia; family Spalacidae; genus Rhizomys; species Rhizomys pruinosus. Next base: position 726,862 of record VZQC01001128.1, on the reverse strand, counting down.
GATTAGGCTCAGATGAATGAATATATTTTATGTGCACATATACGTCATAGCCTGCATGTGGAGGTCAGAGGACAACTTTCAGGAGTTCCTTCCCTCCGTGTGGGTCCTGGAGATCAAACTCGGGTCATTGGGATTGGCAGCAAGCACCTTTCCCCAGTAAGCCAGCCCCCAAAATTTTAATTTTATTTATTTTCGTTATGTGTATGAATGTACTGTCTGCATGTAGGTTTGTGCACCCGTGTCGTGCAATGCCGTGGAGCACAGAAGAGGGTGCCAGATTCCCCTGGAACTGGAGTTAAAGACGGTTTTCAGCTGCCATGTGGGTGCTGGGGATCGAACCCCGGTCCTCTGCAAGAGCAGTCGGTGCTCTTAACCTCTAGGCCATCTCTCCAGCCCCAGCCCCCAAAATATTTTAATGAAATGTCTCCAAACAAAATTTAGACACATTTCGGCCACTTGCAGGACTTTATTTATTTATTTATTTTTTTGTCTTTTTGAGACAGGGTCTCCCTGTAGTCCCAGCTGTCCTGGAACTCACTCTGTAGACCAGGCTAGCCTTGAACTCACAAAGATCCGCCTACCTCTGCCTCCCAAGGGCTAGGATTAAAGGCGTGCACCACCACGCCCAGCAAGTCTTTATAAACTGTGTAATTAAGCAAAATATATTAATACAGGAGAGCTCTCATATCAGCAATGGATTATTTTGCCAAGGAGATGTTGGCTAGGGGATCCAAGCCCCCAAAAAGGTAAGAGCTTTTTGCCTGTAAACTGGGATACCTGCAAGAAGAGTGGCAGTAAGGAGCTGCTGTGGAAGACCTGATGTAAGCATGGGAAAGATGTATTGAGACCACACTTCCCAGCGTACAGTTGGTCTCTGGAATGCCAGAGAGTGTTACCAAAGGCCACTAAATCAATAAAGCAAATATTGGTCTCCTTGAGTCAAGCAAGACTCCTCTGTCAGCATCAGCTACACCTCACCTGCCTGGAAATACTGTGCAGCAGTGGCAGCCATATGCCTATATATCCCAAATCCAATTGGCTAGTAGCTCTCTCCTTGGAAAAATAATTCACAGCTGATGCCACAAGCTTATGTCCTCTAGTGGTTAGGAGATGTTATAAGCCACAATAAGACCTTGTTATCTTTTACAGAAAAGCTATAGTTCATGGATTAGCATACCATCCAAACATCTGTGTCTATACCAACGTAACTTACCATAATAACTAGTACTGTTTAAATGCCTGTATATCTTAATTGTTTGTGCTTCATTAGTAGAATTGAAAGGTTATTCCTGGATAAACTGCCAACCCATGAAAAGAAACAGCCTGAACTGATCAGAGTCCAAAATGACATCTCCAGAGAAAGTAGACTATTTTGTTCCTCACCCACTTGTGCCCCTTTTCTAAGCCTAGGGAACAATCTGCAGAAGACGGGGAATGGTAGAATGTAAGGGCTGTGATTGGGGTGAATTGTGAAACTACAGCAATATAGACTGGACTCTTATTTGATCAACATGATTGTACATACAAGCCCCTCCAGCTGGACAATGGGGGCCTTGGGCTGTATAAGCTTGGGCATAGTTGCTTGCAAATTGGTTTTTCATGAAGGATGCTTGTATTCATTACTTATTCCTTATTATTAAGAAATGAAATAAAAGAAAAAAATTTAAAAAATAAAATTAGTATGTATTAATTATACATAACAATGGGTGTGGTGGTACATACTTTTAATCCCAACACATGCGAGGCAGAGGCAGGCAATCTCTGTGAGTTCAAGGCCTCCATATTCTACATAATGAGTTCCAGGACAGCTGGGGCTACAGGGAGACTCTGTCTTATAAAGACCAAAACAATAAATACATAAATAAATAAATAAATAAATAATGGCTTCCAGATGACTTTTTTTTTTTTTTTTTTTTTTTTTTTTNTTTTTTTTTTGTATTTTTGAAACGGGGTGTCCCTTTTTGTCCCAGCTGTCCTGGAGCTCACTTTGTAGACCAGGCTGGCCTTGAACTCAGAGATCTGCCTGCCTCTGCCTCCAAAGTGCTAGGATTAAAGGCATGCACCACCATGCCTGGGGACATTTTCATTCATGTACATAACCTATTTCAATTACATTCACTGGAAATTAGCCTCTCATATGCTCCCACTCCCATCAATACCTTTCCTTTCCCAACTAGTCCCTCTCCTTTCATTGTTTTTGCTTTATTAAGGTTTACAGTATCACAGGCACTTTACCAGTGGCTATAGCACTAAAGAAAATGTTTCTCCTCTTCCATCAGCCATTAACTAGTATAAAACCTCAGGGAGAGGTAGGGCCCTGTGAACACCTCTCTTCTAGTATGGAGTTTCAGGGGTCCAATCTTATGCAGATTTTTGTGCAGGTAAATAAAAGGTGCTGTGAGTTCAACAGTGTAATAGCCATGCCATGTCTGGAAGACTACATTCCCCATTGCTCCCCTTCACCACCTCCAGCTCTTATTTCTTTTCACTTCCTTTTCCTGTTCTCTGAGCCTTGGAGGGGTGACAGAGAAATCCCAATTAGGACTGCTTTCACTGTGTCCCATAGGTTTTGGTATGTTGTATATTTTCATTCAATTTTTGGAATTTTTAAATTTCTCATTTACTTTCAATAGTGTGGTTTTCATTGAATTTGTGTATTTTCTGTCATTTCTCTTGTTGATTTCTAGCTTTATTCCATCATAATAAAATAGAATACAGGAAGTTATTCCAATTTTTCTGTATTTGTTGAAACTTGCTTTGTGTCATGATATATGATCTATCTATTTAATAGAAAGTTCCATGGGCTGCTGGAAGTATATTCTACAGTATTTGACAGAATGTTCTATAGACATTTGTTGAATCCATAGACATCTGTTTGGTCTATGATGTCAGTTAACTCCAATTTTTCTTACGACATCCTGCATGGCTGGATCGTGGTGGATACAGAAGACAGATGGTCCACTATAAAATATTACACAAGACACTTTGATAGTAAAGAATACTAGGGACCAGGAGACTTCCTACTCTAACTCCCAAAGTTTTTATTAGCACAGACAAGGTTCTCAAAGTAGGTATTGATATTCAGTAACAAAATGTAAGCAGCTCCAGGGGCTTAAGAAACTATTTACAACAACATGTAGTTTGTTTACCAGGTACAGGTGTTTACAGAACAGTGTGAATAGGTATAGCTTTCTTATCTAATCCAAACACAAGGACACTGTAGTTCAGAACCTGAATCTGCACACATGCCCATCTGGCCTTGCCATCATAGGCATTCTTGGTCAAGTGGCAACTTTCTGCAGTACTCAAACAAGACAGCAGTCTCCAAAAGTTTTGTTTGAAGTCTACTTTATTGGATATTACCAAAGCAATACCTATTTGTTTCCCTCTAAGATTTTTTGTTTGTAGCTTCAGGTGGCCTGGAACTCGATATGTAGACTCAATATGTAGACTAAACATGTGTCTCCCCCTGCCTCCTGAGTGCTGAGGTTAAAGATGTGTGTCACCACATACGTGAAATTATCTATTCTTTTTTTCTATCTTTTTTTTGAGACAGGGTCTCCCTTTAGCCCCAGCTGGCCTTGAACTATGTAGACCAGGCTAGCCTTCAACTCACAGAAATCTGCCTGCCTCTGCCTCCCAAGTGCTGGGACTAAAGGCATGTGCCACCACACCTGGCCCGTCTGTGTCTTTTTTATTTGGGAATTTAGACCACAAAAATTTAGAATGGGCACTGAAAGATGTGCACACAAACTCCTGTCATTTTGTTAGAGTTTGGTGTTTTCCTAATGATTTAACTACTGCTTTTGTAGCATCTTTTTTTTTTTTTTTCCTTGCAGCTTTTTCAAGTTATATATCATTCCCTGCTGTCAGAATTCCTTTCAATATCTTCTGTAGATCTGGCTTAATAGTCATAAATTCATTTAGGCTACTTTTATAATGGATTGTTTGTTTCTCCACCAATTATTACAGATAGTTCTGCTGGATATAGTATTCTGGGATGGCACTTGTGATATTTCAGAATTTGACATTTATCATTTCACATCCTTTTGACTTTTAATTCTTCTCTCAAGAGATCAGCTGTTATTCTGACAGGCCTGCCTTCATATGGGACTTTTCTCTTGAAGTTCTCAATACACTCCTCCCCTCTTTCTTTGTACATTTAGCATTTTAAGTATAGTATGAGGGAAGTTTATTTTCTGGTCCTATTTGATGTTCTATATGCCTCTGAAACTTGGAATTTGGATATGTTTCTCCTTATATTTGGGAAATTTTCTTCTATGATTTTTTTTTGTCATGAAACTTCCCTTCTATGTCTTTAATTTGTAGATCTGATCTTTTCACGGTGTCCCATAGATCTTCTAAGTCCTACTCATATGCTTTTTTTTGTGTGTGTATTTGATATACCAATTGCTCTACCTTGTCTTCAGGCCCTAATACTGTCCATCTCATAATTGACTTTTTCCAACTGAGCTTTGGACTTATTGCATTTTTCATTTTCAACATTTTTATCTTCAATATTTCTCTTTACTGAATTTCATCTTCATATTTTCTATTGACTTCCTTTTCTCATTCAGTTGTTTCTGTGTCCTCTTGGAATTCATTCAGGAATTTATTCATGTCTACTTTCTCTGACCATATATCATAATTCTCTGAATTCTTATCAGGGTTTTTGTTTTTGTTTTTTTTTTTTTTTTTTTTTGCCATTTTGAGACAAGGCCTCCGTTTGTATAATTTCTTTTAAATCTTTCCCATTAGGAGATATTCCCCTGGGACTGTAGATTTTGGAAGTGACATGTCTTGATTTTTTTTTTTTTTACATGTGTCTTTGCATTGGGACTTGCACATCAGGAGATGGATTGTTTAGGTGGTTTTCTTTTCTTCTTTCAGTGGAAGTTTCTGCAATGTTTGTAAGTAACTAAGTTGTAGGAGGGTTCAGAAGTTTTTTGCCACTGTCACACTGATGTTCATGACATGAGGCTCTATTACCAGAACCACTCTGAGTAGATTACTATCTGTAAAAACAATCACTATGCAGGAGTAGACCCAGGATGAAGATAAGATTAACAGTCAACTATGAAACAATTATAAGTGCTAACCCTTTTAGAGAGCAAAGGAACACTGATGGTATTGTGTGTACTAATATATTAGTTATTGTGGGTATGAGTAGAGAAAAAAAAGACAAATATAGTAAAACCAGTGATATTATATTAGTACTAGGATAAGAGACACAAAGTGGAGGGGAACATAAATAAAAGGGGAATTGTAAGGGCCAAAAACAGTGCAGGGGACGGTGGGGAAATTTTGGCTAAAAGTAGAATGAAGATAGAAATAAAGATATATTATCACCTAGGTGTGGTGGTGCCTTTAATCCCAGCACTTGGGAGGCAGAGGCAGGTGGATTTCTGTGAGTTCAAGGCCAGCTGGGTCTACATAGTGAGTTCCAAGCCAGCCGGGGTTACAGGGAGACCTGTTTCAGAAAGACAAAACAAAACAAAACAAAACAAAAACCCCTCTATCATCTATCTATCTATTATCAGAAACCAGATGTGGTGATGTACACCTTTAATCTCAGTACTCAGGAGGCAGAGCCAGGTGGATCTCTGTGAGTTCAAGGCCAACTGGGGCTAAAGGGAGACTCTGTCTCATAAAGATAAAAAATAAAAATAAAATAAATAATACTATCAGATAACATACAGTCCTGTCTCTCCAAAGGCTAAGGCACAAAGACCCTGCAAACCAGGCCAGATTATGTTGGAGAGGAAAAAAGGAAATAAAGAGAGAGATGGAAGCAATCTAGGGCAAAAACATAGTGGGGCAGAGCTGGCCTCCTAAAGTACCACTTAATATTAAATAAAGATGTAGGGGCTGGAGAGATGGCTCAATGGTTTAGAGTGCCAACTGCTCTTGCAGAGGACCCGGGTTCGATTCCCAGCACCCACATGGAGGCTAAGAACTGTCTTAGGCCAGGCATGGTGACACATGCCTTTAATGCCAGCACTTGGGAGGCAGCTGGCCTGGAACTCACTCTGTAGACCAGGCAGCCTGGTCTACAGAGTGAGTTCCAGGCCAGCTGGGGCTATAGGGAGACCCTGTCTCAAAAAAAAGAGAGATCAAAAATACCAAAACAACAACAACAACAACAACTCCAAACCCAAAATAACAAAAAAACTCTGATCTTCCCTGATGTTCTCAGTGTCTAATTTGATAATGGCACTTCCCATTACACTAATTATATAAGACAGCTACAGGTGCAGGTATTGGGAAATGATTAGACCCTTCCAAAACTGGCCAAAACTGTAAACCCAGTTTCCTTTACCAACTTCTGTTTCCTAATTTCTCCAATTCTGGAAAATTACCATGTTATGTTTATGGGGTTACATGTTTGGTAACACCTCCAGCCAAGGAATTGTTTCAAACAAAATTTAAGAAAAAAATTTTTTAAACTTTACAAAACCTTTTATCTGTATCGCTTTGCCTACTTGGACATAACTATAACCTGTCATATCACACATATTCCAGATTTTCACAAGTGCTCATTGCAACAGCATAAAAGCAGCAGTCTCAAAAGCAAGCAACAGGGTTGTCTAGAAAAGTGAGGAGTATAGAAAATGTGCCAGGCGTGGTGGTGCATTCCTTTAATCTCAGCATTTGGTAGGCAGAGGCAGGTGAAGCTCTGTGAGTTCAAGGCTACCTGCTCTACAAAGTGAGTTCCAGGGTAGCTGGGGCTCAGGGAGAATCTGTCTCAAAAACACACACAAAAAAAGAAAAAGTTATCAGGGACCAATACCCAATAAAGACCAAAAATAGATCATGAAGTCTTCCAAGTTATTATGTTAAGAAGCTCAGTGACCTTAAGTCCTGAATGTCTTCCCAGGACCCACATAGTTTAAGGAGAGAACCGACTCAAACAGGTTGTGCCCGAACACACATCTCCCCCCACAGCCTCCTCTTCCCAAATAATATGTATTTTTTTATTTACTATTTTTATGTGTATGATAAGTGTATTGCCTGCATGTGTGTTAAGTGTACCCGTGTTGTGCAATGCCTGTGGAGGGCTGAAGTTATCAGATCCCTTAGAACTGGGGTTATGGACAGTTGCTAGCCGCCACGTAGGTCCTCTGCAAGAGGGGTGAGTGTTCTTTACTGTTAAGTCAACTCTCTACCCCCCACCCCACCCCCAAGGACTTTTTTATTTTATTTTTGGTCTCTTTGTATCAGGATCTTCCTGTACCCCTAGCTGGTGTGGAACTCACTATGTAGACCAGGCTGGCCTTGAACTCAAGAGATCCACCTGCCTCTGCTTCCCGAGTGCTGGGATTAAAGGTGTGAGCCACAACACCCAGCTTAATATTTTATTTTTATTTTATGTGTCTCAGTGTACTGCCTGTTTGTACGTAAGTGCACCCATGTCGTGCAATGTCCCCGGAGGTCAGAAGAGAGTGTCAGATCCCCTGGAACTGGAGTTGCAGATCGTTGTTAGTAGCCACGTGAGTGCTGGGAATCGAACCCGGTATCTGCAAGAACATCCACGCCTCAGCCATCTGTCCAGGCCCCACAAAATATATTTAAAATAAAAATTTTTTCAAGGGAAGATTGAAACCAATTCCCCGCCTCGCCGCCCCCGCATAAACTCGCCATGTGTTGCTAAAACACGTACAGTCCTGCTCTCCACACAAGTATCAAATAAACAAAGCCCCAAACCTAATCTTGTTAATCACTTTTCCACCTAGCAGTGAGCCTCCGCTGACGTTGCTGTTCAGACTATGGAAACCCGCGGACCTCCTCCTAGTAGGTACGAGCAGACGACGCTGTGGGCTTGGCGACCACCCTCTGTGACACTTACCAAAGTCCTCAGAGTGGCCCTCTGAGCCGCAGGCTCTTAGTACCTTTGAGCAAGGTACTAAAGGGCCAAGAAGCATCTTCAAAATGGCCGCGCACGCTATAAGACCAACCGGAACCGGATATCAGCGGAGCAAACCAGGCCAGGACCCTGCCAGGCCACTCAGAAGTTGCCGGCTAGGACCAGCGCTGCGACGCCTACGGATGACGCAATACGCGTCGCGCGGAACATTGACGAGAGGCGTAGGTGCGAACGGGTTGAATCTGTCAGTCAGTTCCTGGCTAGTTCCTTACGAGGAGCAGGCGTCATGGCGGTTCTGCTGGAGACCACTCTCGGCGACATCGTCATCGACTTGTACACCGAGGAGCGGCCGCGCGGTAAGGTCCACGCCCCGTGCCCTGGCGGGGCCGCCGACCGGCTTCTCTTTCCCCTCTCCTGCGCAGCCGCTGGCAGGAGCCCTGTCGGCTGCCGGGCTGCTTCCAAAGCCGGGCCTTGGGTAAAGTTGGTTTTTTGCGTGTGGCGTGATCCCCAGCCGGTTTCCCAGGCCCGGGTCCCCGATGATCCCTCAGGAAAGCGTGCGAGCGTAGGGGGAGGTGACTGAGCGTCCCATGCCCACTGCCTTATGGCTCCGCTGTGCTGTCCTCACTCGTGAGAGGGACACAGTAGATACGGTGTGATGTACCATATCTTGCAAACAGGGAGGATTCACCCGGCCTTAGGGAGCCTGGGCATGGCATCCGTCCAGGCATCCTGGCGTCTGAAGGTGGGGACAGAACCCACAGGGCACCAGGCTGAGCTGGAATTTAGGCGTTTTCCTTTTCAGGGTCTGATTTTCCACGGGGGAGGGGGGGCACGAAGGGGGCGCCTATTTTTACTGTGTGTCCTAGAAGAATGTGTGCGTTGCTATGGAAACCAGAGAAGGAAGCGAGTCTTCTCTTAGGGTAGAGAGAAGGGAAGCAAGAAAACTTTTTTTTTTCCAGAGATGAGTGGGCATGAAGGCTTTCTTAGTAGTTTGTTTGCAGATTTTTGTGGAAAGAACAGGACATTCATTGATCGTGACTGGAAGGGAGGAATTGGTAAGTAGAGTGGAGCTGCAGGCAGACTGAGTCAGATTAGATGCTGTTAGGCCAGGTCCGGAGTAGCTTTGTTCTTTTGCTGAGAGCATTGGAAGGTTTTAGATATAGGGTATAGCGTGGCACACCGGCCTTGAAAAGATCATAGGCAGCTGTAGGGATGTGGTTCTCCCTTGGGAGAAGCAGGAGACTAGGAGAGATTCGGTACAATTAAGTGTCCTGCCCCCCACGGAATTCGGCTTATCAGAATGAAAGAAGCTGCTGGACTGCACAGTGAGTGCCTCCTGCCACACTGAGCCTTCTCCCACACCCAACTAGCCTCCCCTCCCAACTCCCAGCACTTCACTTTGAACTCCTGCAGTCTGCCATTCTCTTCCGTTTACCACGTTCTCTCCATTCCTACCCTTCTGGGAGCTTCTGCCCGTTCAGATGATCTCTGTGCAGCACCTGCTCCCTCGATCCTAAGTCAAGTCAATAGGATATGATGGTCCACGCCCCAGTACTTGGGAAGCAGAGGCATGTGGATCTCTGGGACTTCTGTGAGATCGAGGTCGCCCTGGTCTACTTAGAGTTCTAGGCCACGGGGAGATCCTATCTCAAAAAAAAAAAAAAAGAACAAAAAAAGAAAAAAGTAAGGTCAAATCTGTTTGTTCTGTCTCTGGTTTTGTTTTGTTTTGTTTTGTCTTTCGAGACAGGGTCTCCCTGTAGCCCCAGCTATCCTAGAACTCACTCTGTAGACCAGGCTGGCCTTGAACTCACAAAGATCTGCTTGCCCCTGCCTCCCGAGTGCTAGGATTAAAGGCATGCACCACCATGCCTGGCTTCTGGTGGTTTTATATATCACCTGACCGTCATTTATTAGAACATGTACTTATTGTCCTGGAAATATTTGCACTGACTCTTTCTTTTCTTTTTTTTTTGGTTATTCTTTTTTTTTCTTTTTGTTCTCCCTGTAGTCCCAGCTGTCCTGGAACTCACTCTGTAGACCGGCTGGCCTTGAACTCACAAAGATCCTGCCTTGCCTCTGCCTCCCAAGTGCTGAGGAATTAAAGGCGTGCGTCCAACCACGGCCCGGCTTGCACTGACTCTTAATGTGCTGCCAAGAGAGTAGGAACTGTGTGTTAATATTTCATTTATCTTAAGAACTGAGGACAGTGTCTGCCACTTGGAGGACACACTCCAGTGGTTCTGTACAACCAGTAATGCATATGAATGTGTTGTGTTAGTACACTGTCAAGTGATAGATTGCCCTGGCCTTGAACTCATAGAGATCCACCTGCCTCTGCCTCCTGAGTGCTAGGATTAAAGGCGTGCCCTACCACGCCCGGCATGGTATTATTTTTTATTGGTACATAGGATTTTATACATTTATGGTATGCCATGTTATGATTTGATAGAAACAAATTCTTTTAACGTTAAGACTCCATACAGTTTCTTATCTCCCCAGCTATAAACAGTTGTTCTTTTGCACCACTTTTTTAGCATTTTTACTACCTTTTTAAAAATCATTTTACTATTAAAGTGGCATAAATAGTATTAAGATATCACGCTTATGTTTATCAACTGTTTTTTCGTGTGATCTTGTTTGTATTTTTATTTCTTGTCTGTTTTTGAGACTGTTTTACTGTGTAGCCTCCAGACTGGCCTTGAATTCATGATTCTTTTGATTCTCCTCAGGCATGTGCCACCATGCCTAGTTAGGACCCTAGTTTTATGAACGTATGTTTCATTATGTTTCTTTATTTGTTGTTTTTAAAAAACATATAGGGACCCGTGTTCCGTCCCCATTCCCCCACCCATCAGAGCTATTGCATTCTCTGCCAAAAACATGCCATTTTCTTCTCTCTCTCAGTCTTTCTCAATATTCTCCAGAGAGAGTTGACTGTTTTGAGCAGAAGTCATGTGTTTCAGTCGTTTTTGATGCAGTTCCTTTTCTGTTGTGTTATTATACAATATATGCATTAATGCCCAAACTGCTTTGGACAATAAGCTCTATTGGGCACCAACTACCTCTTATCAACAGGAAATTGCACGTTCGAACCTTATTTTGTTCGGCATTTCATCAATAATTCTGTGTCTGCATCTTAATGCCCATCAACCGACTTTCTGATAGCCATTTGGAGATTACCCACTCTCATCTGATGTTTATATGTTCTTCTGGACTTTTATACCGCTTGAAATGAGCTTAGCTCCAAAACCATTTTCCGCAGCTGCCATGTGACTTCTTTTTATGTCCTAAGTGGCTTAAAAGTACTCCCTTGACTGTATGTACCTACATACATTATCCTCATCAGTAGGCATTGGTGGTCAACGCTCTTTCTTGGTTGTAAAGTAATACTTGGCGGTCATTCACCGATCTCTAGTTTCTAGCTTGAGGGTTCATGGATATGGCTCGGTCAGTAGGCATTCATTTCGACAGAGTCTCTCAACGTTCCACACTGTCTTCCATAGTGCCGCACTTGACACAAGTTACATTCTCAACCACCAGCAGATGATGTGTTCACCCTTTCCCAAACAACCTCTCAGATCATTGTAGTATAATTTTTTCTGATCCTAGCCAGTCTTATTGGAGTAAGATGATAATCTTAAACCGACATCGGTTTTCGATCTGCATCTCCTTGATTAGATTGATGTTGAACACTTCTTTAAGGTATTCTCAGACATCTCTAATTCCTCAGTGTGAAGTCTCTGTTCAGCTCTTTGCTCCATCTATTGAGTGGGGTCTTCTATTGTTTTCTATTCTTTTTTTTGAGTAGTTTATACTATTCTGAAATTCAATGCTTTGTCAGATGTATCAGTGGTGAAGCGTTTCCTCCCTCTGTGGGATTTTCTTTCACTCCTTGATGTTTTCTTTTGCAATGTACAGAAGCCTTTGAACGTTATGAGGCTCCCATTTGTCACAATTGCCTCGACCTTAATTCATTTGTGCAGCTGCATCTGATTTGAAGAATCTTCCAGGCCTATGTCTGTAGTTTACGCTCTGCATGCCACACTCTTTATTTTTCATCACCTAATCCCCAGAGTTTGGGTTATCAACGTTCAGACGGTACTTTTGCTCCAATCTGGAGTCACTTTGTTACAGGGCTGAGCATGTAGGGGTTTCACTCATTCTAATTCTAACGTTACTATCATCCTTCCACCAATTATGTAACCGGTGCATTCTCCAATGACCTATACCTCCAACTAGGCCCACGTCATGCTAAGATCATATTCATCACCCTCAGATGCTATGTAGGCTTCAATTCGGACCCTCTGTCAAATATCGTAGCTCCGACATCTAGCTCACCAGGTCTGAATTCGGTTTTGTTCCGGTCAACCGGTCTGTTTGTAGAGTACCAGGCTGTTTTTATGACTATAGAACCTGTAGTATAGTTTGAAGTCTGTATAGAAATCCCCCACTGTATAGTTTCTTTTCACTCAGGGTGTGTTTTGGCTATTCAGGGCTTGTGTTTTTCCAAATGATTAAGGCATTTGTTTTCTAAGCCTGTGACAGCACAACTCCGTTGGGATTCTTGATTTCGGATTGTGTTAATCTATACAAGAGTTTCGGGATAGAATGGTCACTTTTGAATGTTAATTTTTCCATCCATGAGTCATGGACAGGTTCTTTCCATCTTCTGTTGTCTTCTTATCCTTTTTTCTTAACAGGTTATAAACATTTTTTTTAGGATCTTGGTTGTCTTTGGTTACGGTTTGTTCCTAGGTATTTATATTGATTTTTGAGGCTATATTGTGAGTGGGATGGCTCTCTTTGAATTCTTTCTACAAGTTGTTATTCTTGGTGTAAAGAAAAGCCTTGATTTTTTAAGGTTAATTTGTATCTGCACTTGCTGAAGATGCTTAGTCATTTTTAGGAGTTTTCTGTGGAGTTTTAGCATCCCTTAAGTAAACAATCACTACTCATCCGCAAATAGGGTAGCTTGACTTCACTCTTTCACAAATTAATATTCTCGCTTTAATTTCCTTTTCTTACCTATTGATCACGGCAAGTGTTTCAGGCACTATGATTGACAGAGGAGTGTGACAGGGTCAGCCTTGCCGATTCCTACCTTTTAAAGGGAATGTTTTCTGTTTCATTTCCCCATTTAGGATGATTATTGGCTGTGGGTTTCCTGTATATCGGGCTTTGATTACCTGAGGAATAGATCCTCCAATCCCAATTCCTTCTAGGACTTTAAAGCTGAGACGGATGCTGGATCTTTGTCAACGGCTTTCTCCGACAATTGAAATGACTGGTGACTGTGGTTTTTGTTCTTTGATTCATGTTAGTGTTTGATGATATTTATTGATTTTCGTATGCTGAACCATCCCTGCACTCTGGTATGAAGACTTCAATTGATCATGATGGTGAGCTATCTTTGATTGTGGGTCTGTAATGCGATTTAGCCAGGTATCCTGTTTAGATTTTGGCACTGTGTTCATTAGGGAGATGGGTGTTTATATTCTCCTATTTGTTGATCTTTGCCTGGCTTTGGTAATAGATGATGGTGTTTATACGAACGGTATTTGGGAGACATTCCCTCTGATTGTATTCCTCTAATCAGTTTCAGTAAATTAACTGGTTGTAGGTCGTTTTGAAATGTTTTATCAGAATCTGCGCGTGAAAACTGTCGGGCCTGGGCTTTTATGTTGGGAGGTTTTTTACTACAATCCTCATTATTCTTCACTATGTTATGGGTCTGTTAAGCTGCCGATCTCTTCTTTGGCTGAGCTTTATCCGGTGATTCCCGGATTTCTGATATTCATCCCATTTCTTTCTAAGGTTTTCAAACTTGTGTAGAATTATAGGTTTTGATGTAATTCCCATATGATTTTCTGGATCTTTCCTTGACTTGTGATATTTTGCTTTCACTCACGACTTGTATTGATTTGGAGTTGTGTCTTCTTTCTTTTTGTTAACTGGCTAGAGGTCTGTTCATCTTGATTCTAAAAAAAAAAATTGATTTTTTCCAACATTTTTTGTATGGTTCATTGTTTTCTTTATTATTTCCTGTAATGTTTCTTTTTTTTTTTTTTTTCTTTTCTTTTCTTTTTTTTTTTTTTTTTTTTAGTTTCATTGTTGTTGCCTTAGTGTGTTTTTAGCTGGAGTTTATTAGTTTGTGCTCTTTCTGTTTTCTAATGTAGATCCAGGGCTATAAACTTCCCTTTCTTAGGAATGCTTTTAAGGTATCCCATAGGTTTGTTGTGTTGTATTGTCATGTCATTCAGTTCCAGGAATTGCTTTTATTTCTTTCTTTAACTCTTCCTGACACTCATTTCATTATTATAGTTGTGTTTTTAGTCTCCATTGTCTCTTTAGGCAGGAGGGCTTGTCCTGATGTATTGATGTTGAGCTTTATTGAGCTTATTGCACTGTGTGATCTGATAGAATGTTGAAATTATTTCAATCTTCTTGTGTATTGGGAGGTTTCCTTCTGATGTCCCGTATGTGGTGATTGGAGAATGTCGCGTGGGGTGCTGAGTAGAAAGTATCTTTTGGTATTAGGGTGGAATATTGGTTGAGCGGTCTATGAGTCCATTTGAGTGTATCATATCTTCAGTTCAGGATGTCTCTCTGTTTATCTTTTTTCCTGTTGACCTATCCAAAGGGACTCGTGGGTACTATTAGACATCTCCTACTATGTAGTGTCATGGGATTAGTCTGTGACTTGTGGCCCTGGAGGAATGTCTTTTATAAAGTTTGGGCACCTAGAATTTGGGCATGATATTATTCATAATTGTGAAATCTACTTGGTGAATTGTTCCTTTAATAAAAATGATGTAATGCCTCTTTGTCCCTCTTGATTTTTTTTACTTGAAGTCTATTTTGTCTATATTAAAATAGCAACACCTGCTTTTCTTTTTTTTTTTTTTTTTGTTACATTTTTTGTTGTATTTTTTCCATTCCTTCACTATTAGGTGGTGCCTGTCCTTGAAGTGTTTTTTTTTTTTAATTTTATTATTTCGGATGTATGACATCTACTGTCTGCATGCAGTTTGGCACCCGTGTCGATTGCAATTGCGGAGGTCAAAAGGGCATCCGATTCCCCTGGCACTGAGTTTCCTGGAATTGGAGTTGCAGCGGGTTCTCGGCCCCATGTGGGTGCTGGGATCGATCCCGGTCCTTGCAAGAGCAGTTCAGCGCTCTAACGCTACACCACTTTTTTTATATCCAGTCCCAAGATGTGTTTCTTGTAGATAGGCATATCGAGATTGGATTCTTTTTCTAATCATTCTTTCCCAGTCTATTTTTTTTGATTGGGGAATTTAGCTAAAAATTAAGGTTATATGATAGGTTTGTGTTCGCTTCCTTTGGCCTTATTATCCATTGTGGTGGGTTTTGGTTTCTACTTCTGCATTATGCTTTTATTGATTCTTCTTTCTAGTTGCCGGGGGGTTGGTTGCTTCTTTCTCTGTCCTTTGAATTGTCTTCAAGTCTTCCATTCTGAAGGTTGGTTTTGGACATGTATTCTTTCAAGTTTTTATGTCATGGAAGGTTATTCCTCTCTCCTTCAATATAATATGACATTTTTCTGGTTAGTAAAACTGGAGTGAGCATTATGTCCTTAACACTGGGAATGCCTTTGCTCCAGTGTCTTCTTGCTTTCATAGTTTTGCCATTGCGAGTCAGTTGTAATTCGTAGTTCAAGTATGTGTTTTCTCTTGTGGCTTTTTTTTTTTTTTTTTTTTTTTTTTTTTTTTTTTTTTTTTTTTTTTTTTTTTTTTTGTTTTGGGTGTCTAGTGTGTGGGGAGTTTTTCTGATCTTGTCTGTTTGGAGTTCTATGTGCTTCTTGTATTTGTATTGGTTTGTCTTTTTTTAGTTTGGGGAAGTTTTCATCTATTATTCTGTTGAAGATCTGATCAATACCATTCTCTTGGGATTCTTCTCCTTCCTCTATTCCTATGATGCGGAGGTTTGATCTTTTCATAGTGTCCCACAGCTCCTGGTTGTTCCATTTTTGTGTATTTTTAAATTTTTCATAATCTTTCCTTGAGGTTTTTAGTTGTTCTGTGTTATCTTCCAGGTCTGATATTCTTTGTTCTGCTTCCTCCATTCTGCTTCTGAGGCTTTTTCCATTCTTTTCCTCTTGATTGGATGAGTGTTTGATTTCGTTTTTCATTTCCACTTCTGATTTCTTTAGAATTTCTACTTCTTTTTGGAGCTTCTCAATCTTTTCTTGTAGCTCTTTGCTTTGCTGATTGGTTTCCTTATCTTTTTCAGCATGGGATCTTTTCAGTGTTTCTACTTCTTTCCGGAGCTTGTCATTCTCTCTCTCTAGGTCCTTCTTGAGTTCTTCATTCTCTTTTCTTAGTTCTTTGTTCTTTATAATCTTGTAGTTCTTTAAATATGTTCCCAATTGTGTTTCTGATATCTGTGTCCTGGGGCATCCCCAGAGGGATCCCACTGCAGGAGTCTTCCATAGGGTTGGTAGAGCTTGGCGCAGGATTATCCTGCCCCTTTCCAGTGTTGTCTCTTTGTGATCCTGGCATATGGGCTTCTCCTTGCCCGTATTCCAGTGTGAGTCCTAAATGCCTCTTCACTGTGTTGAAGGCTTGCTTTGCTTGCCTCCTTCAGATGCCTTCTTAATCCCAGTTGGCAGGGGAGGGGGAGCGGTACCTTCCACTGGCCTCAGGAGATCTCAGATCTCAAGAATCACACAATCCCACCTTTAATACTGGGGGGGCGGGTACCTTCCGCTGGCCTCAGGAGATCTCATATCTCAAGAGCCACACAACCCCACCTTTAATACCGGCTGGGAGGATAACTCCACCCGCATAGCCACAAAAGCCAATCAAGCCAAAGACAGCTGGATTAAAGGATCAACAATCAGCCTTGCTGAGGCACCCAGTCTCTACCTGCTTTCCTGCTCTTCTTCGGCTGGCCTCAGGAGATCTCAGATGAATGTATGTTTCTTGAGGTTTAGGAGCCTCATATTTTACTTCCTATCTTGTTTCTTAGTGCCCTAAGAACTTGTTAGGATGTCTTTCCATAGTTAAGCCATAAATTCTTTGAGGACAGGAACGCAATATTGAATGACATTTTTGATGACTAGAAAGCGCATGGTAAATATTTGTTAGATACACACGTGAGTTTATATGAAACTTGTTCCTGGTAAGTGTTGTGTGTGTGTGTGTGTGTGTGTGTGTGTGTGTGTGTATGCGCGCGTGCATATGTGTTGTTAGGGATTGGACCCAAGGCCTCGTGAATACTTGGTTATTACTGTACCACTGAACTATATCCTCTGGGAGTGAAGTACTTTTTACTAATTGCTTAGAAAAAGCAGGGTGGGTCCTGTATAATTTGTACTCAGTTTTTTTTTTTTTAAATAACCCATTAATTTTTTAAAATTTATTTCTGTATGTGTATCAATGTACTGTCTGCATGCAGGTTTGTGCACCCATGTCGTGCAACGCCACGGAGGTCAGAAGAGGGTGTCGGATTCCCCTGGAACTGGAGTTCTCCTGGAATTGGAGTTTCAGACGGTTCTGGGCTGCCATGTGGGTGCTGGGGATCGATCTCGGGTCCTCTGTAAGAGCGGTCTGCGCTCTTGTACTCAGTTTTATATACTCTGCTGGATTTCTTTTTTTTTTTTTTTTTTT
>VZQC01001128.1:674901-706079 GCA_009823505.1 Rhizomys pruinosus | reverse complement strand
TTTTTTTTCAAGCCTGTGAAGAAACTCTTGGGGATTTTGATTGGCATTGCGTTAAATCTATACAAGAGTTTCGGTAGAATGGACATTTTTACAATGTTAATTTTCCCAATCCATGAGCATGGGAGCTTTTTTTTTTTTTTTTTTTTTTTTAGAAGTGTCTCCCTGTAGCCCCAGCTGGCCTGGAACTCACTCTATAGACCAGCCTGGCCTTAAACTCACAAAGATCCACCTGTCTGCCTCCGGAGTGCTAGGATTAAAGGCATGTGCCACCTAGCCCAGCTTAAAGACGGCCAGTTCCTAGCTGCCAGGTGCGTGCTGGGAATCAAACCTGGGTCAGTGCTCTTAACTGCGGAGCAATCTCTCCAGCCCCTAGATTTCTTTCTTATCATAGTGTCCTAGTTTGTCCTCCATTGCTGTGACAAAATACTCTGACCAACACCAACATGGGGAGGAAAGGGTTTATTCAGCTTACATCTCCCAGGTCACAGTTCATCACTTAGGAAGCCCCAGGCAGGAACTCAGGGCAGGAACCTGGAGGCAGGAGCTGAAGCACAGGCCATGGAGGAGTGCTGTTCACTGGCTTGCTCTATGGCTCATGCCCAGCCTGCCTTCTTATACAGTACACAACAACCTGCCCAGGGTGGCAATACTCATTGTGGGCTGGGCCCTCCCACACTGCTCGACCATCAAGACAATACTCCACAGACGTGGCCACAGGCCAATCCAATGGAGCCAATTCCCCAGCTGAGGCTCCCTCAACCCAGGTGTGTCAAGTTCACACTAAAGCTATCCAGCACACATAGCATCCTCTGTGTTTTTTTCTCTAAAAAAAAAAAGTCCATGAATAAATGATTACTTATTTCAAATAAATAAATGTTAGTTTCCTCCATTAGCTGAGATGTCCAAAAAGCTATAAGAAAATGGCAGTTTAAAATATGTTGACTTTTTATTTTAAAAATAATTTTTCTTTATTCTTGAGATCTCTATACATGTATATTATACAGTGAAATATGATGGTACACACCCTCTCATTTACCCCTCCAGATTCCTTCGTATCCCCTCTTACACATTGTCCTCCCAACTTCATGTCATCATCATCATCATCCTCTTCCTCCCCCCTCCTTCTCTTATTGATAACCCACCAAGTCTGTTCATGCTACCCATATGTATATGGATGTAATGCCATCCACTAGAGGTTTGAAAACCTATCATTGGCCACACCCTTAAAAAAAGAATTATCCGCTGGGCGTGATGGCACACGCCTTTAATCCTAGCCCTTAGGAGGCAAAGGCAGGCGGATCTTTGTGAGTTCAAAGCCAGCCTGGTGTACAGAGTGAGTTCCAGGACAGCTGGGGCTACAGGGAGACCCTGTCTCAAAAAAAAAATTATCCAAAAAAAAAAAAAAGAATTATCCTCCTTCCCCCAACAGGTATCACCCTGCCAATAGCTCCAACATAAGGGCTAGGGCCTGGAGAGCACCTTCCCCAGCTGTGCTGGACTTGTGGCTGCTTCGATCTTGTGTGGGTCTTCTGTAGATATCTACTATTGTTGTGAATTAATGAGTCATGTCCAGAAGACAGCATTTCACAGCGCTCCTCCCCGCCTTGCAATTCTTATGTCCTTCTACCTCTTCTTCCTTGATGTTCTGTGAGCCTTGGTGTGTGTGTGTGTCTGTGTGAGTGTGTACTTTGATAAAGATGTACCAGTACCATTTAGGGTGGGCACTCAGTCTCTCTTTTTTTTTTTTCAGTCTCTTATTCTCAATACTTTAACCAGTTATGAATTTCTGTATTGACTGTTGCCCACTGTACAAAGAAACATCTCTAAGGTTAAGAGCAGCCCAAAGGCTGGAGAGATGGCTCAGCAATTAAGGGCACCTGCTGCTCTTATAGAAGACCCAGATTTTGATCCCAGCACCTACATGGTATCTTACAACTCTCTATAACTCCAGTTCCAGGGGATCCCGTGCTCCCTTCTGCCCTCGGAGGCACCAGGCAGGCACACAGTACACATATACATGCATAGAAAGTACTCATATACATAAGAAAAAAAGTAAACAAATTTTAATAAAGAACAGCCAAAGTCTGTGGGTATAAAAATAAATATAAGGCAATTTAATAGCATGAATATTTATTAAAAGAAATATTGGCCTTTAGTGGCTTTGGACTCATTTTTTTGTTTGATTTTCCTCTCTCTCCCTCTCTCTTTCTCTCTTTACTTATTTTATATGAATATGTGTGTGGATACACATGTGCCACGGTGTAAATGTGGAAATGAGAGTACAAGGTTTGGGAGTCACTTTTCTCTTTCAGGCATGTAGGTGCCAGGGAAAGAACTCAGGTTGTCAGGCTTGGCGGCATGCCTCCTACCTGCTGAGCCATCTCACTGGACCCTTTTTCTTTTACTAATCATTTAGAGGTTAAATTATAGTAACTATGGTTTTAGAAACTTGTTTAAAAGTGAATTTTTGCTTTCTTGTAATTTAGTTTTTACTTTCTTTCAGCTTGCTTGAATTTCCTGAAGTTGTGCAAAATAAAATATTATAATTATTGCCTTATTCACAATGTACAGGTGAGTTGGTGGATATTAGTCATGCACTTTTGCTATTGGGTTTATCTAGCAAACTCTGAATTAACAAACATCTGTATATTACAGAGGGATTTTATCATACAGACAGGTGATCCTACAGGGACTGGCCGTGGAGGAGAATCTGTATTTGGGTAAGTTTGTATGTATGTTTGTATGTATATTATGTATCTATAGTATGTATGCATATGTGTATTTAGACACAGGGTCTCAGGTAGTTCAAGCTGGCCTTGAGCTCCATCTTTATATAGCTAAGGATGGCCTTGAGCTCCTGATCCTCCTGCCACTACCTCCCAAGTGCTGAGATTAGAGACATGCACCATTACATCTGATTTTATGCAATGCTGGGGATCAAACCCAGGGTTTTGTGCCAGGCAAGGATCCTGCTAATTGAGCTATATCCCCTGCCCCTATTGTTTTACTTTTGAAATAAGGTCTTTCTTTGTAGCCCGGGTTAGCCATGAACTCACTATATAGCCTATGCTGACCTCAGACTCAAGATCTATATGCCTCAGCCTCCTAAATGCAGGATTACAGATGTGTACCACCATGCTCATCTCAGTTCTTATTTCATTTTATGAGACAGGATCCCACTCTGTAGTCCTGGCTGGCTTCAGACTTACTACAGTCCTTCCTGAGCCTCCTAAGTAGTGGGTTATTAGTATGATTCCCCCATGCTTCATTCAGTTTGTTTATTTTATGTGTATGTTTGTGTATGGGTACATCTGACCTGTGTGGAGGTCAGAGGGCAAATTGTGGAAGTCTGTTCTCTCCTTCTACTGTGTAGGTTCTGGGGATTGAACTTAGGTCTTCAACCTTAGTGGCAACCACCTTCACCTGCTCAGCAGTCTCACTTGCATTCCATTCTTTTATTCTATCTTTCTTTCTTTCTTTTTTTTTTTAATTTTTATTTTATTTTTGTACATGTATGAATGTACTGTCTGCATGTAGGTCTGTGCACCCATGTCGTGCAATGCCTCAGAGGTCAGAAGAGGGCGTCGGATTCCCCTGGAACTGGAGTCAAAGACGGTTTTCAGCCACCATGTGGGTCCTGGGGATCGAACCCGGGTCCTCTGCAAGAGCACTTGGCGCTCTTAACCACTAGACCATCTCTCCAGCCCCTCTTTATTTTGTTTTCAATTTAATATTTCTTTTTAATTTTTCCCCATTTTTATGTGTATGAGTGTTTTCCTTGTATGTAAGTGGACCAGTGCATGCAATGCCCTCAGAGGCCAGAAGAGTGCGAGTGCGACAGATATCCTGGAACTGGATTGTTGTTTTGTTTTTTTAAATTTTATCTTATTTATTTATTTTATGTGTATGAATGTACTGTCTGCATGTAGGTTTGTGCACCCGTGTCGTGCATTGCCACAGAGGTCAGAAGAAGGTGTCGGATTCCCCTGGAACTGGAGTTAAAGACAGTTCTCAACCGCCATGTGGGTGCTGGGGATCGAACCTGGGTCCTCTGCAAGAGCAGTCGGTGCTCTTAACCGCTAGGCCATCTCTCCAGCCCTGGAACTGGATTGTTACCTATCCACCATGTAAGGTGCTGAGAATCAAATCCAGGTCCTCTGCAAGAGCAGCCAGTGTTCTTAACCACTGAGTAATCTCTCCATCCCCTTAAAATTTATTTTTTTGTGTGTATCTGCACAGGGGTCAGACAACTTGAGGGATCAGTTCTTTCCTGTCATGTAGATCATGGAGATCAAACTCAGTTGTCTGGTGTGGTGGCAAATGACTGTCCACTGAACCATCTCACTGGCTCTCTTTCTCTTTTTTTTTTTCTTCATTTTGGTCTTTTTGAGACAGGTGCCTCCCTTCAGCCCCAGCTGTACTGGAACTTCCTATGTAGACTAGGCTGGCTTTGAACTCACTGAGATCCACCTGCCTCTGCCTCCTGAGTGCTGGGGATTAAAGGTGTGCGTACCACGCCTGGCCTTTTTAAATTTTAAATTTTGTATTATTTATTCTTTTAAAAAGACAAAAGCAAGATCTTACTAGAACTTCCTATGCAGACCAGGCTGGTTTTGAACTCACTTAGATCTACCTGCCTCTGCCTTCCAAGTGGTGACATTAAAGGCATGTGACACCACATCTGCCCATTTATTCTTTTTTTTTTTTTTTTTTTTTTTTTTGGTGTTTTTGCAACAGGATCACCCCATAACCCCAGCTGTCCTAGAAATCACCTTGTAGACCAGGCTGGTTTTTTTTTTTTTTTTCAAGATAGGGTCGCCCTGTAGCCCCAGCTGGCCTGGAACTCACTCTATAGACCAGGCTGGCCTTGAACTCAGAGAGATCTGCCTGCCTCTGCCTCTGCTGGAATTAAAGGCGTGTGCCACCACACCTGGCCCTGCCCTTTTATTCTTAAATGAGAAAAAAGTATATGATTGCTGTGGTTCAATCTTCATGTAATTCTTGTGTAGTTCATTAAATTCCCAAAATGTCTATAGTACAAAGGAGTATTTTGGGTTTTTTTTTTTTAATTTTTTTATTTCCATTTTTTTTTTCTTTTTATTGATGCTTTGTGTATTTCATACATCATTTTTCAATTCAGTTCAGGCATATATCCCTTTCCCTTCCCCCCACCCCAGCCCTACCTATCCCAGATCATGCATTCTGCCGTAACTTTTCTGCATCTTTCTCTGTTTTTTTGTTTTGTTTTCATTTTTTTTAACAATAAGTGATAATTTGTGAGTACAAGCATCCTTCATGTAAAACCAATTTGCAAGCAGTTGTGCCCAAACCCACACAGCTCATGGGTCCCACCATCCAGCAGGGGGGGGGGGCTTGTATGTTCAATCAAGTTGATCAAATGAGTGTCCAATCTATATTGTTGTAGTTTCACCATTCACCCCAATCGCAGCCCTTACATTCTACCGCGCCCCCTTTGAATCATGATGGTGTATCTATACAGAAACAATTACCCTGTGTTATTGATGTCGCTAAATGGAATGTTTAAGGAAAATATGGATTTTATTCTTAGTTTTCTCTCTCTGTTATTATCAGCAAATTTCAACTGACAACTTTGTGGTTAGAACCACTGGCCTTGTGTCCTGATGAAACTTCTTCAATTCTGTTTATCTCAAGTGGAGACTTCTGCAGTGACTTTTAGACAGAGGACTTTTTTTTGACATTTGTTTTCTCTCAGAATTTATAATTTGCCCAATTTTGAGACTGTACATGTGCTACTTCCCTTTGGGCTTTAGGACTGTGAGACAGGACTCTCTGAGCCAAGGCCACAGCCTAGATAAAATATCTGCTTCCTGTGTACTCCTGATGTCCTGCCTGATCTTTCCCAAAACATTACAGTACCTGTGTGTTTCATTTTGAGAGTACTTAAGTTTATAACTTTATACTTACAG
The DNA here is from genome assembly GCA_009823505.1 of Rhizomys pruinosus. Taxonomy (NCBI): domain Eukaryota; kingdom Metazoa; phylum Chordata; class Mammalia; order Rodentia; family Spalacidae; genus Rhizomys; species Rhizomys pruinosus. The sequence continues at coordinate 700,131 of VZQC01001128.1, read as the reverse complement.
AAAACTGTATGGTGATCAAGCAAGCTTTTTTGAGGCAGAAAAAATGCCAAGAATTAAGCACAAGAAGAAAGGCACTGTGTCCATGGTGAACAATGGCAGTGATCAACATGGATCTCAGGTTAGGAAATGATAGGAGATGAGCTTTGCTTAGAAATGAAGAAGTGGAAGGAGCTTATGAAGTTCTTTTTTTAAGTTATTCAGTAATGTGAAATGTATTCAGTGACAGTTGTTGGGGAAAAATGTTGGACTGTTTCTATATTAAAATGTTATAAAGCTATAGCTCAGTGGTACAGCATATGCTTTTGCATGTACAAGATTCTTGATTCAATTCCCTACCCCCACATACACACAGAGCTCACATTATTTTGTTTTCTTAATGTATGACATACTTTAACCTACTATTTATATATATAACACTTATTTAAATAAAAATGTGTATATGTTTATTACATGTATTCATATTTAGGTCAAAGAATATTACAGTCCAGTCACCGGTGATTATCACAGTTAATATCTAATAATAGTTTTTCTTTAGTATTTATTAGGTATTTTAAGCCTGATTATGTTGAGTGCCTTTTATTTATTGTGTTGTTGTTTATTCTTCATAAAAATTTGATTGAATATGTGCTTTTAGTTTCTACTGTTACCAAATGAAGAAACAAAACCTTGGTTTATTCAAGTATTTTTTTTTTTCTTTTTGAGACAAGGACTCTCTCTAGCCCCAGCTGGCCTGGAAACTCACTATGTAGACCAGGCTGGCCTTAAACTCACAGAGATCTACCTGCCTCTGCTCTGGAATACTGGGATTAAAGGCATGTACCACTATACCCTGCTATTCAAGTAGTTTTTTTTTTTTAATTATTTATTCATTTTCGTATGTGTATGAATGTACTGTCTGCATGTAGGTTTGTGCACCCATGTCATGCAATGCCGCGGAGGTCAGAGAGGGCGTCGGATTCCCCTGGAACTGGAGTTAAAGATGGTTCTCAGCCACCATGTGGGTGCTGGGGATCGAACCCGGGTCCTCTGCAAGAGCAGTCAGTGCTCTTAACCACTAGGCCATCTCTCCAGCCCCTCAAGTATTTTAAAACAATCAGGGGAACATGTATGTACATGTTGGTACAAACACCGTCTATATTTTTTATTTAGTTCTAAAAATATGTGTATAAAATTTGGTGTACACTTAGCCGGGCGTGGTGTCGCACACCTCTAATCCTAGCACTTGGGAGGCAGAGGCAGGCAGATCTTTGTGAGTTCAAGGCCAGCCTGGTCTACATAATGAGTGAGTTCCAGGACAGCCGGAGCTACAGGGAGATCCTGTCTCAAAAAGACCAAAAAAAAGAATTGGTGTACCCTCCAAGCGCCTGGGCGCTGAGCTTGGCGAGGGCTGAGCTGCTGCCCTGGCACCTGGAGTAGAGCTGGCCTCCTCCACTCCTGTCTCCCCACGAGGAGATGCAGCTGCTCCCAGAAAGTGAATTATACTTTAATGTATTCCAGGTTGTATACTATGGATGGAAACTATTAAAGTTTATAATGTCAGAAACTTTTCTTAGACCAAAGGTATCTTTCACAAAGGTAACAGACTGGGTAGATCCATCATTTGATGATTTTTCAGTGGCTACAGCCATCTCTACTATTACTGCTTCATCTTTAGGTTTGAATTATTCAAGTCACAGGAGAAAAAAATATGCCTTTTACATTAGAAAGTAGATTTCCAGTTAGAAAAAGAGGAAAACTATCTTCCTTAAACCAGACTTACCATCTAGAAAATTCAAAAGAATATCTGTCTGACAATGAATCAAGCCAGAAACTCAGCATGAATTTGCTGTGCATAAAAAGAAGAGGAAGTTGAAACCTGGTTAAAAGCTGAAGTCTTAGAAAGGAAGCCAGGGGGCTGGAGAGATGGCTCAGTGGTTAAGAGCGCTGACTGCTCTTGCAGAGGCCCCGGGTTCTATTCCCAGCACTCACATGGTGGCTAAGAACCGTCTTTAACTCTAGTTCCAGGGGAATCTGACTCCCTCTTCTGACCTCCAAGGCATTTCACAACATGGGTGCACCAACCTACATGCAGACAGTACACTCATACACTTAAAAAATAATAAACAAATAAATAAATATGCACCAACCTACATGCAGACAGTACACTCATACACATAAAAAATAATAAATAAATAAATAAATATGCACCAACCTACATGCAGACAGTACACTCATACACATAAAAATAATAAGTAAATAAATAAATAAATGGATAAATAAATAAATAAAGTAATAAAAAGAAAGGAAGCCAGAACAGGGTGGATCTATTTTATTAATGACAGGTCTTCTAGGATGTGAAAAGACAACTAGTATAAAAACACTATTAAAGGAGCATGGAATTCAAGTACAAGAATGGGTCAATCCAGTTTTATCAGACTTGCAAAATGATGATTTCAAGGAGTTACTTCATTTTGAATCAAGCTTCCATGTATTTCCATATCAATCTCAGATATCAGTCTTCAAGACTTTCTCCTAACAGAGTATAACAAACTACAAATGCTTGGTGATGATGTGACAACTGATAAGAAGGTAATTCTGGTTGAAGATTTTCCTAACTAGTTTTATCGAGATTCTCCTACTTTGCTGGAAATTCTAAGGAAGGATGTGCAGATTGGCCAATGTCCTCCTGTATTTATAATCTCTGACAGTGCCAGTGGAGATAATAGTCAGAAGTTACTGTTTCCCGAAGAAATTCAAGAAGATTGCTCTATCTCAAACATCAGTTTCGACCCTGTGGCACCAACAATCATGATGAAATTTCTTAATTGAATAGTGACTATAGAAGCTAATAAGAGTGGAGGAAGAATTACTGTTCCTGATAAAACTTCTCTGGAGTTGCTCTGTCAAGGATGTTTTGGTGATACTAGAAGTGCAATAAACAGCCTCCAGTTTTCTTCTTCAAGAGGAGAGATCAATTTATGGTCAAGAAAAAAAAAAAGAGTACCATTAAAATCAGATGCTGTTCTGCCAAAATCAGAGAGAAGAAAGAAACGTGGTACTGTTCCTGAAAACCACGAGGTCCAAGCTATTGGTGGCAAAGATGTTTCTCTTTTTCTCTTCAGAGCTTTGGGGAAAATTCTATATTGTAAAAACCATAAACAGGATCCATTACCTGTTCAGCCTGAGGAAATAGTAGAAATGTCACACATGCCAGGAGACTTTTTAATTTATATCTTCACCAAAACTACATTGATTTCTTCACGGGAGTAGATAACCTTGTGAGAGCCAGTGAATTTCTAAGTGTTTCAGATATCCTCAGTGGGGGTTGGAATACACGCTTTATGCTCAGGGACAATAGTACGTCTGTAGCTACAAGAGGTATGATACATTCCATTAGAGCCCAAGGATTCACTCATTGCCAAGGAGGAGGATCAAGTTTTTGGCCCTTGCATAAACTTTAGTGGTTTCTAATACATAAGAAGTATCGGAAAATTGCCTGGCCGCAAAAGCACTATTTTTGGACTTCTGCCTCCCAGGTCTGTGTCTTCAGACTGAGCTATTGCTGTATCTTGCTCTGCTGACCATCCCAATAAGGAATAAAGATCAAATTTCTTTTATCCAAAATATTGGAAGACTTCCTTTGAAGCAACACTTTGGAAGGTTGAAAATGGAAGCCTGGATTGACAGGGAGCATGGGGTGATAGACCCTGATAGTGGAGAAGCCCTGCTTAATGGAAGACAGTCTGCAGAGGAAGTTGGAGGTGAACTCACTCAAACTGCTGACCTGGAAACCTGGTCTCTTCCTTTGAGCCAGAATAGTGGGGATGAGTTACCTGCCAGACAGCCTCAGTCCATTTCCTCCCAAGTGGATGTGGAAGAAGATATAATAATAGAGGAGTATGACAGTGACGAGACATAAAAGTAGCTTGCCACTCAAATTGCTACTTGAAAAATAATTTCAGTTCAGTCACTGGTACTTGAACAGAGTTATACATTTTTCTAGTGAATTACAGTTTGTTAATTTCTCAGTTCTTCTGATAGTCATCACAAGCAACTGACTTCTGTCATTTTCAAGTAAATCAAGTCTTAAGTACTGGGTATTTTTCTCTAGTATTTATTTCCTCTTGTGTATGGTCTAGGGAGAAGAGGTCACAGTGTGTGAAGTATGTTTGAATGTTATGCTAAATATCAGAAAATGTGAAGGAGTAATCCAGAATGAAAAAACTTTATGCGGTATTGTAAATGTGATTTATAAAATAGTATAGGATGCAATTAAGCCTATAAATAAACTTTGTGCCTTATTTACAGCTTGCCTCTAGCTTCTCAGATACCGTTTTTTTGTATGTTGTACAGTGGAAAATATTTTAGATACTTTTGGAAAATATTTACATAATTTATATCAAAGTTAAAATGTTGGATCTCAAAAAAAAGAATTGGTGTAGGAAATCTAGAGTCTTGGTTTTGTATTTTTTATAATTATAAGTGATTTAGGTTGCATTTAATACATATATATGTATAAAATGTTCCTTTTTATACAGTTTCTTATTACTACAGGAGAAAATCTAGACTACCTTGATGGTGTTCATACAGTATTTGGTGAGGTAACAGAAGGCATGGATATAGTAAAGAAAATTAACGAGACCTTTGTTGACAAGGATTTCGTACCATATCAAGATATCAGGTATGGTTATAATTTGCTATCTTTTAAGTACTAGAATGTATATTCTAAAATATTTTTATTTTTATTTTTATTTTATGTGTATGAGTGTATTGCCTGCATATAAGTGCATATGTGTCATGGAAAGTCTTTAGAGGCCACAGAGGGCATTGGATCTCCTGAAACTGGAGTTATGGACAGTTGTTAGCTGCCATGTGGGTGCTGGGCTTTAAACCCAGGTCTTCTGGAAGATCAGCTTAACTAAGCCATCCTCCAATGTACTAGAATGTTTTAATGCTGTGATATTTGAGATTTGGTGGCTTGTATGGGACTAGTGTTTTAGTTTCTTTTTTATTGTTATGATAAAATGCTGTGACAAAAGCAGCTTATGAGGAAAGGGTTTATTTTTAACTCACAGTTCAAGGCTTATAGACTATCATTATAGAGGAAAGTATAGCTGCAGGAGCTTGGCAGCTAGTTATATTGCATTCACAGTAATGAAGCAATCAATGTTTGTACTTGGCTCCCTCTCTCTTTCTATTAGTACAGGGCCCAGATCATGAACTGGTGCCTTCCACCTTCAAGGTGGGTCTTCTCATCTCAACCCAATTGAGAAAATCTTTCAGACATTCCCAACCTAATCTACATAATCTCTCATTGAGACTTCCTCTGTGGGTTTCCAGACTGTCAAATTGACAATTGAAATTAACCATTGAAACTAGCTTCTGAATAATTCTAAAGTAATGAGTTAATATGGGATCATAGGAATCCTTATAAAAAGGATTATTTATTTATTTATTTATTTATTTATTTATTTATTTATTTGTGTTTTTGAGACAGATGGGGTCTCCCTGTAGCCCCAGCTGGCCTTGAACTCACAAAGATCCACCTGCCTCTGCCTGGCACTAAAGACAGTACTTAGCCGCCATACGGGTGCTGGGAATCGAACCTGGGTCCTCGCCAAGAGCAGTCAGTGCTCCTAACCACTAAGTCATCCCTCCAGCCCCTGGATCTTTTTGTGCTGATTACTTATGATTCCTTATATTAGTAGGGATTATTAATACTTTAGTTTTTTAGATGGCAGATTATTGAGAAATAGGGCACAAGAACCAAGGTTTAGAAATTTACTCTTTTTATTGTTTTTTGTTATTATTGTTTGAGACAGGGTCTCATTCTGTAGCCCAGCTTTCCTGGAACTCATTTGTATAGCTCAGACTGACTTCAGGCTATGGTGATTCTCAGCTTTCTAAGTGCTGGGATTATAGGCCTGAGCCACCATACCCAGCTCATTTTATACCTTAAAGTAATGCAGAGCAATAATGTCAAAAATGAAATACAGTACCACTCATTTATACTGTAGGTCAGTATACTCCTGTACAGTGTATTGTCTTTGGGTATTAGAAATATTTATTTGTAGCCAGGCATGGTGGCACATGCCTTTAATCCTAGCACTTGGGAGGCAGAGGCAGGTGAATCTTTGTGAGTTCAAGGCCAGCCTGGTCTACAGATCGAGTTCCAGGACAGCTGGGGCTAAAGGGAGACCCTGTCACAAAAAAAAAAAAAAAAAAAAAAAAAATCTGTGAAAAGGCAAATTCTGAAATAAATGTAACCTTTGACTTGGATTTGTTTTGTAAGGATAAATCATACAGTGATTTTAGATGATCCATTTGATGACCCTCCTGCTTTATTAATTCCGGATCGATCACCAGAACCCACAAGGGAACAATTAGATGTAAGTAATAACTTCGTGCACAGGCATATTAAACATTTATTCATAATGGTTATCATGTTTGATCAGTTATACTAGAACAATTTTAGAGTTCCTTTTTCCTCTTCCATAGAGATATTCATTTTTGTAGCTATCTGTATTTTCCTAACTTCTTTAGTTTCTATTCTTCTAAAAATCTTAACTCTGAAAACTTACATAAGCAACTACTTGGAACATTTTTCTTGCCACCTGATTCTAGGAGACTTGCCTCAAGGCCAAACTGACCGATCATCTTGTATTTTTTAGAATATCTTATTTATTATTTTTATTTTATGTGTATGAGTGTTATGCCTCCACATATGTAAGTGCACCTTGTGCATGCAGTGTCTGCAGAGGCCAGAAGAGGATATTGGATTCTCTAGAACTGGAGTTAATGGATGGTTGTTAGCCATCATGTGGATGCTAAGAATTAAACCTGGGTCCTCTGGAAGAACAGCCAGTGTAAGTGCTCTTAACCATTGAGCCATCTCTCCAGCTCATAAACTGTCATCTTGTAAAAGTCCCAGTTTTTAACTGGGATCTCTAAGAGCCAAGCTAGAATCAGACATTTCTATGGAATAGCAAAGGATGTTTTCCTAATTGTTTTAAAGTACATATTTCAGCTTATGAGGCTTCTTCAAATCTGAATTTATGATTGAGATTGGTGTTTAATTGTAGAATCATTTTTCCTCTCTACTTAGTACTTAATTGGGTAGTAGTATCTATAAAAATATTTATTTTGGCCAGGCATGGTGGCACATGCCTTTAATCCCAGCATTTGAGAGGCAAAGGCAGGCAGATCTCTGTGAGTTCAAAAGGCCCCAGCTTGGTCTGCATAGTGAGTTTCAGGCCAGCTGGGGCTACAACAGGGAGAGTCTGTCTCAAAAAGACCAAAAACAAACAAAAAAAATTGATTTTTATCATTCATCAGAAGCCAAATGTGGCAAATATTATAGAATTAATGTGAATCAGTGTCCAGACGTTTATAAATTTGTTTCAGTTACTCTGTTATTACATTTGATAGAACTAAGAATAAAATATGATTTCTTCCATGTATCTCAGATTTTTAATTTTAAATCATTATGTAAGTAACTTCTGTCTTTCAGAGTGGTCGAATCGGAGCAGATGAAGAAATTGATGACTTCAAAGGAAGATCAGCTGAAGAAGTAGAAGAAATAAAGGCAGAAAAAGAGGCTAAAACTCAAGCTATTCTTTTGGAGATGGTAAGATAGTTATCTTTGTTCAAATTCTTACATAACATATTTAACACGTTCTTGTGAGTTTATCTGCTTTTAAGCTCTTATGATAGTATTTTTATTTTTATTTTTTATTTATTTTTTTGGTCTTTTCGAGACAGGGTCTCCCTGTAGTCCCGGCTGTCCTGGAACTCACTCTGTAGACCAGGCTGGCCTTGAACTCACAAAGATTCACCTGCCTCTGCTTCCCAAGTGCTAGGATTAAAGGCGTGCGCCACCACGCCCGGCTATGATAGTATTATTTTAAGATCTCTGTTCTTTTTAAAATTTTTATGTTTGAGTGGCTTTTTATGTGTTTGAGTGGTTTTTTTTTTTATATGTTTGAGCCTGCATGGAGATAGGTCCACCCTTGTTGTACAATGCCCTTGGAGGTCAGATGAGGGCATTGGATCCCCCTGAAACTGGAGTTATGAATCATTAGCCATCATGTGGGTGTTGGGAGTTGAACCTAGGTTCTCTGTAAGAGCAGCCAGTGCTCTTAACCCCTGAGCCAGCTCTCTAGCACCCCTTACGATAGTTTTAAAATGGGAAAAAAATTGTGGGTTTTTTTGTGGATTAAATTTTATGTGACATATTAGCATGAAGATAGTTTGGTTCTATTTTTCATAAAGTACTAAGTGCTTTTTTTGAAATTGGGAGTGGTCCAGTGAGATAGTGGTAAAGGAACTTGCTGCTAATCCTAATTACCTAAGTTGGATCACTGGAACCCAAATGGTAGAAAGAGAACTCCTATAAGTTGTCCTCTGACCTTTGTGTGCATGCCATGTCACACCTGTACCCACATTCACAAACACACAATACGCAAATGTAAAAAAATTATTTAAAAGATAGGACAAAATTGTCTTAATTCATAAATATTGATTGAATTTCAGTTTAATAATCATGTAATTTTTTTTTTTCTTTTGGTCTTTTTTGAGACAAGGTCTTCCTTTAGTCCCAGCTGGCCGGGAACTCACGATGTAGACCAGGCTGGCCTTGAATTCACAGAGATCTGCCTCCCTCTGCCTCCTGAGTGCTGGGATTAAAGGCATGTGTCACCACGCCTGGCTTCATTTTGTATTTTTATGGAGCTCTCTGTGGTCTATTATAAAATTTATATTAGTATCCTGTACTACTGAATAAATAAAAACTAAAGACTCCAGGAAAAAAAAATTATATTAGTATCACCAGTCTAAATATTAAATGCCATAGTTTCAGAAAACTTTAGTTAAATAAACTCAGGGTAAAAATATGTGCTCTTTCTAGGCTTGGTAGCACATACCTTTTATGCCAGCAGGTGGATCTCTGTGAGTTTGAGGCTAGCCTGGTTACATAGTGAGTTCCAGACCAGATAAGTCTTCATAGTGAGACCCTATCCTTAAAAAATAACAACAAACCTCCCCCCCCCCAAAACACAAGAAACCTAAAAACGTCACTTAGTGAGCATATTATATATTTAAGGATATTAATCCCAGAGCAACCAGTACTAAGACATAGTCTAAGAAAGTCTTTTGTAGCCGGGGTGGTGGCGCACGCCTTTAATCCTTGCACTTGGGAGGCAGAGGCAGGCGGATCTTTGTGAGTTCAAAGCCAGCCTGGTCTACAGAGTGAGTTCCAGGACAGCTGGGGCTACAGGGAGACCTTGTCTTGAAAAGACCAAAAAAAAAAAATGTTCTGAGATTACAGGCTTTTTTTTTCATTTTCTTTTGTCTTTTGAACAGTGGTATCATATAGCCCAGGCTAACCTTGAATTCTGCATAGGTTAGGGTAGTCTTAAACTGTTCCTTCTGTCTCCACCTCCCCAGCACTACAGATTATAGTCACAGATAGATTAATATTTTTTAACATTGTGTGTGTGTGTGTGTATGTGTGTGTGTGTGTGTGTGTGTGTGCTCATGTGTGGGAGCATGTGTGGAGATCAGAGGCCAACTTCCATCATGTGAGTTCTGGGGATTGTATTCAGGTTGTCAGGCTCCATAGCAAGCACTCTACCTACTGAGCCATCTTACCAGGCCTGGGGTCTCTCTGTAGCCCCAGCTAGCTGCCATAAATGTTTATGTGCATATTTTTGTGTGGATGTAAGTTTCAACACATTGGAGTAAATAACAGTGCACTTGATAAGTGGTATGGTATAGCTTTGTAATAAACTGCTGAATTGTCTTTCAGAGCAGCTGTACGTAAATGAATAAATGAGAGTTCTTGTCTCCACAGCCATGGTAGTGCTTGATGTTGTTAATGCTTTGGCTGTTTGACCTTTTAATATGTGATCCTTTTGATTCTCATTATTAGCAGGCTTCATCTTCTGTTTGTGTGTGTACATGTATGTGTGTGTACGTGCACGCTTGTGTGTGTGCGCTTGTGTGTGCATGTGCACCACAGTGTACATGTGGTCAAAGGACAGATTTTGGAGGTTGCTTCTTTCTTTCCACCATGTGAGTCCTTGGAATCAAATTTGGGTCTTCAACATTGATGGTAAGTGCCTTTACCTGCTGAGCCATCTTGCTGGCTCTTGAAATATATATATTTTTAACTCCCCCTCCCCAACAGCCTATAGTTTTATGATGTAAATTTAGTTAGTTCATGGAAATTAGTGTTGTGGGCTTGGATAAAATATTTGAAGTGGAAACTAAAGAAATTGATTTGTTTTCTTGATTATTTATGACTTAGGTGGGAGACCTACCTGATGCAGATATTAAGCCTCCAGAAAATGTACTGTTTGTATGTAAATTGAATCCAGTGACCACAGATGAGGATCTGGAGATAATATTCTCAAGATTTGGGCCAATAAGAAGGTAATCCCAGGATGAGCGAAAGAGAAATGATGTAGTATCTAGCTATTAATTGGTGGTTTTCTGATAATACATTTTTGGTAAATCTGTCAACTTGAGTGAATTTTGTGTTGGTGATTTTTATAGGTGAGTGGACAGTAAGAAAGAAAAGTGTCTGTTTACATATATGCACAAACATTTGAGTGAGTCTCCAACTCCCAACACATATATTTTCATGCTAAAATTGAAAATGAGTAGAGCAATTAAGTCCAGTTCTGTAATGTTTTTAATCCTGTTTAATATTTTAAAGATCTCATTTAAGAAACTCCTAAAATTACTAGCTATGTCAAAATTATAAACTTTATTATGTAGCCAAGAATGACTATGAGCTTTAATCTTCCTGCCTCCACCTGCTGAGTGATACAATTATATGATTATGGGTGTGCCACCACATATATGAGGTGATGGGATTGAACCCAGGATTTCCTAACCTTTTTTTTTTTTGAGACAGCATCTCCCTGTTAGCTCCAGCTGTCCTGGAACTCACTATATAGACCAAGCTGGCCTTGAACTCACAGAAATCCACCTGTCTTTGCCTCCCAAGTGCTAGGATTAAAGGCGTGTGGTCCCCACACCTGGTGAAAAAGCATTTTTTTAATTGGGGTGGTCTGGGGAGATGGCTGAGTTCATAGACAGTAGGGCTTACCTTGAACACAAAAGTGAGTTTGAGTCCCAGAACTCACATTAAAAAACCAGATATGGTGGTGTGAACTTGTAATACCAGCACTGTGGAGGTGAAGACAGGTGGATCCCTGGGGCTTGAAGGGGAGCTGGGGGGCTACGTTTTGTCTCAAAATGACAAAAAAAAAAGTTTTTTTCTTTTGATATTCCCTACATTGTTATTTTTAAATTTTAATATTGATTTTTTATTTTTATTTATTTTATTTTATTTCTTTGAAATCAGATTTTCCTGTATCCCAGCAGGATCAGGTTTTGTGGCAGCACCTTTACTTGCTAAGCCATCTTGCTGGCCCCTTCCCGATATTATAATGTAAAAATATGTAAACATATTATTTCTGTCTCTGCCCATCTCTGCCTCCTGAGTGCTGGGATTAAAGGTGTGCACCACTGCACCCAGCAATTTTTATTTTTAAGTTTTTGATTTATTTATTTTTTATGTGTATGAGTGTTTTACCTATGTGTATGTAAATGCACTCAATGCATGTGGAGGCCAGAGAGGATATCAGATTCCCTGGAACTGGAATTATAGATAATTGTTATATGCCATGTGGGTTCCAGGTCCTCTGGAAGAATAGCCATTGCTCTTAACCACTGAACCATCTCTCTAGCCCCTATTTTTTATTTATACGTACATTTATATGTGTGTGTGTGTGGGGGTATGTACCACTTGTGTGCAGGTGCCTGCAAAGTCTAGAAGAGGGTATCAGTTCCTCTGGAACTGGGTTTAAGTCAGTTGTGAGCTGGGAGCCTAACTTGGATCCTCTGTAAGAGCAGCAAGTGCTCTTAACTGCTGCACCATCACTCTAGCTGTTATTATTTTTAGAAAATAAACTAGTACTAGCTTTATATATATATATATATATATGTATATATATATATATATATATATATATATACATACATAGATTTATACATGCATTTATTGGGTGCATGTGGAGGTCAGGGGACATCTTGCAGGAGTCTGTGGATCCCAGGGATCCCAAGGATCAGGTTTTGTGGCAGCACCTTTACTTACTAAGCCATCTTGCTAGCCCCTTCATGAAATTATTAATGTAAAAATATGTAAACAAGTATTTCTGTGAGAAAGGGGGAGACTGTTTTCTCACTGTGTAACATTATTATGATAGAATTACCTATCATGTTCTTAAAATGATACATATGGCCAAGCATGGTGGTGCATGCCTTTAATTCCAGCACTTGGGAGGCAGAAGCAGGTGGATCTCTATGAGATCAAGGCCAGCCTGTTCTATACAGTGAGTTCTAGACCAGCTGGGGCTACAGGGAGACCCTGTCTCAAAACAAAAACAAATAAAATGATATATACAATACACAGGGAAAGAGACAAGCCAGATGCTCTCAACTCTACCTTCTTGGCCCTTTACCTTGATTATTGTTTGGTAAATATATTCCATATGATAACTATACTTATAGCATTGAATTCGAGCTTCATTTACATAAAAATTCTAAAGCATAAAGATACCAAACACCTATCTGTTATGTATAAATGTACATTTAAATTATTCTATTAAATCTTCTCTTTGGATCAAAAATACATTATCCTTTAAATTTTTTGCTGGCTGTGATAGTGCATAGCTGTAATCTCAGTACACGGGAGGTTGAGGCAGGAAGATTGCTGTGAGTTTCAGGTTAGCCTGGGCCTCCCAGGGCAACCAGGGATACATAAAAAGATCTTGTCTTAGAAAACCAAAAATAAATACATAAAATAAAAAGTAACTTTTTTGGGGAGTGGGGGTTCTTTTTGAGACAGGGTCTCCCTGTAGCCCCAGCTGGCCTGAACTGGAACTCTCTGTAGACCAGGCTGGCCTTGAACTCACAGAGATCTGCCTGCTTCTGCCCAGTGCTAGGATTAAAGACTTGTGCCACCACGCCCGGCTTAAAAATGGTTCTTATCCACCATGTGGGTGTTGGGAATTGAACCTGGGTCCTCAGCAAGAGTAGTCAGTGCTCTTAACTGCTGAGCCATCTCTCCAGCACTGCAGTTTATTTTCTTAAAGGAAAGTTGTCTTTTAGTTTTTTCAGTACTTTGGGAATTGAAAAATGTGAACCTAGCTAGTACATTTATAGTACAATTTAAATAACATGTTTACTAGATTGGTGTGTTATGTTTTATAGTTTTTAAATATTTTATTATATTTACTTTACATGTATGAGTGTATTACCTGCATGTATGTAAGTCCCCATGGAGGTCAGAAGAAGGTGTTAGATCTTCTGGAACTAGAGTTAGGGTCAGTTATTAGCCACCATGTAGGTGGTGGGAACTGAACCCAGGTCCCCTATAAGAGCAGCAAGTGCTTTTAACCACTAAGTCATCTCTCCAGCCCCATTATGTTCTGTTTTGTTTTGTTTTAAATTGTTGCCAAGCATGGTGGTGCACACCTTTAATCCTAGCACTCAGGAGTTCCAGGCCACCTGTTTCAAAAAGACTGCCCCCCCCCCAAAAAAAAAGTTATGGAAAAAATGTGGAGAAATAGAGTTCTGTGAGTTTAACTTTGCTTTTTTTTTTTGTCTTTTCCAGACAGGGTCTCCCTGTAGGCCCAGCTGGCCTGGAACTCGCTCTGTAGACCAGGCTGGCCTTGAACTCACACAAAGATCCACCTGCCTCTGCTTCCCAAGTGCTAGGATTAAAGGCGTGCACCACCATGCCTGGCTTAACTTTGCTTTTTAATAATTGGCTTATTTTGTTGTGTTCTGAAGAAAGAGTGAAGGTGGTTTTTTGTTGTTGTTGTTGCTGTTCTACTTAAAGTGACTTTTCAATTTTTTTTTTCCAGTTGTGAAGTTATTCGGGATTTGAAAACAAAAGAATCCCTCTGTTATGCATTTATTGAATTTGAAAAGGTAAGTCTTAATTTAAATATGCCAGATTCTGTTTATTTAGTTGGTTTTTTTTTTTAAGTTTTTTATTTTTTTTATTTTTTATTTTTATTTTTTTTAAATTAGTTTTTATTGATGCTTTGTGCATTTCATACATTTTTTCCAATTCAGTTCAGGCTTATTTCCCTTTCCCNTATCCCAGGTAGAAGAGGCAGCCTGGAAGGAAAATAAAATTTTAAAAGAGAAATTAGAGCAAGAAAGGAATAAGAGGCTGGTCTCCTCAGTGTTGGCCTCTGACCTCGCCAGTAAATTGCATAAGGGAAAAGGAAGTAGAGGCGTCAGCCTGCCATTTTTTTACAGCTAGGGAGCCAGAAGGGGAAGAGAACCCAGATTAGGTCAGTAATACAAGGCTCATCCCAGGGCCTCAAAATCTGAGACTCATGGGAGAAGGCAGATAGTGATGAGGAAGGGAGTGACCTAGGAAAAGTGCAAGATGCCCCTCAGGTTCAACCTTTAATATGAGGAAAGGAAAAATCCATGTTCCAACATGCTGATGTAGGCCTTAACCATGGTATAGTGTGAGAATCTAGGGAAGTTAATGAATACTCAGCACTGGAGCTGATGGAACTAGGGAACACATTCAAACAAGAAATAAAGGAGCCCTTAGCCACTTGGCTTGTGAGGCTATGGGACACATGAGCAGACGGAATTATTTTAAGTTCTGCAGAAGCATAAAAGCTGAGCAATATAATCACACATCCATGCTTGAGACACAGGCTGCATAACCTGAGGCAGCACAAGGGAAATCAGTCTCTGATGGACTGGCTTGTATGAGGCATTAGAGAGACAATAGTCATGCCCAGTGGAGGTTCCCATGAATACCAGAAGCTGGAGGACAATAGAGGAGGGGCAGGCACTACTGAGAGGATCGTGTTCACCAGCGATTTAAGAGCAAGCTTGGTTGAAGAAGGACCTCAAGGTTGGTATGGTGCTTTAGTGGTTGTGTTGAGTATCTTTTTTTAAACCTTTTTTATTCATTTATTTATGTGTATGAATGTACTGTCTGCATGTAGGTCTGTGCACCTGTGTCGTGCAATGCTGCAGAGGTCAGAAGAGGGTGTCGGATTCCCCTGGAACTGGAGTTCTCCTGGAATTGGAGTTACAGACGGTTCTCAGACACCATGTGGGTGCTGGGGCTCAAACCCGGGTACTCTGCAAGAGGAGTCAATGCTCTTAACCACTAGGCCATCTCTCCAGCCCCAAGAGTTAGTTATTTTTAAGAGTGTCCTCTTGATGTGCTGCTGAGGCTGGTCTCAGATAGTACTTTTTGCTCTAGCCTCCCATGTAGCTGGGAATAGAGATGTACACCACTATACCTGGCTGGGTTTTGTTGTTATTGTTGTGTTTTGTTTTGTTTTGTTATGTTTTGTTTTGTTTTGTCTTTTTGAGACAGGGTCTCCCTGGAGCCCCAGCTGTCCTGGAATTCACTCTGTAGACCAGGCTGGCCTGGAACTCACAAGAGATCCTCCTGCCAAGGCATGGGCCACCATGCTGTTTTGTTCTTATACAGTAGTAAAAATTCTAGGATTGTGCTTTTCTTTTTGCATTCAAGAAAGTTAAGTTTATTGTATTTACATAGAAAATACTATAGGTTCATATACAGTCTGCTTGAATATATGTATTTTTAGAACTTTTCAAGTTTTAAGAAAAGTCCATCATGCCAGGCGTGGTGACGCACGCCTTTAATCCTAGCATCGGGAGGCAGAGGCAGGCAGATCTTTGTGAGTTCAAGGCCAGCCTGGTCTACAAAGCAAGTTCCAGGACAGCTGGGGCTACAGGGAGACCCTGTCTCAAAAAGACAGAAAAAGAAAAAAAGAAAAGTCCATCATGCCTCACCCTTTAATTTCAGCACTTATGAAGCAGAGGCAAGTTGATCTCAGTTCAAGGCAGGCATGGTAACAAGTTCCAGTGTCATCAGGGCTGCATAATGAGACCCTGTGTCAAACAAAACAAATTAAAGTCTTCACATACTGTTAATGATTTTCATTGTCACTTAAGTAGAGCTACGTCTGAGTGACTGAAAGAGAAATGGTATTAAGATTTAGGCATTAATCTAAGCCCTGTTACTTGCCAGGTATTGGGTAGTATTTATTTAGCTCTTTTTTTTTTTTTTTTTGGTCTTTTCCAGACAGGGTCTCCCTGTAGCCCCAGGCTGGCCTTGAACTCACAAAGATCAGCCTGCCTATGCCTCCCAAGTGCTAGGATTAAAGGTGTGTGCCACCACACCCAGCCACTATATATTTTTTATTTGTTCACAAATAACATTTCATTTGTACCATAGAGACAGATGGCTGTTGTGGCTTTCAGTCTTCTGCAGTTAGGCCATATTCTGTGGATGCATAGTTCAGGTCAGCCTGAGGACAGAGGATGATTAGGATGTTGTAGATTCTTTATCATGAGTCAACATTTCAGTGTTCGAAGTAGATTTTTTTTCCAGCCTTTTTCTTTTCTTAAAAGTCAGATGAGGCCGGGCGTGGTGTCGCAAACCTTTAATCCTAGCACTTGGGAGGCAGAGGCAGCAGATCTTTGTGAGTTCAAGGCCAGCCTGGTCTACAGAGTGTGTTCCAGGATAGCTGGGGCTACAGGGAGACCCTGTCTCAAAAATAGACCAAAAAAAAAAAAAAAGTCAGATGAGCCGGGCGTGGTGGCGCACACCTTTAATCCTAGCACTCTTTTAATCCTAGCACTTGGGAGGCAGAGGCAGGTGGATCTTTGTGAGTTCAAAGCCAGCCTGGTCTAGAGTGAGTTCTAGGACAGCTGGGGCTTCAGGGAAACCCTGTCTCAAAAAAAAAAAGACCAAAAGTCAGATGAAACGATATTGTTTGGCTTCTCGGTTCCTATGGTTGATAGGTAGCCTTTGTGTTTACAACCAAGTCTGTTAGACAATTTCTCTATGCTTCCAGTAATATAATACCAAAAAAACTTTAATTGAACATACATAAATTGTATGGCCCATAGGTGAATAGTTTGAATTGCTACAGAGTTAATATACATATAAATCACCACGTAGGAAAAGGAAAAACAGCAGAAAAAATTTATCTGCATCCTAGAAGACTTCTTTGTATCTTCTAATAATTTCTTTTACTGCTTCTTCTAACAACATAAATTTGTCTAATTTTAAACAGTATAAAAGGGAACACAGTGTGTGTTTCCTTTGTGATTAGCTTCCTTTGCTAGTGTTGTACTTAAAGATTTATATGTATTCCTGCCTGAAGCTTTTAACTCTTGATTTTCATTGGCATATATTATTTCATTATGTATAAGTTTATATTTTCATTCTGCTGTTGTTAGGCATTTGAGTCTTCTAATGTTTGGCTACTGTAATGTTACAAACACTTTAAAAATCTTTTTAGCCGGGCATGGTGGCACATGCCTTTAATCCTAGCACTTGGGAGGCAGGTGGATCACTGAGTTCAAGGCCAGCCTGGTCTACAAAGTGAGCTCTGGGGCCAGCTGAGACTTAAAGGGAGACCCTGTCTCAAAAATACAAAAAAAAAAAAAAATTAAAAATTTTTTAAAAATAGCATGTATTTTGATATATAGATGTATGTATGTATTTCTATGAAATATATAGGAATGAATTGCCAAGTCAAAGGCTTTAGTAGATAACCAGTTTTCTAAGATGTGTATATTAATTTTCATTTAGATAAAGCTTTAGTAGATAACCAGTTTTCTAAGATGTGTATATTAATTTTCATTTCCACTAGCAGTTTGTGGAGTTTGTTCCATATCTTGACTAAATCTTGTGTGGTTGGCTTTTAAAATTTTATCTGTTCTGAGTAGTGTGTAGTAGGTACCTTACTGTGGTTTATTGCACATTTCCCTGATGAGTACCTTCTCTCTTCTCATATGTTCATTATCATTGGGACATCCTTGTGTGTGTGTGTATGTGTGTGTGTGTGTGTGTGTGTGTGTGTGTGTGCGCATGCGAATTTGGGTGTAGCTGTGCCGATGTAGCATGCCTATGTGTGGATGTGTTTGTGGAGGCCAGAGGTTAATGTTACGTGTCTTCTTTGATCATTCTTGACTTCATATTTTGAGGCAGGGTCTCCCATTAAACTTTGTTTTCAGATTTGGCTAGTATAGCTAGCCAGCTTGCCCCAGTGATAGCCTGTCTCCGCCTCTGGAGTGTTGGGCTTAATAGGTCCACCATGCCCATCTGGCATTTACAGGGTTGCTAGATATGGGAGTTTCTAATCGTCTGATGGTCCTTTAATCATGCGTGGCCACAATCCACATGATAGTCTTCCCTCCTAGAACCAGGCTTGACAGTTCCACAAGACTGCAGGCTTTTGGAGCTGTTTCCTGCTGCAGGCTAACAGTTCCTAGGCTTAGCTCTGGCTAGGAGAGGGGAGGGGGCCATGGGAGGTTACCTGTGGAATAATAAAGGAAACAGACTCAGAGAAAGTCTGGGAGATAGACTCAAGTTTAATGTTGGAACTCAAGGCTTTTATACTAACCCATGCATGGGCCAGGACACGTACACACAATTGGGGGCTGGGGCAGGTAATTGGGACAGGGAACCTCAGAGTATATTCCAGATCAAAGTTCTTTCCTGAGAGATCAAAAGATAGCCCAGGCTTCACAGATCTGTGAAAATAACGGCAGGGGTCAAAGCTTTGGCTGTTGGGTAACTGCTTTTAAGTGCTTCTGCCAAAAGAATACCTACAGCTAGAGATCTGAACTCTGGTCCTCCTGCTTGTGTAGCAAGCCCTTTTATACCCTGAGCTATCTCCCCAGCACATATATACTATTTTAAAAACAAATATATTATTGTTCTAATTTAAACAAATTTTAAGATTGAGTAGGTATACCCATGCCATGCAATGCCAACAGAGGTCAGAAGAGGGTATCAGATCTCCTGGAACTGGAGTTACAGTCTTTAGCCGTCATGTGAGTCTTGGAAATCGAATCCTGGTCCTCTGCAAGAGCAGCCAGTGCTCTTAACTGCTCCTATTATTATTATTATTAGTAGTAGTAGTAGTAGTAGTAGCAGCAGCAGCAGCAGCAGCAGCAGCAGTAGTAGTAGTAGTAGTAGCAGCGTGTGTCCGTGTCAACACAAGTGCCATAGCCCACAAATGGAGGTCAGAGGACAACTTTCAGGAGTCAGTTCTTTCCTCCTACCTCATTGAGAGGTAGTGCTTCTCTTGTTTCTGGCACACTGCAATTCCAGGCCACTGGCCCTTGAACTTCCAGACAATTCTCCTGTCTCTGCCTCTCATCCTGTAGTATTGTTGGCATTACAAATGGGTGCCACCACATCTGGCTTTTTATATGGGCTTCAGCTATAGAACTCAGGTTATAAGGCTTGTGCTTTTTACCTGCTAACCTATCTTGCCAGCTGCCAATGTACTTTACTTTTTTTGGGGGGGGGGTCTTTTTGAGACAGGGTCTCCCTGTCGTCCCAGCTGGCCTGGAACTCATTCTGTAGACCAGGCTGGCCTTGAACTCAGAGATCCACCTGCCTATGCCTCCCAAGTATTGGGATTAAAGGTGTGCATTACTACTCCTGGCTCCAGTGCACTTTTAAAAAAATGCTTTACATGCTCCCTTACTCTGTTTTTGTGCCATCATATTTATTAGTTTACTTACCTGCTTTTTGTTTGAATACTTTGCTTTCTTGTTGATCTATAAGAATACTTTGTGGGGCTGGAGAGATGGCTCAGTGGTTAAGAGCACCGACTGCTCTTGCAGAGGACCGGGGTTCGATTCCTAGCACCCACATGGCTGCTAAGAACTGTCTTTCCAGAGGAATCCGACACCTTCTTCTGACCTCTGCGGCATTGCACTACACGGGTACACAAACCTACATGCAGACAGTACATTCATACATATAAAAAAATTTTTTTAAAAGAATACTTTGTATACTTTGGATGTAAACTCTTATGTCATACATATACTTTCTGTTCTGTGGATTACCCCTTTCCTTTTCTATTGATGTCTTTTGATGAACACTAATAATAATTTTAATTTAGTCCCATTTGTCAACATTCTCTCACCCTGGGGACTTGTAAAATGTCTGCCTACAAGACATGAAGAAATTCTCTGTTCAAGTTTTATAATTCATGTTGTACTGTTGTTTCCAGTTTGGTTCTGTGATTTGATGGTGCCACATATGTATTATTAACATTTCATTTGTCTTATTTTAGATAGCTATTGTGACAGGGTAACACTTATTAAAAAGGTTGTCCTCCTTCCAAAGCTCTTTGAGGCCATCTTTTTTTTTTTTTTTTTTTTTTTTTCTTTTTGAGCTCTCCCTATAGCCCCAGCTAGCCTGAAACTCTCTCTGTAGACCAGGCTGGCCTTGAACTCACAGAGATCTGCCTGCCTTTGCTTCCTGAGTGCTAGGATTAAAGACGTGCACCACCACGCCTGGCTTCAAGATGACTCTTAGCCAGTACCATGTGGGTGCTGTGAATCGAACCGGGTCCTCTGCAATAGCAGTCGGCACTCTTAACCGCTGAGCCATCTCTCCAGCCCCTAGGCCATCTTTTTTCCAAAGCAGGCATTCATATGTGTCTGAAGACTGATTCCAAGTGCTATACTTTTGTTCCCTTCATTCTGTTAATCACTGTAGGTTTATAGTATTTTAACATTTTACAGTGTGAGTCCTCTGTTATTCTGAATTCTATATTGACTATTTTTAGTTTTTGCATTTCCATATATGCATGTGTGCATATGTACACGTGTGTGTATGTGTATAGGTATGTATTTGAATCAATTTTGAAGAGATTTCTTATTGTCCAGATATAAATTGTCACTACTATCCTTCTATAAAAATGATCTGGGAAATTTTTCTTTGGGGAGATGACACAGTGATGGAATTATGCCTGCTCAAGTATAAAAAATCAAATTAATCAAACATAACATTGATTGCCTACTGTGTGCCTGATGTTATGAAAGCTGTAGAGTTATCTATTTAATTCTTGACACACATGATAAGTAGGTATGGTTATGACTGTTTCATTTGTTTCTCCTTGAATTGTCTCTAACAAGTTGTGAACAGACTAAATATATTTTCAGGATTCTAGATGAATACATAGTTAAAGTATGTCATTGTAGGTAGTCTTCAGCTGTCAGAAATAGGTTTAGAATTCCTGAAGTTACTAACAGAAATTGATCTTGTGGGTTGAGGATGTGGTTCAGTTGGTAGATTGCTTGCCTGGCATGTATGAAGCCCTGGGTTCATTCTTTAGCACTGCATAAAACCGGGCATGGAAACATATGCTGGCAGTGACAGCAGGAGATGGAGGTAAAAGGATCAGGAGTTCAACATCGTACATATATAGTGAGTTTGAGGCCAGCCTGAGCTACATGAAACCCTGTCTCAAAAAGCAAACCAAATAAAGAAATAAAATAAAGATTTTTATGTAGTACAGACCTTAGTATCATAGGCCTTAAAGGTGTGCTTCTGAATTTAGAATTTTCAGATTTTAGAAAGATGTGCTATGTAAGTGGATATATACACATATGCACATTACATTTTTTTTGTTTATGTAATACCCTACCTGGCCAGCAATTTATAATCACAAAAATGTCTTCAATGAAACAAATGAATATTTATTCTAATGTTGAGTTAGAAACACCACTCTACCAAAGAATCTCTTGAGAGGCCAAAAACTGTGGAGGAAAAGCTTTAATAAAAGAACATTATATCGGGCTGGAGAGATAGCCTAGCGGTTAAGAGCACAACTTCTCTTGCAGAGGACCCGGGTTCGATCCCACCACCCACATGGCTGCTGAGAACTGTCTGTAACTCCAATTCCAGGAGAACTCCTGTTCCAGAGGAATCCGAGACCCTCTTCTGACCTCCGCAGCATTGCACGACATGGGTGCACAGACCTACATGCAGACAGTACACTCATACACATAGAAAAAAAAAAAAGAACATTATATCAAGGAAAAAGTACAGAATACAACACAGAGACAGTGACAGTGATGAGACAGATCCATGCATCAGGCTGAGCACACTCCCATGGGACTAGAGGGCAGCGGGCCCAAGGTCCGATCCTCTCCCACTTTTATTCGCAGTTAGGGGATTTCCACTGTGGTTACAGTGACCCTTTCTCTGATTGGTGGGGTCTTGGTGGTTGCAGACCAGGCAGTCTTTCATTGGATCATTCCACCTATTTTGTACCCCTTTGTTCGAAACAATGGTTGTGTTTAGCAGTT
This sequence comes from Rhizomys pruinosus, assembly GCA_009823505.1. Taxonomy (NCBI): domain Eukaryota; kingdom Metazoa; phylum Chordata; class Mammalia; order Rodentia; family Spalacidae; genus Rhizomys; species Rhizomys pruinosus. The sequence continues at coordinate 677,940 of VZQC01001128.1, read as the reverse complement.
TGAGGCCCCTTGGAGAGTAATGGGCTATTTAAGGGGTGAGAAGCACTCCTACAGGGCTGGGAAAGTTCATCCTGACCTCAGGCAGCTCTGGGAACTAGGCACACAGGGTCAGACTGTATTCTTAGGGTTAAGGTAGTCATGGGAACCAGGCTTGCTTCAACTAGAGAGTTGCTCCTGCATGGTTAACCCTTTGCTTTTGATTAACTCTTTCTGACCTGGTCCTAACACTAAGTGGATTTTGAAAAAGCCATACCCCTCCTACCCCCAATTAGGTCCAGTACTGTTGCCAAATTGTAAAGGGTTTTGTTTGGTGCTGGGGATTCCAGGGGGCTTTATACATGCTAAGTAAGTGTTCTACTGCTGAGCTATATCTCCAGCCCCTGTCAGATTACTTTTAGCACCAAATTTACAAAAACAGCTTTCACTATTTAGGATACAATAATTTGGAGTTTTGAGTAACTAGAATTGTAGGCTTTTATAACACAGTCGATAAGTGTATGTATGTCCACTGTAGTCAGGCTACCTTAATTAAAAATGATGGCCCTGCCAAGCATGGTGGTGTATGTCTTTAATCCCAGCACTTGGGAGGCAGAGGCAGGCAGATCTCTGTGAGTTCAAGGCCAGCCTGGTCTACACAGTGAGCTCCAGGCCAGCTGGGACTAAAGGGAGACCCTGTCTCAAAAAGACCAAAAAAGATGATATCTCAAAGTGGTTTTAATTTGCATTTCCTTAATTATTAGCGATGTTGAACACTTCTTAAGATGTTTCTCGGCCATCTCTAATTCCTCCTCTGTGAAGTCTCTATTCAGATCTTTGCTCCATCTTTTGAGTGATTCATTTGTTTTCTTTCTTCTTTGTTTTTTGAGTAGCTTGTATACTCTGGAAATTAATGCTTTGTCAGATGTATCTGCTGTGAAGGTTTCCTCCCACTCTGTGGGTCTTCTCCTCACTTCCTTTATTGCTTCCTTTGATGTACAGAAGCTTTTGAGTTTAATGAGGTCCCATTTGTCAATTGTCGATCTTATTTCTTGTGCAGCTGCTGTCTGATTTAGGAAGTCTTTTCCTACACCTATGTCTTGTAGTCTGCTGCCAAGCTTCTCTTCTATCACCTCCAGAGTTTGGGGTTTCACGTTGAGGTCTTTGGTCCATCTGGAGTTGACCTTTGTACAAGGTGAGAGGTAGGGGTTTAATTTCATTCTTCTACAAGTGGTGATCCAGTTTTGCCAGCACCACTTGCTGAAGATGCTGTCTTTCTTCCATTGTGTCTTCTTGGCCCCCTTGTCAAATATGAGGTGGCTGAAATTGTATGAGCTCAGGTTTGGATCTTCAGTTTTATTCCATTGGTCAACTGGTCTGTTTTTGTGCCAGTACCAGGCTGTCTTTATGACTATAGCCCTATAGTATAGTTTGATGTCTGGTATAGCGATCCCCCCTGTATTGCTCTTTTCACTCAGGGTTGCTTTGGCTATTCGGGGTCTTTTGTTTTTCCAAATGAAATTGAGGATTTTTTTTTCCAGGCCTGTGAAGAAACTCTTGGGGATTCTGATTGGGATCGCATTAAATCTGTACACTAGTTTGGGTAGGATGGACATTTTTACTATATTTATTTTCCCAATCCATGAGCATGGGAGGTTTGTCCATCTTCTGATGTCTTCCTCAATTTCCTTTTTCAGGGGTTTAAAATTTTTGTTGTAGAGATCCTTGGTGTCTTTGGTTAGGTTTGTTCCTAGGTATTTTATTGTTTTTGAGGCTATTGTGAGTGGGAAGGTCTCCTTGTAGTCCTTCTTCANTGCAAATTGGTTTTACATGAAGGATGCTTGTACTCATAAATTATCACTTATTCCTAAAAAATGAAAAAAAAAAACTGAGAGAAAGATGCAGGACAGTTATGGCAGAATGCATGATCTGGGATGGGGTGGGGTGGGGGCAAGGGAAAGGGAAATATGCCTGAACTGAATTGGAAAATGATGTATGAAATACACAAAGCATCAATTAAAAAAAAAAAAGACCAAAAAGAAAAACTATATATAAAAAAAATGATGGCCCCACTGTACCTCAACTTCTGAATTCTCATTGTGACAGTGGAGATAATAATAGATGGTACCCCCTGGGTTGTTAGCAGGATTCATTGAGATAATAGATGTAATACATTTAACAATATCTAGAATGTATAAGTATTCAAATGTTAATTTTATTAATAACAGGCTTTTTGTATTTTCAGCATTTGTTTTACCTCCAGAAGTCTTTTGCGTAAATATTTATGCTTGAATTTTTAAAACTACTAACAGGAAGAAGACTGTGAGAAAGCATTCTTCAAAATGGACAATGTACTTATAGATGACAGGAGAATACACGTGGATTTTAGCCAGTCTGTTGCAAAAGTTAAATGGAAAGGAAAAGGTACATTGGTTTATCTCCTCCTATTGCTACTCAGCTTTGTGTTTGTGTATCTTTTCATTGTGTGCTGTTAATGAGGGGACATGTTAATTGATAGAACTCAGGTCACTTATGATTTTATAAAGCTACTATATAAATGTGTGTATATATGTGTGATGGTTGATGAAAAACTACTTTTTTGTTATTGTATAAAAGTGTCTACTCCCATTCCTAAGGTGCCCAGTTTCTCTTCCAAGAAGTAACCCATTATTTATTCTTTTGTGTGTGGGGGTAGGAAGACAGGGTCTCTGATTATATAGACAGGGCTAGCCTTGAACTCCGAGCTGCTTGTCTCTCCTGAGTAGTAGAGGACAAAAAGTGTGTATCACCATGCCTGGCCTAATTATCTATTCTTATGGAGCTGCTTTTTTTTTTTTCACATAAATTTATTTATTTATTTTTAACAAATCTAGACCCGTGTCATCCCCCCCCATTTCCCCACCCCACCAGAGCTCATGCATTCTGCCAAACATGCTTTTCATCTCTTTCTCAGTCTTTCTCAATATTCTCCATGAGGAAGTTGACTGTTTTGAGCAGAAGTTCACTGTTTCAGTCAGTTCTTTGATGCAGTCCTTTCTGTTGTTGTTGTTGTTGTTGTTGTTG